>JAWNND010000419.1:0-36340 GCA_035043265.1 Drosophila testacea
TATCGAATATGCTTATTCCTTATTCAAAAACAACATTACACAACACTTATTATGTATATTTTAAGAAGTACAATCTGGTCACACTTTGATCTCTCTCTTTCCTTTTGATTTGTGATGTGCATGTGGCGTGTGTCGACGAGCTTATAAAATAATAATTAAAATCGAAATATAAAACAACTTGAAATTGATTTATGCGTTTGTGTTATTAGGGATCAATATTACAACACTTCTGATGAGCTCGATGGCTAATCCTACTATTACTAGTAATAGGATGCTGAGCGAGGTGTAGCTGAGAGTTGCCTGTATAGTTTCTTTGGCTCCGAGTTTCTCCAGTGTCTTGGTGTTGTTTATGTTTAGCTCGTTGATCATTTGCAGCGAGAGTACTTCGTCCAGTCTAGTTCTTTCTACTGCTAGCTGGAACAGGGGTGGTTCTGGCTCCGCGGGTTGGATCTCTTCTGTTTTGTAGCTCCTGTCGCCGATTTTCACTGTGGAGTTTCGGTATTGGATGATGTATGTTCCCCGGAGTTGCAATGTTTTTTCGTCTAATGTGACGAAACCGTCGAATCCGTTCAGCATTATAGTACCTGGGAGTATCTCCTCAAAGTTCGGAATGTGTTGATTGTTGATTATGGTGCATTCTGGTTTTTGTAGGTTAAGCAGTGCGTGTAGGCAAGTGTCATTACTTAAGTCTATTAAATTATCTCTATTACATATTGTCCTGTCATTATGATTTTCGCAATTTTCTTTTATGGCATATAGCTCGTTCTTACATTCTAGTAAATTTTCGTATTTTATATCGTTAATAATTTGGGCTTTCTTTACGGCTTTAACTTTAAGTGTTCTGCATTTATCTAAGCTAATAGTTGGGAGGCTAATTATGTAAATTAGATCTTTACCGTTTGTGGCAAGTTATACTTCTGAGAAATCTAAAAGTTCTTCTATGTTGAAAAATAAATTGTTTTCTTTCTGAAAAATTTGTTCTACAATGTCGGTTTCAATTGCTGAGAAAATAAATGAATTTACAGTGTTTGACTTGGCCCATGTAATTGCATGTAAAATATTGGTCAATTCTTCTTTTACTAATTGTATTTTGTATTTAAGAATATTTGCTTTTTGGTTAACAATTTCTTCTGAACTTAAAGTTACTTTTAGTATTGCATTAGTTACGTTTGTCAATTGATTAATTTTTTCATTTATTATGCGGTTTATGACAACTTGCTTATTATTATTCTCTAGTTGATCATTTATTTTATTAATTATAACTTCATGATCGTGGTGGTCCGGAGTTCCTGCCAACCATTTCCACGCCGTACCTAATGCTTCAATTGCTCTTTTGTTTTTGTTTGGGGGTTTGAGTCTTTTTAAGTCATTTTTGACTTGCGAGAGCTCAAAGGAGAGGTATGGGTATAATGGATGAGATGGGTTGAGTGATTGAAGTGAATTTTCCAGTGATGAATAGATAGTTGCGTATTTCTCTAAATCAAAAATGTGGATTATTTTAAAGGTGCCGTCCTGTTTAGCTGCTAGTCCAGTGTCGATTGAAATGACTTGTGAGTTTGAATAGTCGAGGACTGTCGTTATCCCCAAGCATGTTGGTAAAATGATCCTGTAAATTAAGTTCTAATATTATTTTTGTGTACTATTTTCCCGGACTGTGTTTTGATGGTTGAGTTTCTATTTTCTGCTACTATTTCCTTTCTGTACCTGGGTGTCAGTTTTGAACCCAATCTTTTGTCGATTTTGACGAGAATTACCTCCCCTTGCTCGTAATTCTTTACCTCGTTCTTGTCTTTGTTGTGGTATTCTAAGTCAGCTTTTTGTTTTCCTGTGAGTTTGTCCACTATTTTTTTTCTATTCTCTTCTGCTTTATCCGGGTCGTTACAGGCTGCCATACCGAAGAATATGTCTCTTGGTTTTTTTCCGATTACAGTGTGAATGGACGAGTTATATTCTTGAACTGCTTTGAAAAGGACATCGGTAAAATTCATGTCACTATTGTCTTTTCTGAGGCATGCCATAATTTCTGATAAGGTGGAGTGAAACCTTTCTATCTGGCCATTACTAGTTGAACTGTAAGGGGGTGTGGTAAAGACTTGAATGCCTAATTGGTCTTGTAAAAGGAATTTAATCGATGCTGAGTTCAGAGCTCTTTCATTATCAATGACTATTATTTTTGGAATACCGAATGCTATTAAGGTTTCTCTCAGTGGAATTTTTATATCTTCTGAGGCTCTTGACTTTAAAACTTTTACTTGGGCATATTTTGAAAATTTATCGATGCTTGTTAATATAGTGTATTTCTCGGTAATATAGATGTCGACATGGATGATTTCACCTGGGGATTGGGGAATCGGGGTTGGCTGAATTTCAGAATTTGGAGGGTGTCTGTCGTATTTAGATTCCTTGCATGTTAAGCACGACTTCGCAATTTCTTTTACTTTTTTATGTAGCTGTGGGAAAAAGTATTTTTCTAAGATTTGAGCTTTATTTTCTGAAGCATTCCTATGTGCTCGTCTGTGCTCGTGGGCTATTATTTCACTTTGTTTGTTAATGTCGGTAATGTCCTCTACTTGTCTTTGTGTGTACCTTATTTTATAAGATGAGAAATGGACTGGATAAAATTCTTGAATTCGTCCCATGATGTGTTCTGGAGTGCACAGACCGTTAACTATTCTTGGATCGAGCCTTTCTTTAAAAATTTGAATTAATTCGGTTTCTGTGTAGCTTGGTCGAGTTACTATGTGTCTATGGTATGTTGGAAATGGAATTTCAAATCGGTAGTCGGGTTTTTCGCCGGTTAGTATAAAGAGTTGGTTTTTGAAAACATTAATGGGTACTTCCATTGAAGGGATTAAATTGTGTGACGAACTTTCGTCACTCATTACTGTGGCCTCGGTACTGTTTAACTCGATAATTGGGTTTCTGGATAAAGCGTCTGCCACTACGTTGGAGGTACCTGGTTTGTATTTAAGTTCGTAGTTAAATTCTTCTATAAAGGTTTTCCAACGTTTTAATTTAGCGTTATGGTTTTTGTTGCTTAAGGCGAAAGTAAGAGGTTGGTGGTCTGTAAAGATTACGACCTTGGCTCTACCGTATAGGTATGTTCGAAGGCTCTGCAAAGCCCAAACGATTGCAAGCATCTCTTTCTCGTTTGTCGCGTAGTTTTCTTCTGTTTTTGACAGAGTGCGAGATATGAAGGTAATGGGTTTGCCCTCTTGTTCGAGAACAGCTCCGATTGCAAAGTTTGAAGCGTCGGTTGTTAAGTGAAATTCTTTACTGAAGTTGGGGTATTTTAGCATAACGTCTGTTGAACTGAGTGTCTGTTTGATTTTGTCGAAAGCCTCTATAGCCTGCTTATTCATGTTTATTGGGACTTTGTCTGATATTCTGGTTGAGATTCGGCCGCCTTCGCCTCTCAATAGAGTGGTGAGCGGTTTCGCCAATTTTGCGTAGTCTCTTATGAATCTACGATAGTAACCTGAGAGACCTAAAAATGATCTCAGCTCTTTGAGAGATTGGGGAATGGGAAACTTAGAAATCGCCTGAACTTTTTGTGTATTAGTTTTTACGCCTTGATCTGAGATAGTGAATCCTAAAAAGTTGACTTCTTTTTTGAAAAATTCGCACTTGTCCATCTGTACTTTCATGTTCGCGTTTTGTAACGTCGTGAAGACTTGTTCCAAGTGATGAGCATGTTCGTTTTCTGTTTTGCTAAAAACGATAATGTCATCAATGTAGACATAGCAAATTTTTCCAACATGTTCCCTTAGAATGTCATCTAGGGCTCTTTGGAAAATTGAGGGGGAGTTCTTGAGACCGAATGGTAGTCTTGTGAATTCATATTTCCCGCCATTGACTGCGAATGCCGTTTTTTCTATGTCTTGTCTTTTTAACGGGATCTGATGGAAACCGCTTTTTAGGTCGAGGACCGTGAAAAATTTATTGTTTCCCAGTTGGGCTATGATTTCCCCTATTTCGGGCATGGGGTATCGATCGGGTATAGTTACTAAATTGAGCTTTCTGTAGTCGATAACTAATCTATATTTCTTTTGTCCTGAAGCATCGGTTTTTTTTGGTACTACCCATACTGGTGCATTGTATGGCGATCTAGAAGGTCGTATTATTCCGTCGTCTAACATTTCTGCGATTTGTTTCTCTACTTCTTGCTTGAGTGCGATAGGATACGGATAGTGTTTGGTGTAAACAGGGGTGTCTGAGGATGTTCGGATCTCGCCTACTACGTTTGTAGCGTAGGTCAATTTTTGTTCTGGGTCTGCGAAAAGATTTCTAAAGGTATTCGTTAGGGTGTCTATTGTTTTCTTTTGACTATCGGACATGTGTTCGGTTCTTACTTTTATATTGTTAATTGCCTGTGCAGGCAATTGTTTGATTCGGAATCGTTTGTTTCCATTTACTACGAGAATGTCATTTCTAACATCGATTATTACGTTAAGCTGTTTCATAGTATCATTACCCAAGATGCCATGGAACGTTTTGAGAGTGGGTAGTATGAAAAATCTGATTGGAGTGTCGTAGAGACTGAAAAGATTTAGAAAAACGTGATGGGTAATTGCTATTTTTCCGCCAATCGAATTAGCGTAAAAATCTTCTTTGTTTGCTTTCGGGTTTTCTACAATTGAAGGCTGTATGTAGTTTTGGTTGGATCCGGTATCAATGAGGAAGTTTAATACCTTGCCGTCCCTCGTTCTACATTGAAAATAAGGCAACGAGGAACGATTTAGACTAAAAAATTGAGTTCAGCCATGTCTGTTGTCTCGGTTGGAATGTCGTTGTTCTGGAAGTTTTCGGTTTCATATACCATCTCGGGAATGCCTTGCTCTTCCATTTCTGTAAAGTAGTTTTGTTCGTCCATGTAGTGTGCATAGGCGTCGGTGTAAGCGTTAGCATATGCCTCAGCATAAGCACTAGCTTCGCCTTCAGCTTGATCGTCCGTGACCTGCCCTAATGTTTCTCCCGTATTAATGTGGAATTGTCTCTGGAATTTGTTTGGAATTTGATCTGCCCTTGAAGATAAGGGTCTTTTTCCAGCGAACTGGTTGTTGTCCGGTCTGTTCATATAGTTAATATTTCTTGTTCGGATAGATGAATCCACTTCCATTGGTTGTGGAGGCGGTTGTGGCTTAGGAGCCGATGGTCTTGGTGGTGCGTTAAAAAATTGCTGCGGTTGTTGATATGTTTGCCTTGGAGCGAAATTGGGTGGTTGCGAAAAAACAGCAGGTTTTGGAGTGTAATATAAATTTGGATTAAAATTGTTCCTATTGACGGCTTGAGAAGTGTTAGGTCGGAATGGGTATTGGTTAATGAATCTTTGAGCCTGTTGGTTGTTCCTTGGTGGTAGCAAAGGAACCTTGATGGGATTAACGGCGTTCCTAATAGATTGGTTCTCGATTAGTCGGCACAAGTGAAGGGCATGTTTTAGATCAGTTGGTTCTTTGATGGCTAACAATCTAGGCAAATCTCCATTAAGGCCTCTTATGAAAGTATCCAGGGCTTTGTCCCTGTAGATCTTTGTAAGGGCTCTCAACGTCTCTGGCGATGAATCGTGATTGTTAATCTGATTCAGAATTAAAGACAGATGATAGTACACCGTCTGATAAAATTCGTCGATCGATTTGCCGCGTTGACTGAGCGTATACAACTGGTATTCTAGTGTCTTAAGATCTCTGCGGTCTGCAAAATGATCTGTAAGGCACTGCGCAATTGCTTTCCAATTTAATGGAGTGTTATATGCCTCTAGTACGGCATCGGCTTCCCCTACTATCTTACTGCGTACTACCAGTAAAATCCCATAATGTTTTGGGGTACCTTGTTGGCCGGAGTAAACTTCAAATACTCTGTCCACACTTTTGCGCCATGAGGTGAATTCCGCTTTGTTACCGGAAAAATCTTTTAAAATTCTTACTACATCTGGCAGTCTATCTAGCTCACTAATTTTTCCAACATGCTCTCGTGCTATAGTCTGGTCGGTCATTGCGTAAGCGTTTGCGTTTGGATGTAGTAATTCGTCGCCCCTTTCCTGTAATATTTTCTTAAGATACCTTTCAACTGTGTTTTCAATAGATGTCGATAAAAGAGCATTACCCGACGTACTTGGTTGTTCGTGGGTTTTAGTATTAGTGTCCGGCATGTTTAATTTAGAGAATGCTTCGCCTAGCTCGGTAATAGCTTGCGAAAAATCTGGGGGTGAATTCTCGGAAGAGGAAATGGTGCTGATGATTTTTTTCAACAAAAACAAAAGAAAATTAGGTAATTTTATCAATGAAGTGGGTTTGCTATAGTTTTTTTTCCTATTTGGAACAAATTTTTTCGATCTCTTATTTATATTTTAATTGTTTCTTAAATTTAATTTCTTGTGTGTTTTCTTGTTTGTTGTTTTAAAAATTTTTCTTTTCAATTCTGCTTAAAAGATACGCTTACAATAGTAGTTTCAGCATTGGTGATTCCCGCGACGGTGGCTCGGATTTATCCCTTTCGTCTATCCCACGGTGGAGTCTAGTTACTCAAGATCCTGCAGCACACACACAACTCACGGTACCCTACGGACGGACACTATAGGGTATCAGCAATCAAGTTTTTTTTTCAGAACCGTGAAAAAAGCAGTTCACTATATTGACACAATACTTCTCGTTCGCGCTGTAGCTGTTTTGCAGGCACTTTTGACGAATCGCTAGATTGTTCAATAATTGTCGCGTTCACGTTTGTGGCTGGTCGTGCAGGCACTTTTTGCGAACAGTAGCTACTTTGTAGGCACTCTATTTTTCGACGCGTGAACTTTTTAAGTTGCTTTTTAACACGGTCCCTGCTCGGGCGCCAATTAAGAAATTAAGTTATTTCTTTTTAAAAAAATACAACTGTATTTATTGGTGGTTTGATTAGAACTAAAACAATTATGTCTTATAATTATCCACTTAACCTACGCTCTGCCGGCGTCGCTGTTTATGCTGCTGCTGCTGTTCATACCGCTGCTGTCGTCTTAGGCTGCCATTGGTCGTTGTTACCGCTGCTGTTGTTGGGGCTGCGTACCTTAACACTTGGGCTTTAGTTGGGTGTCGTCTTGCATCCGCTGGTCCCACGGTCACTGGCCTTAAGGGTGCGTACTCAGCGCACGTGGCTTCGTCTCTGTACCCTCTGCCGTTCGCACCTGCAGAACGTTGCCGATCGAGGGTGTCCAATTGCATCCGCCAGTCCCACGGTAAGCTGCTGATATCGTTTGGTCAGCGCTCGTGGCTTCTTGCGCAACCTGTGTCCGCGTGATTTGGTAGTTGCTTAAGTTGTTGTTTTGGTTTAGCCGCTAATGTTTGTTGTTGTTGTCTCATCAGCTACATTGTTGTTGTTGTGTGGCTGTTTATATTATATTTGACCAGGTTGCCTGTGTACTCATATTGTTGTTGTTGTGTTGGTGCTTTGACATGCAGGGTGATAACTTATGTATATTGTCAATAGGTTATATCTTCGCACATATAAACATTATATGCGCACCCCCCTTTTACATGCATACACATATGCAGCCATATGTGTATGATTTCATTATGCAATTATGTCTATGACTTATATAGACACAAACACTAAACAGCCATCAGCTGTTAACGTAACTAAAAATGCCAACAGCATTTAGTTAAAAATATTTAATTTTAGACGACAACCCAAACGCAACAAACTGCGAATGGATGTTGCTAAGCTGGAAGAGCAGATCCTGAATTTGCTCGAGAGCACTGGCATGAGCAAGGAACAGCTGCTGGCCAACACTGGCGACATCAATGCTCCTGGCCATTATCGACCCTGACGTCTCTAAATTGAAATGCACACAGCCGATGATAGCAGCAATATCAGCCAATCTAACTGCAAAAGAAAACAATGCTAATCACAATCTCGCCTCCACTAAAAATTCCATAGCTCCTCCACCTACTGCATCTCTTGCTCCA
Organism: Drosophila testacea; assembly: GCA_035043265.1. Lineage (NCBI taxonomy): Eukaryota > Metazoa > Arthropoda > Insecta > Diptera > Drosophilidae > Drosophila > Drosophila testacea. The sequence continues at coordinate 7,944 of JAWNND010000419.1, forward strand.
TCGTCTTCTTCTTCTTCGCCTTCCTCGTTGCCCACTACTAGTGGAGCGATAGCTGCCAAAGAAGCCACTAATGCTGTTAGCAACGAGCAACAGCAACATAAAATCGAACAACAACAAAAACGAGAACGAGAACGAGAACAAGAACAACAATAATAATAACTACAATGCCAAGAAACGTAAACGCAGCGAGGACTTCCAAAGGCAAGTGGATGAGCTTAACGCTTTTCTGCTGAACGTGAGGAGACGGCTATGCGAACGAAACAGCAAAAGGAATAGAATTTGATAAAGAGCGAGAAGATTCCAACTCTCTTTCTGCTCCGAATCAAAGAGATTCAACTACTTCTGGAGCGACTCAACCAAATCGAGGGCGTGGCCAACAATTACGAAGCCAAATGCATGCATAATAATGTGGTTCGACTGCAATCTAGAGATATGCCTACATATCAAAAGATTGCAGCCGAACTACAGAATATGGAGAACGTCAAGATGCATACGCATCAGGTGCGCAAATTGCGCGGCTATCGAATTGTCATCAGAGGTCTCCATCCAACTACGGATCGCCATTGGTTCCATGACCAGTTGACAACCATGGGCTACACGCCGCGCTATATCTGATATACCACCGCCACAACGGCAAACCAATTGCCATGTTTAACGTGGAGCTGCAGCCCACGTTGGACGTCAAAAACGATGGCATTTTGCAACTAAAGGCACTGGGCAATCAGAACGTCCATGTTGAAAGAAAGAGTGAAAGCACTGATCCAGGGCAATGCTTTCGTTGTCAGGCTTACGGGCATACGAAATACTATTGTCGCCGCCACTATGTGTGCCTTCGATGCTTTTCAAAATCCCAGCCACATAAGATCCACGGGAAGCCAAACGATCAGCATCAGAAACAGCAGCAGCAAAATAAGATGGATGATCGTTACCAGCGGCAACACCTGCAACAGCAGCAGCATCGTCAACATCATCATCATTCTCATGTGGATCAGCAGCGACAGCAGCAACATCAGCATATGCACAAACAGTGTCCAGAAATTGGGCATACAAATAAGCCAGCGAGTAGCTCTGATAACTCTGGACCTGCAAGCAGACACCTGGCCAACTTCCAAAATAAGCTGCAAGCTGAGCAGAGCAATTTCCTCTATATAACTGTTCAGCAACACGCCAAAATCCTGGCAGAGATGAGCGTAAAAATGGATATGGCACTGGAGGCAACTAAGACCCTGCTGGCCAGCAACAACGGCAGCGGGTCAAAAAAAGATCAGCAGCAGCAGCAACAACAACAACAATAGACTTCTCATATCAACAATCCATCTTACTGCATAATAACAACAATAGCCTACAATAGCCCTCAACTTAATCTACAATTACAATAGTTTAATCAAAACAAAACAGATACACTCACCGCATCGCAGCGTTGAAGTGTGCTGTTCAACTTTAAGGAGGATGAGGTCACATCATACATATACTCTGCTGTCCACTAAATTTATAACAATACGGCTGATACTCCATACAAGGCGACGACTTGGTTGTTTCTCCACTATGCTTCCCGCGTTGCAGTGCACTGCACACAAAGTTGCCCAATTGGCGGGCATGTGCCACGCCCACAAATAAGCAGCTAGAGAGGCGGGAGGTGTCTCGCATGTTGCACTGGGATCCTGGGATGGGGATTGGGCTGCAAACTCGCCAGTCCAGTGTCATTCTGCCGATCGAGCAGTACCCAATCTCCCACCCCTCCGATGACGACGGACCTAAAAAGACACATGTACAAAAAAAACAGAATTAGCAAATTTTACATAAAATACAATTAATGCATAAAGAGCAAAACAATGGAACGATTATACTTATCCCGCTGCAACAGCAGCGCCCATACATTGTGCGAAAGTTGAAACGTTCCTCCACTAAGCGCCCCTAAGTTGGGCATATGTCAAATTTGGCCAATTGGAGGACATGTGCCACGTCCACAGGTGACCAGTTAGAGAGGCGTTGATGGTCTCAGACGATGTCCCGGAACTAAGAGATGGAGACTGGCCTGCAAGATTGACAGTCCAGTGGCTAACTGTCAATCGAGCAGTACCAAATCTCCATGCAACTACTGCAACACCTGGAAATAAATGAAATAAACAAAGCAATATACATAAGTAAAATGTTTCATTTTTGCACACAGCAAAATATAATCACAACACATGGAACGATTACTTATCTCGCTGCAACTGCAGCGACATGGCATGTTTTTGTGTCCAGCTCCTGGTCCTCTGTCATCAACTGGCCTTGGCTGGCTCGACGTGGAGGCCATCGTTGACGGCGGCGAGGGAACATCAAGCCGCATCACATCTGAAATATACACAAAAATCTACATTAGTATATTTTGTTACTTTCATGCAACGCCACTAATAACTATATAATTCTCTCTTGCAGATATCACGCAAAATCTTTTTAATCTGCAAGCGAGAGATTTATATTGTTACTCCAAATAATAATTTCAAACCGAGGATCAACGTCATTATGCGTAAGCATTAAGCGGCAGCAAAGCGAAGCTGATAGCGACACCTCTGGGCGAGGACAAAAACTAAGGCGATGATGGCAGTCACAACGTTGCGTCGCCTCAATTTTGCGCCTTGCCACTGCAACAATTACAATTTGAATCTGATCTGTTTTTGGATCCTGGAGTGAGAGTCACCACCCATTGGGCTCTGACAGCGGCGTGGGATCCAGAAGCTCATCAACCGTCAACAGAAAACATCCAGTATGCAGCTCATAGCTGCATACGCCATTAATCCAGTTGGTATCCTTGGCGAGAGTCACCAATGGCGTGGGCTCTGACAGCGGCGCGGAAACAAATGAAAATTCATCTGCAAATTCCGGTGGCTGCTCCGTTGTAGCTGCTGCACACATAGCCTGTTGCGAGAGCCACCTTAACCGTGGCTCTGACAGCGGCGTGGGAGCAACTACAGTTGCAGTTAAGCATAGTTCATGTCCCTATTTTTACCCATATCAGACATAGAGCCATACTCACCTGCTTAGGGTAAATTGCATGAATCTTGCGTAGCCGCCCAACACATATCCTTACCTATGAGGGGAGCTATTAAAAAGAATAATTAGTATCATAAATCATAGGAATAAAATCAACTGAGTATAGAATAATTACTTACCTTTTATCCATCACATACTTAAAGCCACTTAACCTGTTAGAGGGAGAAACAAAAAACAAAAAGACAATTAATCAACCAGATTATATGCATGTATATATAAACTATAAACTAAAACAAAAACAATCACTAGAATTAAAACACACAGAGCAACTACTAAATAAATAAACACACTCTTACATAAACACAAATCTAAACAAAGAATAATTTGACAATTTCAAAACAAATATAAAAGCAACTAAAATTAAATCTATTGAATAAACAAAAACAATTTCAAACAAAAAAGAAACTAAAATTCAATTTCAAAAATTAAAATTAAAATTGAAATTAAAAAACAAATGCAATTTAAAACCAAAAAATTAAAAAAAGACCAATCTAAAACTATAAAAATTATCTAATTAAAATTCAAAATTAAAAAACTTAAAAAAAAACAATTAAAATCGCAAACAAGATTTAAAAATAGCAAATAAAAACCTACGGGTTACCAGCAAGTCCCCTCTGGATGCGCTCAGCCAAAGCTCGCCATGTTACATAAAAAGAAAAATAATATAAAATAAATATAGCGCAAGCTAACTTTGGCGAGCCAAAGTTTGGATACCCTTGCAGAGATTTGCATTTGCCGTCCGATTTTTTACAAAATTTGTTAGATGTTGATTTCGAACCGATCGTTCATATGGCAGCTATATGATATAGTAATCCGATTTGCACCAAATTTGGTCAGGCTGTTTGAAACTATACCAAACACACAATATGTGAGTTAAGTTAAGGTATTTTAAGAAACAAAAAAGTTTTTCATACTAAATATTGATTTCGAACCGATCGTTCCTATGGCAGCTATATGATATAGTTGTCCGATTAACCAAATTTGGAGGCTGTATGAAACTCTATAAAACACACAATCTGGGGTTGGTTGAGATATCTTGAGAAAAAAAAAGTTTTCAATAGATTTGATTTCGCCGATCGTTCCTATGGCGGCTATATGATACTAGCGTGCAGCTAAAAAGACGGACCTGTACCAAGTTTCATCAAGATAGCTTCAAAACTGAGAGACTAGTTTGCATAGAAACAGACAGAAGACAGACGGACATGGCTATATCGACTCAGCTCGTCGCTCTGATCAAGAATATATATACTTTATGGGGTCTGTGAGGCCTCCTTCAATGCTTTACACATTTCGTGACAAATTATAATACCCTCGGGGTATAATAATATAAATTGCAAATGTAATTTGATATCACACCAGCCACAGAAGCTGACATTGCTCTGGGCCGGATGTCTTGCACAACGGCAGCGCACGAGGCGCAAGCTTAGCATTTTAGCGGCCGTTGTGAGTTGAATCCAATAGCTTAAGTCTTTTCCATTTGTATCCCTTAGCTTTAGTTTTATTCTGAAATCTGATTGAGGCACATCTGCCCAAGATTCTCGCGTATATTTAACTCACTCGCTGAGCTCGAACGGCCAGTGTTTCATAAAGCCCATTATAAGTGGCAATATTGTAATCAATATAATATAAAATAAATAAATAAATAATTAATCATAAACCAACCTATTAGAGTTTTAATTACAAACCTACTAGTGTTTCTAAAAACTGATAATTGGCGCCCAAACGTATTTCGAACCATCCTATGAACACGTTGTGCAGTGTACAGAATTAACTAATTAACTATTACGCTGTGCAGTGTCAAATTAAACAAAACCAAAACCACCAGTGCGAATAACAAAGCGGTGCCTGACCTACGTTAACATTGGTCATTGCCGCAAGTGCAATAAAATTCTCATATTACACCGAAGCCGCTGGAGCTCTTCGGGCAGCGATTTGCCACCAACCTTGCGCGCAAGCGGGCTTGGGCAGCGAAGATCAATTGTACGCATAGACGGCAGCGGGGGATTATAGAGGTTGGTAGTGACCGCGGCGTGGGAAGCAGCACTATTTGTTGAGCACACAGTTTTGTAGAATCAATAAAATGTAAGTGGGCCATTTGGCATAAAACATTTTTTAAATCTGCGTGAACAAAAAACCAAAGAATTCAAATAAAAGATTGTTGTAAAAGTTGTAATAATTATTAAGAGCAAGATTAGAGGGGCAGCTGACGGTGTCTTAGGTCAGTTTGGCACAGTCATGAATTTTGATGCCATAATAAATCGTCTCGACTTTACGTGCAGAGACAAGAGGGGCATTCATGTTATAGAACAGGAAATGAGTACACTCAGACAGGGCTTCTTAACACTCTTACAGTACTACGATGAGGTGGAGAAAAAGCTTACTCCCTGATCACTAATAAGGTTAACATGTCATATGAGCCAAGCATGGCACAAGCCCTTTGCACCAAGCTTAGGGAAGATGCGTTGCGTGTGTTTGTCTCGGGCCTCAAGCGTAGCCTGACGGATGTCCTCTTCGCTGCAAAAGCCTAAGGACTTACCGGCGGCCCTCGCGCTAGCACAAGAGGTAAGAGGCAAACCATGAGAGGTACGCTTTTGCGGCAAGTTTCGCTAAGGGCCAAGAAGATAGGGAACGAAGAATGACCCCAAGACCACAAGGCCGTCAACAAGATAGGAATCAGCAGCAGGGAGATCAGCAAGCCAGCGGCTCCAAGAATCCCCATTTCACTATGCAGCAAAGACCACAGAACCAATCTGAACAGCAGAGTGGTAAGTGGAACAAAGGTAATGGCTCGCAGGAACCAATGGATGTCGACCCATCCTCGTCAAAAATCCTTCAGCCATCACAGGCACCAGCCTATGTTAACTCTAGCGCTCCACAGGCCTATAAGAGAACAGCCACCTCTGGACGCTCAACTGGACAGAGAAGGCAAAGGGTCAATCACACGGCTCATGAGCCAGATCAAGACCCAAGGGAATATGCTAACGCTGCTGCAGGAGCAGAACTGCAAATCGCTGACGACAATGGTAGCGACTATGAATCGGACATTGTCAATTTTTTAGGGGTAACTCCCTGCTACCCTTCATTTGTAGGAAAGTAGCAGGGGTTCCAACATTACACACAAGTGCCTCGTATCTTTGTTCGGCCAAAAGGCCACATTTTTTTTGCTCCCTGACTTGTCGACCTTTGATGGAATTATAGGGCTCGACCTACTCACAGAAGCGGGAGCTTTCCTCTGGCCAACTCAAATGTGGCTCTGTAACAGAACCTATGGAATTCCACAGGTGCGCAGACGTTAATTTTACAAATGTCGATTGCGCTGACGCTCCTGATTCAATAAAGGAGACATTTCTCAAAATGCTAAAAAACAGGCGCAAAGCCTTTGCAGATCCGGAAGAAGCACTTCTATATAATACGTCAGTTGTGGCCACTATCAGGACCACTGACGAACAACCTGTTTATGTCCGATTGTATCCCTATCCAATGGGAACCCCATTTGGGTGGTTGACAAAAAGGGCACAGATGAGTTCGGCAACAAGAACATGCGTCTTGTAATGGATTTTCGAAAACTCAATGAGAAAACCATTGCTGACAGATACCCCATGCCTAATATTCCAATGATCCTTGGGAATCTTGGTAAGGCCAAATACTTTTCGACATTAGATTTGAAATCCGGCTACCACGCTAGCAGAGCGTGATCGTGAGAAAACAGCTTTCGCGGTTAACGGGGGAAAGTACGAATTTTGTCTTCTCGAAAGATGAAGATTCCCATGTCAAACATGTGGAGTGGGTTTTGAAGAGCCTGTATGAGGCAAATATGAGAGTCTCCAAGGAGAAATCGCGTTTTTTTAAGAAAAGCGTAGGTTTTCTTGGTTTTGTGGTAACCAGCGACGGAGCCACAACAGACCTGGAAAAGGTCAAAGCAATTAAAGAGTACCCAGAACCAAAGAATGTTTTTGAAGTTAGATCATTTCTTGGTTTGGCCAGTTACTATAGATGTTTCATCAAGGACTTTGCCTCAATAGCAAAACCCATTTCTGACGTCCTAAAGGGTGAGAATGGGTCAGTTAGTAAGCATAGATCGCGTAACATTATAGTAGAGTTCTCTGATCTTCAGCGTCAGGCTTTTCATAAGCTTCGCAACATTTTGTCTTCAGAAAATGTCATGCTCCGTTACCCTGACTATAAGAAGCCGTTTGATCTAACGTCGGACGCTTCAGCCTACGGCATAGGGGCAGTGCTTTTACAAGAGGGTCGCCCCATCTCAATGATTTCCAGAACATTGAGAACCCCAGAGGTGAACTACGCCACGAACGAACGGGAGTTATTAGCTATAGTTTGGGCCCTTAGCAAGCTACGTCACTACCTATATGGTGTAAAAGACATAAACATTTTCACAGACCACCAGCCGTTAGCTTTTGCCGTTTCCGAATCAAATCCAAATGCCAAAATCAAAAGGTGGAAAGCGCGTATTGAGGAAACAAATGCGCGAATGTTTTATAAGCCAGGCAGGGAAAATTTAGTTGCTGATGCGTTTTCGCGACAGCAGCTCAATGCTCTAGTTGAGCTTAATGCCGATTCCTGTGCGGCCACAGTCCACAGCGAGCTATCGTTAACGCACACAATTGAGTCTACTGAAAAGCCGCTCAATTGTTTTCAAAATCAAATCGTCATTGAAGAGGCACGCGTCCCCTCAAAACGCAACTTCATTCTTTTTGGGGATAAAAGACGTCATGAGGTAAGCTTCACTGATGCCGCAACCCTTCTTGACCAACTCCGTGACTTAATCAATCCAAAAGCGGTAAATGCCCTCTACTGCAATCTGCACACGCTAGCCCAAGTTCAATTTTGGCACTGCAAAAATCGTGTTGCAGATGTATTTAATATAGATGAGAGGAGGGAAATCCTCATTGCGGAACATAATAGAGCGCACAGAGCAGCTCAAGAAAATGTCAAGCAAGTCCTTTCAGAATATTATTTTCCAAAAATGGGAAAAATAGCCAAAGAAATTGCAGAGAGCTGCAGAATCTGTTCAACGACGCAAAGTACGACAGACATCCAAGAAAACAAGAGCTAGGGGAGACTCCAATTCCTGAGGCCTCTGGCGAATTTCTGCACATTGATATTTTTTCCAAAGACAAAAAGTTTTTTTTGACCTGTGTTGATAAGTTTTCTAAATTTGCAGTCGTACAACCCATTCAATCGCGCACTATTGAGGACTTAAAAGTCCCTCTACTGCAGCTGATGAATTTCTTTCCGCGAGTCAAAACAATATATTGCGACAACGAACCTTCGCTGAATTCGCTGACAATCAAGTCCCTGTTATTAAACAACTACGGAGTCCATATTGTTAATGCGCATCCGCTACATAGCACCTCCAATGGCCAAGTGGAGCGCTTCCATAGCACTCTAGCCGAACTTGCGCGCTGCCTCAAGTTAGAGAAAAACATTAGTGACTCAGTTGAAATCATAATGCTGGCCACGGTAGAATATAACAAAACAATTCATTCCGTTATCAACAAGAGACCTGTTGATGCCATTCTTATACCCGTGAACCTCAGGAAGAAATATCAGCAAAACTAAGGAATGCGCAAGACACGCTCCGAGCTAGGCTGAACTCCCAGCGTCAGAATAGGATTTTTGAAGTAGGAGAAAAGGTCTTGGTAAAAAGAAACCGTAGGCTTTGCAACAAGCTCACGCCCTTGTGTGATGAACGTGTCGTAGAGGCTGACCTCGGCACGACCGTTCTCATTGGGGGAGGGTGGTCCATAAGGACAACCTTAAGTAGGGCGAGAGCTATAAGTTTTTATTTTTTGCGCCACTTGGCAATAATTTTAAGTTTCAACATTTTGAGCCACTTGGCATTAGCTTTAAGATTTTACGCCGCTTGGCGTTATTATTAGGAGACACTTAGTAATAGTACAGTCCGTTTTGTCTGTTTTCCGCAGGTATGGGTTTCTGATGTCTCTCTTTCTTGTGGGTACTGCGGCGCGTGTGACGGACTATTCACACGCCAAATATATCCCTATTGTTGAGGGCGAAGTTCTGGTATGGGAGGAATTCAGCAGCTTCGTCAGGCACACCGCTAACATCTCTGAATATGACAGAATGGTAAAGGAAACAATTGGGCTATGTGATATGTTTCCGCAGTCATACATGAAGAAGCTTCTAAGCGTGGATACCGCCCACCTCAGGGATATGGTAGAAGCGCTTGAGTGCATCACAGAGTAGCAAGGAGTTTGGACTTTTAGGAACAGCTCTCAAAGTTGTTGCAGGAACACCGGACGCTAGTGACTTTGAACAGATTAGATTCACAGAGTTACAATTGGTGAACTCCAACAACAGGCAGGTAGCTATAAACACGAAAGTTCAAGAGCAGATCAACCAGCTTACGTCAACCGTCAACACAATATTAAAAGCTGCAAAGAAGAGTCAAGTAGATTCTGGTCATTTGTATGAGACGCTCCTAGCGCGTAAGAGAATGTTGCTGATGGAAATGCAGAATTTAATGCTCGCGGTGACCCTTGCTAAAATAAACATAATAAGCCCAAATATATTAGATCACGCGGATTTAAAATCTGTTTGGCTTAGGTGAACCCACAGGTACATCAATAGCTGACCTTATGTCCGTTGCGTCCGTTAAAGTGTTACAGTCCACAAACGCCCTTCACTTTATAATTAAGTTTCCAAAAATCAAAATGGCTTGCAGAAAGGTAATGCTGTATCCTGTCGCTCACGAGAATGTTGTACTACAAATCGATGATAATGTTATAGCTGAATGTGGAGATCAAGTGCTCGCTCTTATAAATTGCACTTTGACGCCTGGAGAAACCTTTTGTCAACTATCACCTAATAGCTCTTGTGCTAGAGAGCTTCATGCTGGTGGTTCGGCAAGCTGTCAAATGCAGCCGAGTCATCTGGACCCGATCACATGGGTAGATGACGGAATTCTGATCATCAACAATCGGCCTGCTAAAGTTTGCGTTGACAACGGCACTGAGATTTGGGTGCACGGAACGAATCTCATCACGTTCAACAAGTGGGCTCGAATCAACGAGACCAAATATCTGAATCTCAACAGTGTGCAGAGCAAGTTTCCCGGCATTGCGGCATCTCCCCTTCTGAACGTCACCGGCCACCAGGACGTACTAAGTCTCCCTTACCTTCATCGTTTGAATGAACGTAACTTGGAGATCATTAAAGAAGTCAAAGACGAAGTCGGAAGTGTTAACAGCATTGTAATAGCCTTTTGGTTGGGAGCTGTTTGTTGCGCTAAAATATGCGCCGGAATCATCTATCATCGGTACAGGAGGAACATGGTCACAGCCCAAAACATTAGAGAAGTGATCGCCGATATAGGAACGGCCGAGGGCGGCCTTAACTTAAGGGGGGAGCAGTTAACAGAAGCTGACATTGCTCTGGGCCGGATGTCTTGCACAACGGCAGCGCACGAGGCGCAAGCTAAGCATTTTAGCGGCCGTTGTGAGTTGAATCCAATAGCTTAAGACTTTTCCATTTGTATCCCTTAGCTTTATTTTATTCTGAAATCTGATTGAGGCACATCTGCCCAAGATTCACGCGTATATTTGACTCACTCACTGAGCTCGAACGGCCAGTGTTTCATAAAGCCCATTATAAGAGGCAATATTGTAATCAACATAATATAAAAATAAATAAATAAATAATTAATCATAAACCCACCTATTAGAGTTTTAATTACAAACCTACTAGTGTTTCTAAAAACTGATAATTTACATGTATATTGTCAATAGGTTATGTCTTCGCACATATAAACATTATATGCGCGCGCCCCTTTTACATGCATACACATATGCAGCCATATGTGTATGATTTCATTATGCAATTATGTCTATGACTTACTATATAGACACAAACACTAAACAGCCATCAGCTGTTAACGTAACTAAAAATGCCAACAGCATTTAGCTTAAAAAATTTAATTTAAGACGACAACCCAAACGCAACAAACTGTGAATGGATGTTGCTAAGCTGGAAGAGCAGATCCTGAATCTGCTCGAGAGCACTGGCATAAGCAAGGAACAGCTGCTGGCCAACACTGGCGACAGCAATGCTCCTGGCCATTACGACCCTGACGTCTCCAAATTGAAACGCACACAGCCGATGATAGCAGCAATATCAGCCAATCTAACTGCAAAAGAAAACAATGCTAATCACAATCTCGCCTCCACTAAAAATTCCATAGCTCCTCCACCTACTGCATCTCTTGCTCCATCGTCTTCTTCTTCTTCAGCAACATAAAATCTAACAACAACAAAAACGAGAACGAGAACAAGAACAAGAACAACAATAATTATAACTACAATGCTTAGAAACGTAAACGCAGCGAGGATTTCCAAAGGCAAGTGGATGAGCTTAACGCTTTTCTGCTGAACGTGAGGAGACGGCTATGCGAACGAAACAGCAAAAGGAACAGAATTTGATAAAGAGCGAGAAGATTCCAACTCTCTTTCTGCTCCGAATCAAAGAGATTCAACTACTTCTGGAGCGACTCAACCAAATCGAGGGAGTGGCCAACAATTACGAAGCCAAATGCATGCAAAATAATGTGGTTCGACTGCAATCTAGAGATATGCCTACATATAAAAAGATTGCAGCTGAACTATAGAATATGGAGAACGTCGAGATGCATACGCATCAGGTGCGCAAATTGCGCGGCTATCGAATTGTCATCAGAGGTCTCCATCCAACTACGGATCGCCATTGGATCCATGACCAGTTGACAACCATGGGCTACACGCCGCGCTGTATCCGCGTGATATGCCACCGCCACAACGGCAAACCAATTGCCATGTTTAACGTGGAGCTGCAGCCCACGTTGGACGTCAAAAACGATGGCATTTTGCAACTAAAGGCACTGGGCAACCAGAACGTCCATGTTGAAAGAAAGAGTGAAAGCACTGATCCAGGGCAATGCTTTCGTTGTCAGGCTTACGGGCATACGAAATACTATTGTCGCCGCCACTATGTGTGCCTTCGATGCTTTTCAAAATCCCAGCCACATAAGATCCACGGGAAGCCATACGATCAGCATCAGAAACAGCAGCAGCAAAATAAGATGGATGATCGTTACCAGCGGCAACACCTGCAACAGCAGCAGCATCGTCAACATCATCATCATTCTCATGTGGATCAGCAGCGACAGCAGCAACATCAGCATATGCACAAACAGTGTCCAGAAAATGGGCATACAAATAAGCCAGCGAGTAGCTCTGATAACTCTGGACCTGCAAGCAGACACCTGGCCAACTTCCAAATTAAGCTGCAAGCTGAGCAGAGCAATTTCCTCTATATAACTGTTCAGCAACACGCCAAAATCCTGGCAGAGATGAGCGTAAAAATGGATATGGCACTGGAGGCAACTAAGACCCTGCTGGCCAGCAACAACGGCAGCGGGTCAAACAAAGATCAGCAGCAGCAGCAGCAACAACAACAATAGACTTCTCATATCAACAATCCATCTTACTGCATAATAACAACAATAGCCTACAAAAGCCCTCAACTTAATCTACAATTACAATAGTTTAATCAAAACAAAACAGATACACTCACCGCATCGCAGCGTTGAAGTGTGCTGTTCAACTTTAAGGAGGATGAGGTCACATCATACATATACTCTGCTGTCCACTAAATTTATAACAATACGGCTGATACTCCATACAAGGCGACGACTTGGTTGTTTCTCCACTATGCTTCCCGCGTTGCAGTGCACTGCATACAAAGTTAGCCAATTGGCGGGCATGTGCCACGCCCACAAATAAGCAGCTAGAGAGGCGGGAGGTGTCTCGCATTTTGCACTGGGATTCTGGGATGGGGATAGGGCTGCAAACTCGCCAGTCCAGTGTCATTCTGCCGATCGAGCAGTACCCAATCTCCCACCCCTCGGATGACGACGGACCTAAAAAGACACATGTACAAAAAAAACAGAATTAGCAAATTTTACATAAAATACAATTAATGCATAAAGAGCAAAACAATGGAACGATTATACTTATCCCGCTGCAACAGCCGCGCCCATACATTGTGCAAAAGTTGAAACGTTCCTCCACTAAGCGTCCCTAAGTTGGGCATATGTCAAATTTGGCCAATTGGAGGACATGTGTCACGTCCACAGGTGACCAGTTAGAGAGGCGTTGATGGTCTCAGACGATGTCCCAGAACTATGAGATGGAGACTGGCCTGCAAGATTGACAGTCCAGTGGCAAACTGTCAATCGAGCAGTACCAAATCTCCATGCAACTACTGCAACACCTGGAAATAAATGAAATAAACAAAGCAATATACATAAGTAAAATGTTTCATTTTTGCACACAGCAAAATAGAATCACAACACATGGAACGATTACTTATCTCGCTGCGACTTCACAAAAATCTATATTAGTATATTTTATTACTTTCACGCAACGCCACTAATAACTGTATATGTAATTCTCTATTGCAGATATAACGCCAAATCTGTTTTATCTGCAAGCGAGAGATTTATATTGTTACTCCAAACAGATTAATAATTTCAAACCGATGATCAACGTCATTATGCGTAAGCATTAAGCGGCAGCAAAGCGAAGCTGAAGCTGTCCTCTGGGCGAGGACAAAAACTAAGGCGAAGATAGCAGTTTCACATATATATGTACATATAAATATATATATATATTATCTAACGTCGTGTGGTATATTATCTAACGTCGTGTGGTAAGGTCCAAAAGATTATGCCCTTTATTCTCTTTGCCGTTCTCTTCCACGCTCTCATCGGAGTCATCAGCATCAGTATCATCAACATACACAATGTTATTACAGTTGTGCATACAATTGTAGTCGTTGCAGTGTTCACAGACATCAAGTTGTTGCGAATTCTGCATGAAGTTTGGGTCCTTCATGATTTGATCAGGAACTTGTAAATTGTTTGCGATATGGGGCCCCATTTTTATTTCTGAATTGTATAAAATTCAATTTTGTACTGGTTTACAAGTTGAGTACCAAATAGTATTTATAGCATCGTTGGACAAAAGGTTCTTTTTCGCAAAATTTTTGTGGTTAGCAAAATATTTTTGTTTTGCGGTCAACAAATCGTGGGAATTATATTTAAGAAAAAATAAATAAATTAGAATTATCATAACATATAGTATGCAGTAGTAACAAATGGTGGGAAAAAAAACATTAAAATTGACTTTTTTTGCTTTATAAGCAACCTCACATACTGCTAGAACAGAAAGCAGCCACCATGGAAAGTCGTGGTTCTTGGACGGGTGAACAACTAACCACTGAAGAATTCGAGAAGTGTAAGAAAGCCCTCACGGCTATAGGGGATTATATGAAGGATTTGAAGCACGCAGATTGCGTGTTTTGTGACAATTATTGGCAGTTTGAGTGTTAATATTAAGTTAGTTCACATATGTGTATGTAAATTGTGCATATATGCCTCTGCAGTCTCATATTTGTGGAGGCACGCAAAACAGCTGTTTGCGCACCAACACAAACACACACACGTACATGCAAAGGCTTGATCTGTTTTTGTTCTCCTGTTGCGTAGTGGCCTATTTAAAGTGATTAAATCCCTATTTGGCAATTTGCATACTCTGCGTGGTCAGATATTAGATAATGGGAGAAATAGGTAAGTTGGGTGAGAGGGAGGGGGGGGGGTAAGCCTATACTTGTTAAGTACAAGTATGGTTGTCAGAAACTATAATTGTTTAGTTTATTTTTATTTTGTTATTTTAATTTAAATACATAAAGTATATGTATTTGTTGTTTAATTGCCTTGGGGGCATTAATGGCATGTTTCTTTTATTTTATTATTTGTTTTATGTGTGTATTATAATTTCTTATTTGTTTTCGTTTTTAGGTCAGCAGGATGGCTGCCTGGTATCCAAGGACGGACTTAATGTATTTCACTTGAAGGTAAGTGAGTATTATATGCATGATTGCATATATTAAATTGCAATTATATGCATATATATGTATATATGCATATGAGTTTGCATATGCACTGGAGTATGTGCATATGTATGGCAAGCATATATATATGTATATATATGCATAAATGTATTTTAGTTTTTAATTTTAGTTTCGGCGACCATGTATAGATCATGTTTATGAGTTATAATTATGGACTTTTGTAATTATTTTCGAGTGAGAATGTGTAGTAGTTGTTGTGTATTAAAATACACACGCTCATACACACACTTTCAATTTATGGATTTAATATTTTTTAATATTCTTAGAATATTAATTTTTTTTTTGTCATATACATGTATATACATTCGTCTGTAATTTAATTTATTTAATTTTTAATCAATTAATTAATGTCATTTTAATTATTTTTTCTTCCCTTTAGGTAAGTTATATGGGGTCAGGAGGAAATGGCCACGCAGAGCATGCAAAGGAAACCCAGCTAACTAATTTTTGAGAATGGAGCTAATCCAAAACCGTCAGGTGAGTATTTAAGCAAGTTCTGCGTTTTCTTAAAGTCTAACTTATGGAGTATTTTAACTAACTTTGTCTTTTTCTTATTAACTCCTCGTCAGGTAAGTGGGACGTCTGGTTTGATGCGCCTTTTTGTCGCTGTTTGGGTTGGTGTTGGTCCCCCGTCGCTTAATGGCTCAGTTGTTGTGTTGTTGCTGATGGTTGCTGCCGACACAGGCTTGATGACAGCGAGATAGAAGAAGGCAACCCGTGTGTGTTGCCTTAAGAAATGGCCATGCCCAGTCAGGATTTGGGCTGCCTTGCAGCCGTAGTGGAGTGGCAGCGTGATGATGCCACATGTGTTTAGGGGGCCACCAAAGCCCTGATAAGGACCTTTTTGATGTTGTATGATTTGGTGACCAAAGACTCGCACAGAGATTGTGCTGTCGTAGTGGCATGCCATTGTCTCCCTCGCTGCTGTCAGAGCCACGGATTGTGACTCTCGTCAAGTGGATGGATTGAGGCCTGCAGCTAGGAGCAGCCTCATCGCCTTATTGGAGACCCATTTGAGATGGATCATAATTCGAGTGTGCCGTTTATGCGGGCACGCCTTGAGTTAATTTTCCTCCTCGCCGCTGTCAGAGCCACGGAGTGTGACTCTCAGCCCAGGAGTTTAGGTATTGGCCAGCTCAGTGCCGAATGTGTAGACCTCGCCTTATATGGTTCAGCGCCGTATTGAATGTGTTCCAGTACACATGTATTTGCCTCAAACTGGATTATTGACCCTCGGTTTAAGTTTGTGTTGCGTGTAATTAAAGAATGTTCTAATTGCAGTTCTAAAGAGCTTATGATCTGCAAAGAAAATTCAAAAATTATTATTGACTATATACTAATGTGTTTTTATGTATTGTATATATTTCATGTATGTGCCGCAACACACTAAGGATTCCCTCGCCGCTGTCTTCGCCTGGACTTTTATTAAGTCGTACTGGATGGACATTACTTGTCGTGCATGGCTGCATGATGCAGCAGGTAAGTGCCTTATGTAGATTCAACAGATCCAATTGGTCACTGGCATTAATATTTTATTTTTTAATTTCAGGTGTGGCTCATGGGGTGGAGGAGATTGGGTACTGCTAGATTTGCAGTCTGCCACTGGACTGCATATTTTACAGCCCAATCCCCATCCTGTGAGTCCAACGCGTTGAGTGAGCCAAGTCCCGCCTCTCTGGCTACTCGTATGTGGGCGTGGCACTTGCTCGCCAATTTGCCATTTTGCCATATGGACTTGGATTTGTATGGAATGTGCATGTGCATGTGCAGCAATTGGATAAATTTAATGGCAGCGTTCATCTTTATAAATTTGCCTCATCATTTGACTGGTGAGTGCAATTAATAGTTACTTTTATATTGTATTGTATTTTTTTGAGAATACTTAATTAGGATTATTATGAATTGTGTATTGTGGATTTGCAGGGCTATTTTTGATGAGTTTAGGTGCTTGTAATGATGAAGTTTATTGTAGCTATTGTTGGTTTTGTTGTTGTAGTGGCAGGTTCCCGCTGTTTAACAGCAGGTTAATGGCTTCTAGAGCCTTGTCCATTTTCTCGCTCATTTGCGCGATTTGGCTGGCATGTTGAAAAACCATTGCAGCTACATTATTATCCACACCAGCTTCCTTCTGCTCTTGTTGCAGACGACTCGTTTTTGTTGGTGGTTTGTATTTTGGTGTAACAATAGATTTATTTATTGTGTGGTTGCTTGTTCTATGTTGTTGGCGTTGCTGTATGTATTCACTATGTTTTGTTTTACAATTTTCGTTTGACAATTTTTCTTTCTTTATAAACTTTGGTCTTAGCTTTAACTTAAACACAATTATACATTTTTTATATTTATTTGTATTTGCGAGTTGAAATTGGGTTTAGAAAAAGCGCGTCAAGGGATTTGGATTTTTTAGAGCGATTTAAAGCAGAGCCAAACCGATCGAAATTGATGTGAAGAAAAGAAAAAACACGTCCGTACCGTACGAGAGCTCAAGATCGACATTGGTGAAGTATACTGACCGATGGCTCTCGTACGGTCATTTCGGTTGGACTTTGCTTTATCTATCGTCCCTTGTCGGCATTTTGAATTTGAATCTCTCTCTCTTAACGGGCAATGACATTGGAGCGGTTAACATTGGCATGCCAAGCACTGTTGTCCAACATTCGACTCTCACGCCACACAACACAAGCTGCTTAACATGGCTGCAGCGGTGTGTGTGTGCGGAGCGAGAGCATAATGCTGAACAACAGCGCCAAGCATGGAACACGCTATGTTAAGAGGGATTAACATTTGAGTGAAACATAGTTTAACAGAGATATACAGAAACAGAATCATTTACAGTGTTTGCCTACGTATTTTTCCCTTAGACTATGCTTAATAGTAAGTGCTCGTTTAGATGTAAATACTTTTTGCAAACATTAATTGGCTGGTAATTTACAGGTGATTTTGCAGATAGTGACAAGACTTGGGGCAATGTGAAAAAAACAAAAAACAATATAAACATATTGAAAATGAAAAAACATTGCCCCATACATATGAAGTTTGTTTCTTTTTAGGAGAATTAGTGGCTGAATTTACATTACATTAAAGTTATACATATGAAGATTGTTTCTCTTGGGAGAATTAATGGCTTGGTCCCGATGCACTCCAGAAGGGAGTGAATCGGGCCCGAATTGACATTAAAATTATATTATTATTTTAAAATTAATTGTCAGGTACTTTTTGTATTGCATTTTGCAAGCAGTTAATATATGTATTCAGGTATGATTTAAAATTCAATTCTATTAAGATTAGTGGCGTTCTGTAATTCCCTAAAAGGGTCAGAAACTTATATTTTGGCTGATGTTGAGTTAAAACATTGTAGCTGAAACGTACGCCTGCATATGTGCATATGTATTTATTTACATATGTGTGTATTTGACATAGCAAGTGCACGATCAGCTGTTTTTGGTCATACATATATTAAAGGCTGCAGATTTGTGTTTGCTCGCGTTAATTTAATTGTATTTAATTATTAATAATGTTTTTATTCTTATTATTTTTAGGTAATTGCATACTAGTGGACTGTAGACAGTGGACTGTGCCGAGGGCAAGACTGAGTAAGTATTATCTAAGTATTAGTGATTGTTTTGTTTTGTTTTTGAGTCAAAGTGATTGCTTTAAACTTAATTGTTCTTTTTATTTCATACGATTGTTGGACTAAATTTGCTCCTATATGGATTTGACAACGTTAGTATTAGAATTGTGATTAAATTGCTATCTATTTATATTTACATGTAATTTCTATTCTTTTCAGGCGTTGGAATATGATTGCTTAGTGTCCGAAGGGGACATGTAGGTGAGTATGTATGTGTGTACATTGATTCAAAGTTTTAATTGTGATTATTCATTTGATTGGATTTTAATTTGTTTGTAGTTGAACTTTGTAATTTTATCATGGTTTTCTAATGTATTTCTTTTGTTTTTATTCTGATTTCTTTTCAGGTATTGGCTGTACGTATATATGTAAGTATTTGTAATTGTTTGTTTTAATTTATAATACATTTTCTATTCTATTTTCTTTTCAGGTATTGGCTGTCATATATATGTAAGTATTTGTATTTATTTAAATTAATTTATTACAATTTTCTAATCTATTTTCTTTTCAGGTATTGGCTGTACATATATATATGTAAGTATTTGTAACAATGTTCTAATCTATTTTTATTTTCAGGTATTGGCTGTCATATATGTAAGTATTTGTATTTATTTGTATTAATTTATGACAATTTTCTAATCTGTTTTTCTTTTTGGGTATTGGCTGTACATATATATATGTAAGTATTTGTATTTATTTGTATTAATTTGTGACAATTTTCTAATGTATTTTTCTTTTCAGGTATTGGCTGTCCGTATGTGTGTAAGTATTTGTGTTTATTTGTATTAATTTATGACAATTTTCTAATGTATTTTTTCTTTTCAGGTATTGGCTGCTCCTATATATGTAAGTATTTAATTTTATTTGTATTAATTTATAATACATTTTCTATTCTGTTTTCTTTCAGGTATTGGCTGTCATATATATGTAAGTATTTGTGTTCTTCTTCATTAATTTATAATACATTTTCTGAGCTATTTTCTTTTCAGGTATTGGCTGTACATATATATATGTCAGTATTTGTATTTATTTGTATTAATTTGTGACAATTTTCTAATTTATTTTCTTTTAAGGTATTGTTTCTTCATATATATATAAGTATTTACTTTTATTTGTATTAATTTCTAATACAGTTTCTATTCTGTTTTCTTTTCAGGTATTTGCTGTCATATATATGTAAGTATTTGTATTTATTTAAATTAATTTATGACAATTTTCTAATCTGTTTTTCTTTCATGTAGTGTCTGTACAGATATATGTGTAAGTATTTGTATTTATTTGTATTAATTTATGACAATTTTCTAATCTATTTTCTTTTCAGGTATTGGCTGTCCATGTATATGTTTAAGTATTTGTATTTATTTGTTTTAGTTTCTGATAAAGTTTCTAATCTTTTCTCTTTTCAGGTATTGGCTGTACGTATGTATGTAAGTATTTGTAATTGTTTGTTTTACATTTATCATACATTTCATTGTTTTCTTTTCAGGTATTGGCTGTCATATATGTGTAAGTATTTGTATTTATTTGTATTAATTTATGACAATTTTCTAATCTATTTTCTTTTCAGGTATTGGCTGTACATATATATATGTAAGTATTTGTATTTATTTGTATTAATTTATAATACATTTTCTATTCTATTTTCTTTTCAGGTATTGGCTGTCAACGTAGTGTATGTAAGTATTTGTAATTGTTTATGTTTTAATTTATAATACATTTTCTATTCTATTTTCTTTTCAGGTATTGGCTGTCCATATATATGTAAGTATTTGTATTGATTTGTATTAATTTATGACAATTTTCTAATGTATTTTCTTTTTCAGGTATTGGCTGTCCGTATATGTGTAAGTATTTGTAATTGTTTGTATTAATTTATAATACATTTTCTATTCTATTTTCTTTTCAGGTATTGGCTGTCGTATATATGTAAGTATTTGTAATTGTTTGTTTTAATTTATAATACATTTTCTATTCTATTTTCTTTTCAGGTATTGGCTGTCATATATATGTAAGTATTTGTAATTGTTTGTATTAATTTATAATACATTTTCTGATCTATTTTCTTGTCAGGTATTGGCTGTCCATATATATGTAAGTATTTGTAATTATTTGCATTAATTTATGACAATTTTCTAATGTATTTTCTTTTCAGGTATTGGCTGTCATATATATGTAAGTATTTGTATTTATTTAAATTAATTTATGACAATTTTCTAATCTATTTTCTTTTCAGGTATTGGCTGTACATATATATATGTAAGTATTTGTATTTATTTGTATTAATTTATAATACATTTTCTATTCTATTTTCTTTTCAGGTATTGGCTGTCCGTATGTATGTAAGTATTTGTAATTGTTTGTTTTAATTTATAATACATTTTCTATTCTATTTTCTTTTCAGGTATTGGCTGTCCATATATATGTAAGTATTTGTAATTGTTTGTATTAATTTATAATACATTTTCTATTCTATTTTCTTTTCAGGTATTGGCTGTCCGTATATATGTAAGTATTTGTAATTGTTTGTTTTAATTTATAATACATTTTCTATTCTATTTTCTTTTCAGGTATTGGCTGTCCATATATATGTAAGTATTTGTTGTTTTTTTTATGTATTATTAAAATTTAATTGCCCTTTTTTAATTTCAAAGTTGTCAGTAAAACCACTGGTATGCATTTACTTAAATTATAAGAGATACTTAATGTTTTCTCCTCGTCAGGTTGCTGCTGTTGCTTCTGCTGCTGCTGCTGATGCTGCTGCTGCTGCTGCTGCTGCTGCTGCTTGGCCACAGTGGTGGCTTGTGTAATGGCCAACTTTGGCCATGAGCTGCTGGCCTATGTGCACAATGCTGTGCTCATTTGTCGTTGCTTGATCCGGGCTCACTGCGATCCGTGAGGGACCACAGGAGCCATTGACTGGTATGGGCATCATCTTGCCCATACGGATTCGGCAGGATTCAGAGGTGCACCATAAAAGAGGATGCATAGTGGCAGCCAAGTGATCCAGTCCCCCGCCGCTGTCAGAGCCAATTGATGACTCTCAAAACGTTTGTGTGATGTCATGGTGTTGATCTGCCCCAAGGAGAAGAGGGGCCAGATCGCATTGGCCACATCATGTTGGCCAGATCGTATTGGCCAATTTCTGCATTCTGGTTAGCTGTTCATTTAGTGTGGCCCGCCGCCGCTGTGTGTCGCCTAGAGCTTCTGTTGTTCGCCGCAAGGTTGCCATGTTACTGCCATTGGTTGCCATACAGCCAGTATGGCAACGCCGTGACACTGTTTGTTTTGGTTTTGTTTGTGGATTAATTGCTGGCTATCAATTTATTATTTAACGCAGGCCAGTGTGTCTGCGAAAATAATAAGATAAGTGGCATTAATTTGATGTTAATATAATGTTATATCAGTGATTAAATTTTTGTTTATTTTGCAGGTGGAGCTGCCCGGGATACGTTGTGCTCAGCTGATGGATGCAGTCAATATCGGCAAATTGGAGGTATGTCAACTGGATTGTGCGGACACATTGGCTGGGTTCTGGCGGTGATTTTATGGAGGTCCCACGCTGCAGTCGTTGCCGTCGCGTCGTCACCCCGTAGTCGCTGCCAGGGATTTGCACATTGTGCTCATATCACAGGTAGGGGCGTGTGGGTACATGTATTAATAGCGATGCTTAATTTTGCATCCTCATCAGGTTGACGACGTTGAATGTGTCGTCGTCGTCGTCGTCGTCTGCTGTTGCTGCTGCTGCTACTGCTGTGTGACCCCAAGGATGGGCTGTGTAGTGGCAAATTATGGCCTACAGCTGCTAGCCAGAGTCCATTGTCAGCTGATGATGATTAAAGATGACCTGCCCAGTGGTGGCCAGGTCGTATTGGCGCAGCCAGGGATCTGCGTGTGGTGCTCTATTGCAGGTAAGAGCGGTGTGTGTACCTGCAAAGACTTGTAATATTTTAATTAATGAAAATGTACGTAATGATGATTTATTTCTAATTTTGCAGGTGAGCCGCCATCAGTCGCCGTCAGATGCTGTCAATGGTCCGCAATGGACCCACCAATATGCCGGTAAGTTTGTGGAACCTGTGGTTGTTCCGTAGTTGTGTCAATTTTCTTTTGTTTTGACTGTTTGTATTGTTTGTTTTTCATGTACGAAATCAATGTGACAACGCCATTTGAGCCAACTATGTGTGTGGACTATGTATGGACTATGTATGGACTACGTATGGACTACGTTGGATTATTGATCTTGCTGTTGCTGTTCAGGTGAGTGTTGTTGTGTATGCATGTATTTATATATATTATTGTACATTTGTATATGTATATTTGGTATTTGTAATTCTGTATATTTTATGTTGTTATGTTTTGTATTTAATTGCTTGATGTGTAGTTCATATGTTATTGGTTGCGTATACTCTCAATTGAGATGTCGTTTTGGCTGTGTGTTATTATTTGTATTATGGGCTCAACATGCTCCATTTGTTGTTGCTGTAGTTGTTGTTGTTGTTGTGAGCTTGGTGTTTGTTTTGTTGAGTTGCCACTGCCCAGCAGCATCTTTATTGTGTCCAATATTGTGTCCATTTTGTCACTCATTTGTGCAATGAGTTGTGAATGCTGTTGGACAGTTGCGCTCATATTGGCATTAGTGTCGTTTTTATTTTTATTGGGCGGTGATGATTGGTGTTTTATTTGCAGGCCTTCCTGATATGTTTTCAGGTGCCGGCTTGCAGGTCCAGAAATGGCTTGCGCTTTCGGCTTAGTTGCATGTACTTTATTGTAGTTGTTGTGTTTGTTGTTGTTTTTGGCCTCCTGGTTGTGGAATATCTTATTGTTGTTGCCTTTGCTTTTGCTGCTGCTCCGTGGTGGCTGGGCTGGCTTTGACTGTATTATTGTTGTTGTTGTTGTTGTCTTTGTCTTTTGTGTATCACTCACATTGTGCTTGAGTATATTGGCAACCTCATATCTAGCTTTATTGATAGCCATTTTTTCTTGTTCCGCCTTTAGGACACGGCATCCCTTATAGCTGGCTATGTGGGCACCATGGCAGTTGATGCATTTGGCTGGTGTGCTTCGTGCCTTAACACACTCGGAAGTTGGATGTGGCTGTGCGCATTTAAGGCAGGCAAATGGGCGCCGACAATAGTTTTTGGTGTGGCCAAATGCCTGGCAACGGAAGCACTGCACCGGATCAATTGGCTTGCGCATTAGCTCCACCGCTACGCACTGGCTGCCCATCCTTTCGAGCTTGAGGATTTCTTCGTTTGTTCCATCGTGTGTTGGCTGCAGCTCGACAGCAAACAGGTTCATCGGCCTGCCACTGAACCGATGTTTGATAACCCGTATGTATCGAGGAGTGTAGCCCATGCCAGTTAGTTGCTCGTGGATCCATTCTCTTTCCGTAGTGGCATGGAGATTTTTAATAACAATACGATAGCCGCGTTCTCTGCGCATTTGGTGCGTATGCATCTCCACATGATTATTGTGCAGTTCGTTTGCAATCTTTTCATATGTTTCCATATCATCGGATTGCAAACGAACTGTTCCATTTTGCATGCATTTGGTGTTGTATTTGTTGGGGACTCCCTCAATGGCATTCAATCGATCCAGTATCGGTTGAATTTTATTTATTTTTGGCAGGAACAGCGTTGGCACTTTTGTGCTCTTGAGCAGGTTCCATTTGGTGTTTCTCTTCTCCCGTTGTGCCAGGTCATTGCGCAATGCCTTTTGGCTGAGAAGATATTCTTCCAGCTCATTGCTGTTGCTGTTGCGCTTTCGCTTATTTGCTTCGGTGGTGTTATCGTTGGTACTGTTGCTGTTTTTGTTGTTGTTGTTGTTTATGTTAATGTTAGTAGTTAGAGCATGGCTATTGTTATTGTTGTTGTTGCCACTGTCATTTTGTATGGAAGCTGTACTCATATTTATTTGGTTTATGTTTTTGCAGATGGCCGAACTTGACAGTGTGGCAGTATATGGAGGCGGAGGGGTAAGTGAAGAATTAATGATATTGTTTTTCTCCAACAGCTCTTGAATTTCATCGCTGTCGATGTTGGACGTGTGGCCATCAGATTCATCCACATATGATGATTCTTGGCTTGGCATTGTGTATGCCGGATCATCATCATCATCATAATGATCATCATCATCATCATCACCAGCTAGCAACTGGCTTGCACTAAGTCCAGTGCTTTTGAGCAGGCCCAGGATCTGCTGTTCCAGATCGCGTGAGCCGCTCGATTGTTTACGCTTTTTCGGCTGGCATCTCAGGCGATAGTTTGATTTTCGCTTGATTGCCTGCCGTTTAATAGCAAAGGTAGGTGCATATGTAAATTGAGTTTCTGTCCTACCTTTATTAATTCCATTTTCTGTTTTCTGCCTTGCAGTTTCCGGGAATGTAGTTGCTGTTCTTGGTGGTGCTGTTGCTGTTGCTTCAGCTTCCTTAGTGGCGGTTGCTGTTGCTGCTCCTGGAGGTGCAGTCGCTGGCGTGGATTTCAGTTGCTGTTGCTGGTATGGATGCTGTTGTGTGGTGGCCGATGATGCTGATGATGGATGCATGGAGTGCGAGGAGAACAACGGCGACCTGTTGGAGGCATCATTATGCACATCTCCATCGTCCTCCGTCTCAGTGTCGACAAAGTCAATGCCCATTGACGACACTTGAGGCGAGATGTGGCTATCCGTATGAGATATGGATGTGGATGTGGATAATGATGCCGCCGAAGTAGCTGATGATACTGTCACTGTGTCGGTCGATGGACTGTTGCACGCATTGCGCACATAGTTGGCCAGAAATTCAGCAAAATTGTTATTAAATTTATTGTTATTAAATTTATTGTTATTATTGATAAAGCTGTCAGTGTTTTTATTGTTCATATTATTAGTTGTGTTGGATGGATTGTTGTTTGAGTTGGCAGCCGCACAGCCATTGTTGGCGGCAATATCATTTGGAGGCATCAAAGATGGCGACTTATTTGACCTTTGCGGACCCTTGTGCTGCAATGGCGGCGTTTTTGATTTCCTCTTTGTCGTCTTCGCTGTGGTTGTAGTTGTGGTGGCATTTTGCGCCAATTTTGGCGGTTCTGGCAGCGTCATCCCTTGCCCACAAGATGGTGGACTCGAGCTCACTTTTGGTGTCATACTTAATGGCTTTTGCTGCTGCTGCGGCTGCTGCTGCTGCGCTGCTGCTGCTGCTGCTGCTGCTGCTGTTTGGTCCAATTTTTATTGGCTTTGTCTAATTGTTGTTGTTGTTGTTGTAGTTGCTGTTTTTCCATAGTAGTTTTTTGTTTTTTGATTTTTTAAATAATTTATTTATTAATTTTATTTGTTTGAAGTTATTCAATTTGTAATTTGTAATTTTAATTTGCGTCTCGTACGGCGTGTATTTGTTTTATTTATTTATTAATAATTATTATTTTATTTATATAATTATTAATTTATTTGATTGTCGATTTTAGTGATTTGTTTTAATTTAATTGCACATACATTTATGGACAGGTCAGAAGAACGGAAAAAATTTATGGCAGAAGAGAAATGGCAGAAAGAAATGGCGAACGATGGATATTTTTTCACAAGGTTTTACAGTGACTGGTCACGTACATGTATATGTATGGACATGTAGGACAGTCGACAGCAATGACGAAAAAAAAAAAGAAAAGACACTTGCATAAAGCACCTGGACGAAACACTTAACAATTTTACAATTAAGTGTGCAATGCAAATTAATTAACACAATTTTTTTTGGTTGTTGTTGGTGGTATGTATTTTGGTTGTAACAATAGATTTATTTATTGTGTGGTTGCTTTTTTGTATGTATGTATGTAGTTGTTGGCGTTTTCTGTATGTATTCACTATGTTGTTTTACAATTTTCGTTTGACAATTTTTCTTTCTTTATAAACTTTGGTCTTAGCTTTAACTTAAACACAATTATACATTTTTTATATTTATTTGTATTTGCGAGTTGAAATTGGGTTTAGAAAAAGCGCGTCAAGGGATTTGGATTTTTTAGAGCGATTTAAAGCAGAGCCAAACCGATCGAAATTGATGTGAAGAAAAGAAAAAACACGTCCGTACCGTACGAGAGCTCAAGATCGACATTGGTGAAGTATACTGACCGATGGCTCTCGTACGGTCATTTCGGTTGGACTTTGCTTTATCTATCGTCCCTTGTCGGCATTTTGAATTTGAATCTCTCTCTCTTAACGGGCAATGACATTGGAGCGGTTAACATTGACATGCCAAGCACTGTTGTCCAACATTCGACTCTCACGCCACACAACACAAGCTGCTTAACATGGCTGCAGCGGTATGTGTGTGCGGAGCGAGAGCATAATGCTGGACAACAGCGCCAAGCATGGAACACGCTATGTTAAGAGGGATTAACATTTGAGTGAAACATAGTTTAACAGAGATATACAGAAACAGAATCATTTACAGTGTTTGCCTACGTATTTTTCCCTTAGACTATGCTTAATAGTAAGTGCTCGTTTAGATGTAAATACTTTTTGCAAACATTAATTGGCTGGTAATTTACAGGTGATTTTGCAGATAGTGACAAGACTTGGGGCAATGTGAAAAAAACAAAAAACAATATAAACATATTGAAAATGAAAAAACATTGCCCCATACATATGAAGTTTGTTTCTTTTTAGGAGAATTAGTGGCTGAATTTACATTACATTAAAGTTATA
This sequence comes from Drosophila testacea, assembly GCA_035043265.1. Lineage (NCBI taxonomy): Eukaryota > Metazoa > Arthropoda > Insecta > Diptera > Drosophilidae > Drosophila > Drosophila testacea. The sequence continues at coordinate 35,272 of JAWNND010000419.1, forward strand.
CATATGAAGATTGTTTCTCTTGGGAGAATTAATGGCTTGGTCCCGATGCACTCCAGAAGGGAGTGAATCGGGCCCGAATTGACATTAAAATTATATTATTATTTTAAAATTAATTGTCAGGTACTTTTTGTATTGCATTTTGCAAGCAGTTAATATATGTATTCAGGTATGATTTAAAATTCAATTCTATTAAGATTAGTGGCGTTCTGTAATTCCCTAAAAGGGTCAGAAACTTATATTTTGGCTAGTGTTGTGTGAGTTAAAACATTGCAGCTGAAACGTACGCCTGCATATGTGCATATGTATTTATTTACATATGTGTGTATTTGACATAGCAAGTGCACGATCAGCTGTTTTTGGTCATACATATATTAAAGGCTGCAGATTTGTGTTTGCTCGCGTTAATTTAATTGTATTTAATTATTAATAATGTTTTTATTCTTATTATTTTTAGGTAATTGCATACTAGTGGACTGTAGACAGTGGACTGTGCCGAGGGCAAGACTGAGTAAGTATTATCTAAGTATTAGTGATTGTTTTGTTTTGTTTTTGAGTCAAAGTGATTGCTTTAAACTTAATTGTTCTTTTTATTTCATACGATTGTTGGACTAAATTTGCTCCTATATGGATTTGACAACGTTAGTATTAGAATTGTGATTAAATTGCTATCTATTTATATTTACATGTAATTTCTATTCTTTTCAGGCGTTGGAATATGATTGCTTAGTGTCCGAAGGGGACATGTAGGTGAGTATGTATGTGTGTACATTGATTCAAAGTTTTAATTGTGATTATTCATTTGATTGGATTTTAATTTGTTTGTAGTTGAACTTTGTAATTTTATCATGGTTTTCTAATGTATTTCTTTTGTTTTTATTCTGATTTCTTTTCAGGTATTGGCTGTACGTATATATGTAAGTATTTGTAATTGTTTGTTTTAATTTATAATACATTTTCTATTCTATTTTCTTTTCAGGTATTGGCTGTCATATATATGTAAGTATTTGTATTTATTTAAATTAATTTATTACAATTTTCTAATCTATTTTCTTTTCAGGTATTGGCTGTC
>JAWNND010000420.1:0-46582 GCA_035043265.1 Drosophila testacea
TGTGGGGTTTCGGTTATAATCATAGGTGATCTTGTGTGTCTCGTCGTTTTCGACGTCAGGCATTTTGGACATTTATTTATGTACTGTTTTACATGTTTAGTCATGTTTTTCCAATAATATTGTCTCTTTATTTTTGATATTGTTTTATTTATGCCTGTATGACCTCCTTGAATTGGATCGTCATGGAATGTAGACAATATAGCTTCTTTTTCTTTTATTGTTTCTATTTGGGTCACCGGGTTGAGTAGCGCTACTCTCAATGAAATTAATATTTTATTGCCCATATTTTTGAAATTATCGATTGAAACGTGTTCAAAGATATTTTCCCACGGTGCCACTTTGAGTTGGCTGATTTTATTTATACCGGCTTGCGTTTCAAGCCTTTGGAAAAATTGACCTAAGTCAAGAGTTCCATTAGTATATAAATCGCTAACATCATATTTTGCAGTAATTTTCTTACCATGTTTAAAAAAACATAGCATATTTTTTACATGCAAGGTCACTACTTTACGTACTTCGTCATTGTTAATGACTTTATATACGTTGGGCTTTGAAGCTTTTTCCATAGATTGCCGTGGCAATTCTATTTTATCTTTTCCTGCGCAGGAATTTTGTCTACTTTGATATCTTGTAGTGACTTTCAGGACTTTTCTGTTCATACCAATTAAGTCGGATATTGTTATCCTTGACAGGGCGTCTGCCACGAAATTGTCTTTTCCTCTCAGATACTCTACCGTAAAATTATATTCTTCTAATTCGAGTCGCATGCGTGTTAATTTTGAACTTGGGTTTATCATAGAGAATAAGTATGTTAAAGGTCTGTGATCAGTTTTCACTGTAAAATGTTTGCCATATATATATGGTCGAAAATGCGTTATTGCCCAATGTATTGCTGCTAGTTCTTGTTCCGTAGTACTCTTATTGCTTTCACCTTTAGTGAATGCTCTTGATGCATATGCAACTGGGAGTTGGAGTCCATTATAGTTTTGAGTTAAAACTGCTCCACATGCTTGCTTGCTTGCATCTGTGATTATGCAAAATTCTTTGCTAAAATCTGGGTACTGTAATAAATTTGGTTGAACAAGTTGATTTTTTAGGTACTGGAATGCTTTTTCACATTCCGTTGTCCATTCAAATGGGACATTCTTTTTACATAATCTTGTTATGTGCCGTGAATATTCGGCGAAGTTTTTTATAAAACGTCTATAATAATTGCAAAATGCAACGAATCTTCTAGCGCTGTCTGCGTCCGTAGGGACTGGATAGTTATTGATAACATCGAATTTTTTATCGTCTGGTAAGATTCCCTTATCTGTGCATCTGTGACCTAAAAACGTCACCTCGTGCATAAAAAATGAACATTTTTCTGGATGTAATTTTAGATTGTGTTTTCTACAAAGTTTGAAAACATCTTTTAAGTTTTTAATCATATGTTGTTCAGAACAACCAATAACGATTAAATCATCCATGTAAAGAAAAGCTTGTGAAGGCTCAAGGCCTGAGAATGCTATGGTCATCATTCTCTGAAATGAATTAGGCGCTATTTTTAATCCAAATGGTAATCGCGTGAAGCGATATGAACCATTGCTTGTTGAAAAAGACGTTATATTTCTTGAGTTTTCCTCAAGCTCAATTTGATGGAAACCTGACATAAGGTTAAGGCAGGAAAAATATTTCCAATTGATCAAGAATATCGTCAATTCTGGGGAGCGGAAATTTATCGGACAGCAATTTTTTGTTTATTTGGCGATAGTCAATTACTAATCGCCATTTTTTTTCTGAAGAACCCGGAAGGGATTTCTTTGGAACTAATAATAATGGGCTGTTATATGGTGAAACAGACGGTTCAACAATATTTTGTTCAATTAACTTTCCAACTTGACGCTGGATTTCTTCTGTTTGGCTATGCGGACATCGATAATTTTTCACGTATACTGGGTCGTCATCCTTAAGTCTCAATTTTTGCTTATAAAAATTGTTCGTTGTGATCGGTTCGGTTTCAAGTCCGAACACGTCACTATACTGGGTGCATATTTCTTCAAGTTGTTTTTTAAACAATGCTGGGAAATTTTTCTTTAATTTATTAAGAACAGACTCTTTTCTATTGTCTTTGATATTTTGAACTACTTCGTAGTTCGAAAGTGATTCAGATTTTAAATTATTGATGCTTACAATTTGGCATGTATCTGTTGTGTTTAAAAATCGGACAAAAGCATTCTGGGCTGTTGCAATCGTGTTTGCAACGTAAACACCCGGTTTAATTTCCTGATTGGGAATTAAAATATTTTCTTCTGCTGAGGACAACTCTATTTTGCGTATCACTTGGGATCTTGCTGGTAGAAGTGTTGAATTAGTACCAGAACTAAATGTTATTGGAACATAAATAGGATACTTTAGGTTGTGCGGTCTAATTATAAACCAGTCCTCAGAACTATTGTAATCTAATTGGCAATTAAATTTTTTTATGAAATCTAATCCTATTATTCCATCGCACGGGATTGCGAAATCTGCATGAAGCAGATGAAATTTATATGGAATAATGTATTTGTCTGTCTGTAGTTCGATTGAGACTAGACCTTTGGAGTTTATTACTCCTTCTCCTATGCCTCTAATGTCTATAGTTTTATTAATTTGGATGTCATGAAAGACATCAGAATTTTCTTTAATTATTGAAATATCTGCACCTGTATCAATCAAAAATGTTATCTTTTTATTCGTTGCGACATTTTTGAATGATACGAAATTATTGAGACTTAAGTTAACATTATATATTTTACTATTTAACCCTGAGTACCTGGAGGTGTCTGGGAGTTTCCCGAAGTATCTTGGGCAACCCGGACATTGTTGTTATTGTTATAGTTGCTTCTGTTTTGGTTATTGCCTCGGTTGGTATTATACCTACCTCGGTTATAACCTCGTCCGCCTCTATTGTTGTTTCTGTTATAGGAATTGTTGTTGTTATAGGAATTGTAGTTACCGCGGCCATTGCCTCTACCTCTTTGCGGTGGGTAACTACCTCCTCTATTGTTGCGGCCTCGCTGAAATAATACTGTACTTGCACTTCCAGTCATTTCTGTGCTGCAATGGATATATTTACCCATTACATCATTGAAAGTAACGAAGTTACCAGCTTCCAGTATTACTTTCAGTTTCTCATGCTCACAATTTTTAATCATTGCAGAAATAGACTCTTTTGTTGAGAATTTTTCCGCATTGTCTGAGTCTAGGCCGTTATCAATAAAGGCTGCCTCCAATTGCTTCCGCAAATTATCCATTTCGGTTGCATACTGGGAGGCAGTTTTGCCTTTTTGTTTTATATTCAGTAATTTAGCTTTTAATACGTCAGGAGATTCTCCTTTTACGTTATCTTTAAGCTTGTCTATTATTTTTGTGATCGTGGTTTCATTTTGTACTTTATACAAAATTGTACCAGTTATTTTAGACTTAATCACCTCTACGGCTAAATCTTCTTGATCACCTTTTGTTCTGTCGACAATACGTAATGCTGTCAAGAACCTGTTCAATGATAACTTGTTGCCATCAAATTCAGGAATGGAAGACGAAACTTGCTTCACATATTCCCTGTCTTTAGTAATTTGATCCGCCATTGTTACTATATTTTCTTTAAAATCAATTGTACCTGAGCTAGAATTCAGTTCGTTTTCCTGCTCTATATCATAATCTTGTGTTAATAATGTTATTAATGCAGGAATTGTAAGATCGTTTAGATCGGTTTCTTCTATCTCAGTTTCTTCGTTTTCAGGATTGGTTTCTTTTATCTCAGTTTCTTCGTTTTCAGAATCTGAGTTTAATTTGACTGATTGCTGTTCTTCTAGCGATTCTAATGTTAACGGAGTATTTAGAATGGTTGGTATGAAAATATCTAGTTGATGTTTTTCTTTGACGTTAGTTAAATTTGAACGTAACTTGATCAAAAATTTTGATACTTTTGACCAGTTTGTTTTATTTATTAATCCTCTATTTTCATGCACTAATATTCTTACATCATTGAATGATTGTACAAGAATATTAGCATGCCTAATCAGTGTATCTTTTTGAATGTTTCTATTTTGACTTACACATTTGTAAGATTTATCAAATGTTTCTTTTATTTCTCTTATTCGTTGGGTTAACTGCTCCCATTCCATGTTTTAACATTCATTGTATATATATATATATCATTTTTCCTTTATCTATTTTCCATTTTTACTTTTATTCTTTATACATTACTTTATATATATCTTCTTTTTATTTATTTTATTTTAGTTTTATGTGTGTACGTTATTTTAGATTTTGTCTAAATCGTTAGCTTGGCTTAAGGCTCTTTTCTTTATACACTTATTGTGCATAATGTAAGCTTTATAAATAACGTACGCACACAAGACAAAAACGATTACTGACAATAATATATTTGTTAGTTGTAAGTCAGCATTTGAGGATTCTATCTTATTAATTACGTTTGCAGTGGAATCCACTGTTTTTGTATCAATTAAACCCATTTTGGGTGTTATTATATATATATCGTCAAATTTACTTATACTGTTTCTACTCATATGTATATTCGAGTTTTTATATTCTAATTTTTATATTTTTGTTTCTATTTCGATCAACAGCGATCTCCTACCTAGTGTTTTGTATGGCTTCACGGGCCATACTCTAGCGGGCAATGCAGTTATCGCTTCCGCTTACAATGTTTGTCTTAATTTTAATTACAATATTTGTTTCTTATATAAATGTGTTCTTATATTAGTTCTGCTGCTGTTGATCATCCTTCTGCACCAGCTGGGCGTCGCCGCATCTGGCACGCTGGCGCTCCCTCGTTGACGCAAGTGGCGGGGTGCCTCTCGCGCTTGGTGTCTTCAGTTGTTGCTTGTTCGATGTTGCTCGATGTCCGGATCCGCTGCCGTGCAGTGCTTGCACGTGTATCTGCAGAACGCACTGTCCAACGGTCCCTCGCAGTCGTCTGGGCACTTCTTGGCAGGTTTACTCAGCTCGGCCTTTGGTGTTCTTGTATCTTTGGATATTGTATTGTCGATTAGCTTAATGTTTTTGAAAGTAGTGGTAGAGGTTGAATGCTTTTCTTTAGCCTTCTGCGCTTGATCAATCTGATCTAGCTCGGCTTGTAGTGATATTGTTGCCTCCCAACGTAATGGTGGGTTGGTGGCAAACAATAGTTTTAAAATTTCCGCCTTCCTCTTTTGGAGGCGTACTCGTATGCCGCTTCTCCCGGTCTTTTTCTTTTTCACTATAGCATTCATTGAACCTCTACTCACTCAGACAAGAAAATGTAGTTCCCAAAGCTGTTCCTGATGCTCATTGCCTTTGATGACTTGTTTGAAGTTTGATGGTGGACTGTTGTTTAAAATAACATCTTATGCCGTTGTTGTAGTTGTAATGTTGATGTCACATGTTCGTGACACTTGTCACGGTCGCCATGTTATTGATGCAAAGTTAGATAATTCATAAGTACATCCATTCGCTTAGAGGTTTCATTCAAGAGTGTTCTCTTGGTTTTATTCAAATATATATTTCGCTTATAATATACTATATACTAAGTGAATTCTGCCGCTAACAGCGTCGGCAGAGAAAGAGAGAGAGTTGCAGTACGTATGTGCCCATATACATATTCATATATATGTACTGATGGTACATACTCGAGGAGTGCTTAGGCCAGCGATCTCACGGTGCGGCCAGTCCGCATAAGTGGCGGATCGTATTACTGCACTTATGTATGTATATTTATGATTGTATAAACATTGCGACAAAGTGTCGTTATGTTATGAGTTGTTACTCTTACTTAGAAGTTGGGCATATGACCACTTGACATATTGTATACACTACAATATGTTGGGCATATGCTCACTTGCATACAACATACTACAACATTTTAGATTTAGATATATTTTAGCGGCCAAGGAGATAACAATATAAACTTTATTTATTTAATTATTTTATAGTACAATAATGTAACCAGAGCAACTGAGGCTTTCAGGCTGTTTTTGTATATTCTACTTACCTTTATACCCTTGCAGAGGGTATTATATTTTGTCACGAAATGTGTAACGCATTGAAGGAAGCCTCACAGACCCCATAAAGTATATATATTCTTGATCAGGGCGACGAGCTGAGTCGATATAGCCATGTCCGTCTGTCCGTCTGTCCGTCTGTCTGTCCGTCTGTCTGTCCGTCTGTCCGTCTGTTTCCATGCAAACTAGTCTCTCAGTTTTGAAGCTATCTTAATTAAACTTGGTACAGGTCCGTCTTTTTACTGCACGCAGTACTTATGTCGAAACCGGCCGGATCGGATAACTATATCATATAGCTGCCATAGCAACGATCGGTTGGAAATAAATACTTAGTATGAAAAACTTTTTGTTTCTCAAGATATCTCAACCAAATATACACATTGTGTGTTTGATTAAGTTTTAAGCAGGCTGACCAAATTTGGTGTAAGTCGGACTACTATATCATATAGCTGCCATAGGAACGATCGGTTCGAAACAACATTTAGTATGAAAAACTTTTTTGTTTCTCAAAATATCTCAACCAAATATACACATTGTGTGTTTGACTATAGCTGCCATAGGATCGATCGGTTCAAAATCAGCATTTAACAAATTTTGTAAAAAATCTGACGGCTTACACAGGGCACTGCAAGGGTATCCAAACTTTGGCTCGCCAAAGTTAGCTTGCGCTATATTTTTATATTTGGTTTACTAGTGATTCTTATGAATCTTTTTATATTGTTAGGATTGGCTTCAGCGAAAAGTTGGGTAGGTGGAGGCATATTAAGGGAGGTGCAAATATTTTTTATAAAGTCGCAGTGATTTAATAAGTGTTGAGTTGTGAGTGTAGTTGTGTTGCAGTATGGGCAGAGTGGCGCAGGTAGCTTTTTCATGAGATGTTCGTGAGTTAAGCTTGTGTGTGTGAGTCTGAATCTGGTTAATATTATTGCATCGTTTCTGTTTGTTGTTGTTGGTATGTGTATTGGTTGTCTTTCAGGGTTAATTGTTTTGTAGATGTGATTGTAATTGTTCCAGATTTTGTTTAGAGCCTCTGTTGGGTAATTGTTGACGAGCTTGTTTATATCATTTTTGTTGTTTGTGTTGTGCAGTATTAATGGTTATAGTCTTGCAATTTTGGCTGCTGTATCTGCTTGCTCATTTCCTTTTATTTCTGCGTGTCCTGGTGTCCACATCAGCTTTAGTTTTTGGACCCAGTACTTTGAAAAAGTACAAATGGGTATATTACGTTTGTCCAAAAAAAAATGTGCGTAACAGGCAGAAGGAGGCGTGACAGACCCCATAAAGTATACATATATATTCTTGATCAGCATCAACAGCCGAGTCGATATAGCCATGTCCGTCTGTCTGTCTGTCTGTCTGTCTGTCTGTCTGTCTGTCTGTCTGTCTGTCTGTCTGTCTGTCTGTCTCAGAGACCATACGAGCTAGAGACACCAAATTTGGCATGTAGGTTCATCTATATCTCCCATTGATCGAGTTTGTTTTAGATTTTTGCCACGCCCTCTCCGCCCCCGGAAATTTAAATACAAAATTTCAAAGTCGAATTTCAAGAGCCCCTTTAATGCTAGCACCTTGATTTTTGGTACATATAACATAGACTATGGTCCAAACCAGTCCAGAAATTTCATTTCAATCGGATGATAAACACGGAAGTTATTCAACTAACAAAGTTACGAGCAAAAGGAAGAAGAAGAGATTCTAGCGACCTCTTTGTTTATCAACTGATATGTTTTAGTAGCGCCATCTATTGAATGAGATTGATAGTTAACGCTTTGCACTCAAAAAGTGCTGGGTCTCCTACTGTCGAGCTTGCTCCACTGTAGCTTACTGCATTTTTGTAATTAGTAGTGATAATTTCACGTATCTTTCGTACTGTGGGTTCACTCTTGTTCACGTTTTTTATATCAAGAAGAGTGGAGAGGGAGTCCGTACATATTATGTGCTTTTCTCTCTTTGTTGCGCTTGCTAGCCATTAGAATGGCCTCAGCTTCCGCCGTGAATATAGATGTGTATTTTGGTGTAACCACAGCTTTTAGGACAGTGTTTTCTTCGTTAACGACGCTAGAGGCTGTGGCGTTTTCATTTTTTGAGCCGTTTGTGAAAATGAATTTCCATGAGGAGTATTCTTCTTATTTGGTTAAAATTAAGTTTGAAAATCTCGTCGGGAGCTGTATCTTTTTTGTACTGTGATAAGTTAAGCAAGATAGACTCGCTTTTGAAGAACCATGGTCGTACTGTTTCTTTACGTTTTTTGTTAGAAAGAATTAGTATGTCGAGTGCTCTAGCTTTCCAGATTATGAGTTGTAAGCTTGACGTAATTCGCGATCTCGTTTTGCGTCTGAGTTGTTTAATCAATGTTTCTTGTAACGATGAGCCGGGTGTATTACAGATTCTATTAATTTGTCTGCCAATGCTCCATTGGAATCTAGTTGTCAGATCAGGAAGTCCAGCTTCTGCAAGCATGTTATTGATCGGGGTAGATCGAAATGCACCTAAGGAAAGTCGGATGGATGTGTGATAGGGGTGGATAGCTTGTTTATATTGGATTTATTTGTTTATTATTTATCTTCTTTAATAATTTGGCTTAATTTATTAAACGCTATTAGGAACAGTGTAACCGACAGTGGTGACCCCTGTGGGATGCCGTTGTGTAATGTAACCTCTTTTGCCAGAGTGTTGCCTATTTTGACGCGGATTCTTCAGTTGGTTAGTTAGCTCCGTATAAAGTTGATTATTTTTGGTCCGAACTTCCATTCTAGCAGTTGTTGCAAAATGCAGTGTGCTCTGTCGAAGGCTTTCTCCATGTCTATTGACAGCACGGAAATATGGTTTCTAGTAGATAAGTTGGTGCAGATATAATTATCTTAAATTAAGAGGGGGTCTATGGTGCATCTATTTGGTTTGTAAGCGTACTGGTTGGGGGAGAGAAGATTCTGTTGATTTAACATCCACATTATTCTTTTGGATATAATTTTTTCTAAGGTTTTGGAAATACAGGATAGTAGTGATATTGGGCGGTAGCTGTTTAGGAGATGTTTTGGTTTATTTGGTTTGTGAACTGGGATTATCGTGGCTATTTTCCATTGCTGGGGGATTTTGTTGTAAAGGTCTAGGAGTTTATGGATCGAAATATTAGGGAGTTTTTTTAATATTTCGTACCTTATGTGTCATGTCCAGGAGTTGAGCCTTTAAGGCTGCTGAGGCATGATTGGAGTTCGATTAGTGTAATTGGTGCTTCGATTTTTTTAGCTCTGTTTTTTGGGATGTGTGTTATGGGTGGGTAAGTAAGGTGGTGGGCTTTGTTTTGTTGGAACGAGGCTGTGAAGTTTGTATCTTCTGAATATTCTGACCAGTGTTTGGCATTGGCAATTTCAGTTGGGTCGCAGCTATTTCCTGTCTCTGTTTCAATTGTGTGGATGTGTGTGCTTTACCTAACTCCGGTAACAATATGAACCTTTTCCCATAGTGCTTTAGTGCTTGTGTTAGGGTTTATATCTTTGGTGAAGTCTGCGAAAGCGGTTTTCTGTTCTGTTTTAGCAACGTATTTAAATTTGGCATTAGATCTCTTGTATTTTAGCATGTTTTCTGAGCTTAAATGTTTCCTGAGGTTATTAAAACAAGTGATTTTTACCTTTCTTAAGGTCTCTAATTCTGGGCTCCACCAATATGTGGTTTTCCTTTTAATCTTGTTAGGATTTGAGGTAGGAATATCATTATTTACACATGTTTTGATTATTTTTAAGAGTTTGGCTGCTATTTTGTCTGATAATTCGGAATTATTTTTTGGAGTAATTCCCAGTTGGCTGAGTGTAGTTTGTACCTGTGTGTTTTGTAAGCTGGGTTGTTGGGTGTTTTAGGGAATAGCTGTATGCATATAGGGTAGTGGTCACTACCGTACAGGTCTTCGCATGTTGACCAGGTTGCATTTAAATTGAGCGTGGGAGAGCACATGGCTACGTCTACGTGTGTGAAGGGGTTTTGTGTGGAGTGGTGTGTGGGGTCGCCTTTATTTAAAACTATTAGGTTGCTATTTTCTATAAAGCTAGCCCTAATATTTCCTTTTTTATTATTCGCGGGTGATTCCCAGAGTGTGTGCCAGGCATTTATGTCACCTAGCATCAGTACTGGCTTATTGAAGCTGTTAATCAGGTCGTGAAGGTCTTGCTCAACAAAATTGTCAGATGGCGATATGTACGTGTTTAAAAGTACAAAAGGAGTTTTCGATTGTATTTCTGCAGCGGTAGCTAGAATCCTTGATTGGCAGTTAACTATCTTATGTTGAATTGTTTTGGATATAAGAAGACCTACACCTCTACTGGCTTTGGGGGCTAGTATGTCTATATCATTGTTGTTATATAGTGAGAATTTGTTTGGGGTGTGAAAATTGCTATTATAGTTGGTGAGATGAGTTTCTTGAAGGGCTATTATTTGTGGTTTGTTTTTGTATTAAAAGGGAGAGATTATGGAATTTATCTTTATACCCATTTATGTATATTCCATTGTAATATATTGAGTGTCATTGTGTTGTTAAGTGTGTTTATTAGTTTTATTTTGGTGTGGGGTTTTTAATCTCTCCATCTCTATTTCTCACTTCCCACTCGATCCCGCGATGCTGCACTTTAATGCATAACATTAAAGGCGATCGCGTGGAGCGAGGGGAAGCTAGCAGACATGGATCATACTTGGCTTTATAATAACTCAACGTCTTCACTGATACTGTCTGTATCAGGGACCGTTGAGCGATATTGGTTATGTGCTTTGATAAGTTTTTTAGCGTCTTTTATGCGTCTTTTTAGCGTCTTGTGTTAATTTTTGTCTTCTGTGGTTGCGTTATTGTATTCTTAAAGTGTTTATCTTTGTTTTCGTTTGCGTTATTGTATTCTTTGAGTGTTTTTCTTTGTTTTCGTTTGAAAGGTTTGTGCTTGTAAAGTCATATGGTTTGTCTTGTGTGTTTTTGTTCATTGTTTTGTCTTGAGTGTTTTCTTGAGTGTTTTTATTTTTTACTTAGTTTTCTGAGTGTAATTGTTTTTTTGATGTGCATGGTAAGTCATTTGTATTTTTGGTGGCTCTATATTGGCAGCTGCTTCGGAGTAGTTTTTTTTTCAGTTTAGTAGTGGCTGTGTTTGCTATTTGTAATATTTTTTTTTTGGCTTCGTACTTCGTACATTTTTCTTTGGTTTTTATTTTCAAAATCTCTTAAACATCTTTATATTTCGGACAGTCTCTGCTGCTAGCAGCATGCTCTCCGTTGCAGTTCACGCAAAATGTGCGAGTGCACCCGATCGGTGCGTGGGCTGAAAGGCCGCAGGGGCCCAAGTTTGGTTGCCTTTGCAAACTTTAGCTTTGTGTCCAAAAATTTGTCAGTTTTTGCATCTCATGGGGTTTGGAATGTATTCCTTCACCCTAGCAAGGTGCTATGAGATTTGGATTTTTTGTGGGAGGCTGTATAAATTAAATGTTAACTGGACTACCCCGGTCGGGACCACTTTGCCGTCAAGTTGCTTCATATACTTATATACTTCAACAACTCCCTGCGACTTGAGCTCTTGGACAATTTCGTCGTTTGTGACATTGTTAAGGTAAGGAGCATAGACTGTGCCCTTGCAGTGATTGAGGTTCTTATGGTATTGGCTTTGAATTTTGCAAATGCCATGAAGCTTTTTGGCTGAGATGAATTTTTCTGCAATTGCTGAATTATCCACAAAAATTAGCCGTCTCGCATTTGATTGATTTTTATAATTTTTGGGCTTATTAATTTAATTGCTCGCTCGACTGCGAAGCATGAATAAGAGGAAAGGCCTCTGATAGAGGAGAAGGTTTTTTCCTGTTAGTTTTGGGGCTGTCGCTAAGCATGACATTCGCAACTCGGCCAAAGGACTGCCCGGAGGTTCGACTGAATGGCACTATACTGCCCACTGTCGACAAAGTAAAATATCTCGGCTTAACACTCGACAGGAAACTAAAATGGGCAGAGCACATAAAGACAAAAAGAAAACAGCTTAGTCTGAAATTTCGTCAGATGAAATGGCTGCTGGGCTATAGATCCCAGCTGAGCCTTAAAAACAAAGTCCTGCTTTACAAAGCAATACTCAAGCCCATATGGACGTATGGCATTCAGTTGTGTGGTACAGCCTCAACATCAAATATAGACATCTGCGTAAACTAGTCAAGGCACCCTACTACGTGAAAAACCAAGTGATCCACAAGGACCTTGGAGTTCCCAGCGTAACCGAAGAGGTTAAAAGGCATAGCCTGAAATACCAGGAGAAACTGGATCGACACGCCAATCCACTGGCCGTTAACCTCCTTGACAACAGCCAACATCACCCTCTTGACATCCCCTTTAGGCCACCCAAGGAGTGGTAGTCAACACTGTAAAAATTCTGTAAATATGTAAATAGTCATAAAACTTACTTATTATCTTTAAATAGATAGATTGTTCTGTCTTTCTTTAAGTAATGTTGTTGTTTTGCTTGACAATACTCTCTCTCTCTCAAAAAATGCGTTTGAGCTGTCGTGGTCAAGCAGCTGTTAAATTGTTGTTTTTGTGGTCTCCAGATGTTTGTGTTGTTGCTGAAGTAATTGGTGATTATAGAATATAATTGTGTTTAATAATTTAATGTGCAAAAAATGTATGTTCCTGTTGAGGATTTTCCTCATGAGTTTTGGTAGAAACTTGTGTTGTGAAAATATTGACTTGCATTTGGTGGTAGTGTTCTTCATGAAATAGGGGACGATGTGAGTTTTCCTACATTTCATCAAGAATTTGGAGTTTGATTTAAGATGAGTTAAACGTTTAGAGTCAAGTTGAAATTTCCTGATTAAATGTTTATATTTGTTGTAGTCTTTGTTAGTTTTGATGTTTGCATAAACCATGTTTGTATGTGGTCTAAGCTTCCGGCGTGCTTTCCGTTTTGATTAAAATTGTGGGTTTTTTTTTATATCGGAACCACAAAATCAAAATTAAAAATTAGATTTTCACAACATAAATCGGACCGTAAACTTCGACTACAATCAAACATGCAAAAAACTGCGATATCTACACACTGCGTAGATAGCGGCCACATAGCCAACTTTGGAAAACAACAATATTACACCAAGAACTACATTACAAAAAGCACCAACATATTTTGTTTCACGGCATAAAAATATCGGAGCTTGTTCATTTATTCATATGATCGTGAATTTTCTTCTAATGGATACTGTCATCGATATGTTGGCTGATGCTTGAGCGATGTGCTATCACCAACAACTTTAATTTGGAGTTGTGAAACACAAGTTGTGAAATTAATGAAGAGAAAAGCTTGCAAAAATGCCGAAAAATGCTTGGCTGGAAAGTGGCGAATTTAAGGAGTGGCTTCGAAAATTGCCAGCTGATGCAACAAAAACATACTGCTGCTATTGTAAGGCTACAATAGCAGCAAAAGTTTTTGACATCAGGCAGCATGCGGCGTCCAAAAAACACTTGACATCAAAATGCACTTAAATACGTTAAATGCAATATTAAGCATAAGGTTTGTACTTTTTTAAAATCATAATAATTTTTTTTTATTTACAGATATGGATTGCGCAGAAATCGAGAATGTTGTCACTCTTATAGCTTGCCACAAAAATATATAAGCCTAATACAAACAAACAATAAATACACCAATGAAAAAGAATGTGACGAGGTCGATTATTTAAATAACTTTATTTAAATAAAAAACTTTAAAAACCTAATGATTTTGTATGTTTCGTTGCATTTTGGTCTAGCTTGTTTTTCAACATTTTTAATTTTTTATTTTTATCCTATTATTATTGCTGAAAATCTAGCTTATGCGGGCACTCATCGCCTGGCTACGCTGACTACAAAACGGACACTGACAACTGCGCACACATATGTATACCGACACTTACTTAACAAAAATCAGTTACAAACTCCAAGCCGTACTGACAAGACGCGGACTTGTAAAACAAATTGAAAGTACGTTAATTTATTTAAAAATGTTAAGTGTTAAGTATAGTTTAGAATAGTTGTTAAGTATAAGTTTATATTATTTTAATGTTTGAATTTGTCTCTTGTAGTTTCGCCCTGAAGACGACAGCCGACGGCTTGTCGAAATATATCGGCACATAATAATAAGTTAATAAACAATTATTTTATTTGGACCTCGAGCCAGCTAAACGCACAAATTTAACAATTAAAATGTATAATGTTTGTTCACATAGTTTTTAGACCCAGTATTTTAAAAAAGTACAAATGGGTCTATTAAGTTTGTGCAAAAAAATGTGCGTTACAGGCAGAAGGAGGCGAGGCAGACCCCATAAGGTATATTTGTTCGTGATCAGCATCAACAGCCGAGTCGATATAGCGATGTCCGTTTGTCCGTCTGTCTGTCTGTCCGTCTGTCTGTCTGTCCGATTTTGTGTCACCTAGATCTCAAAGACTATAAGAGCTAGAAAGACCAAATTTGGCATGTACGTTCATTTATATCTTGCATTGAACGAGTAAGTTTTAGATTTTTGCCACGCCCCTCTCCGCCCCCGGAAATTGAAAAATAAAATTTTAAAGTCGAATTAATAATTTTTGGTACATATAATACACACTATTGTCCAAATCTAATAACGGCGACCACTTCGAGTCTCTCGCGTGCTTACTAACACTTGCTCTTCTGGTTTATTATCGATTTCTACATAAATAAAAGGGCTGTTGAAGATCAAACAACTATTAGAATGTTGTTCGAATATTTAAAAGAAAAATCTTCTAAGTCTCTGAAAATACTGGAAAATAATTTTAATTTGCAGGACTGGTCTAGTTTAATAGAGACCACCTTAATTAGTTTACAAATTTTCAATCGTTGCCGTGCAGGAGAAATCGAAAGACTTACCATAGAAAACTATAACACAGGACAAGCTATAAGCAAAAATGTGGATTCCTGCAACTCTAACAATTTGCAAGAGGTAGAAAAAAACATTGCCAACAAATTTTTACTGTTAACAATTAGAGGAAAATTAAACAGAAAGTTTGGTGTTGTACTAAGCCCTTTTGATCGTTATTGCATTGACATGATATTAAAATATAGAATTGAAGCTGGAGTCAAACTGACAAATAACTATATATTTAGCGTTCCAAATTCAAATCCATTGGCAAAACAGTATATTCGTGCTTGTCCTCTGTTGGAAAAATTTGCTGAATCATGTCAAGCAAATGTGCCTAGTTCTTTAAGAGGAACGGCACTTCAAAAACATATTGTAACTTACACATCTATGCTAAATGCTATGCGAGCGCATTCCAAGCCGTCTCAGACGACGCAATCCTCGTCATCGCGAGAATTATGCCGATAGATGATACGGCTCGAGAAAATGCAGCGGTTCTACAAGGCACCAGCGGTGTACCAGCAGCAAAAAAAACAGCTACTGCAGCGTCTGAGAGACGAAAGCCTTCAAAGATGGCAGCGCCGGTGGGATGGGTCAACTAAAGGACGATGGACCCATAGACTAATCCCAAATATCAGAGCCTGGGTCTGTAGGAGTCATGGAGAAGTCAACTACTACCTCACACAGCTTCTCAGTGGTCATGGCTGCTTTAGAAGCTACCTTCACCGTTTCGGCCAAGAGGCGTCTTCAGAATGCAGCTGGTGTGGTCCCCTTGTTGATGAAAGCCCCGAGCATACTTTCTTCATTTGTGGAAGATTTCGACCAGAGAGAGATCAGCTGGAGGCAGCACTAGGAGTCGTTGTCACCCCAGACACTATTGTCTCTGTCATGTTATGCAGCGAGAGGAACTGGAGGGCAGTCAGCCACTTTGCGGCGACCGTAATGGGCACTTTGCGTAGGCTGGAAAGACGGAGAAACCCAACATAGGAAGAGCCGACGACCCTGCGACGCAATACCTCACGGTGGTTCCGCAGGAGTTAGGTTCCCCTATACAGATTGTTCACTTTGTTGAAGATGCTCAAATAGATCGGCTGGTTCAACATATAGGACACCATATGGACATACACAAAAATATATATCGATTGCCTTCATCTGTTGCAGAAATTACTGT
Source organism: Drosophila testacea (assembly GCA_035043265.1). Lineage (NCBI taxonomy): Eukaryota > Metazoa > Arthropoda > Insecta > Diptera > Drosophilidae > Drosophila > Drosophila testacea. The sequence continues at coordinate 16,051 of JAWNND010000420.1, forward strand.
CGTGTTAAAGTTGTTGATAACGGCAATAGACAACGACAATGAGAAAGACACTACCACAAATCAATTCCGTGAGCGTAGGTTACGATTTATGATATAATGAATTATTCAATTATGCTTTAACCAGTGATTCGGATAAGGAAGCGGAAATCTGCAAAGACGAATCTGTTGACGAAAATTTCGAAAGCTTACTACAAAAAAAAAAAAAAGGACGAAGTTGTAAGTTTACCTTATTACACGGACAAATTTAAAAGTGCAAATATCCTCTGTTTACTTACAGCATTCCCATTTGGAATAACTCGTCGCTTACGTTGGTCTGTGGAAGAAAAATTTGAGCTTTCCAGCATTTTTGGAGACTTAAAATCTATTTCGAAGCTACCGTCTCTTTCTGAATGCGGAAAAATAATACAACGGTCTCAGTTCCTTAAGGAGCGCACCCCTGCACAAATGAAAAGTTGGTTGGATAACCAGCGTAAGGCTGAAAGCCGCAAATCGAAATAGATTTAACATTTCTTTAATTAACTATTCCGCAGAATATAATGAATATATATTGGATTGTTTAACTTTATTTACTTACCTTTAATCCACAGCTTTATGTTAGTTTAACTTGAATGCTAAAATTAAGTTTGTTAATTATAATTTATGTTATCGTACACATTGAGGTGTACCTTTGTTTTTAAAAATATTTGAAGTTCAATCATTAAAACTTAAAAAGAGTTAATAAAATTGTTGTGATTGACATGAACAAACTAGTTCAGTATCTGAATATAATAAATATGTTGGCACATAAGTTCGATCGCTTTTAAATATTTACTAGGGGACTTTCCCCCTGCTCGCTTCGCTTTCTTATTAGAAATGACATAAGTTCCATCGCTTTTAAATATGTACTATGGGGTTTTCCCACTGCTCGCTTTGCTCGCCAACCCCCGGCTCGCTACGATCGCTGAAATCTCGGGGAGAAATATGGAGTGAAAATAGGATATACTTCTCACAGCTATAGCCGGACCTTATGTCATTTTTAATAAGAAAGCGGAAAGTGTAAATTCAATTTTTCCCTGTAATTGGACTAATAGTAATAGAACTTTATATAATACTAGGGGTTTGCCCCCTGCTCGCTTCGCTCGCCAACCCCCGGCTCGCTACGCTCGCTGAAATCTCGGGGAAAATGTGAAGTGAAAATAGGAAACATTTCTCACAGCTATAGCCAGACCTTATGTCATTTCTAATTAGATAGCGGGAATTGTAAATTCAATTTTTCCCTGTAGATGGACTTAAGAAAATAGTAATAAGTAGTATGTGAGAAACTATAGCCAGACCTTATGTCATTTCTAATTAGATAGCGGGAATTGTAAATTCAATTTTTCCCTGTAGTTGGACTTAAGATAATAGTAATAAGTAGTACTTTATATAATATAGAGAATTTACATTTACGCTGCTCGCTGTTTTAAAGTTTTCGCTGCAATTGGATTATTGCAGCAAGAGCGAGTAACAGTGCCATATACTGAAAATTGATTTTGAAAGCCGCAACACAAATGAATCGTTACACCCCCCTCCCCTCCCCACCCCTTGTCCATCTTCTTTTGATAGTTTATTAATAGCATTAAAAGCTACTGTTCCTATGGCAGCTATACGATATAGTGATCCGATCTTGACCAAATTTTCTCAGGATATAGCAGTGAGTAAGAAATACATAATCTGTGAGTTTGGTTGAGATATCTCAAAAAATAGCAAAGATCTTCATACAAAGTTTAAATTTGCATCTGGTTGTTCCTATGGCAGCTATATGATATAGTGGTCCGATCTTGACCAAATTTTCTCAGGATGTAGCAGTGAGTAAGAAATACATAATCTGTGAGTTTAGTTATGATAGCTCAAAAAATAACAAAGATCTTCATACAAAGTTTTAATTTGCATCTGGTTGTTCCTATGGCAGCTATATGATATAGTGGCCCGATCTTGACCAAATTTTCTCAGGATGTAGCAGTAAGTAAGAAATACATAATCTGTGAGTTTGGTTGAGATATCTCAAAAAACAAAAAAATTTCATACTAAGCAATTTTGACCTTTGACCCCCCATTTTAGCCCCTTCCAGTGGGGATATCAAAAAATCCCGTCTTATTGCACGATAATTATGTCTCAGCTATGTTGTGTAAAAATTTCATCTCAATATCTTGAACCGTTTGGCCTACAGCGTGTTGACTAAGTGAGGACAAAGAGTTTTATATATATAAAGATAAAGAGTTTACATTTTCGCTGCTCGCTGTTTTAAAGTTTTCGCTACAAGTGGATTATAGCAGCAAGAGCGAGTAACAGTGCCATATACTGAAAATTTATTTTTAAAGTCGCTACACCAATGAATCGTAAACAACAAAGGTCATCATACTAATGTTTATTTTGCATCTGATTGTTCCTATGTCAGCTATATGATATAGTCATTCGATGTTGATCAAATTTTCTCAGGATATAGCAGTGAATAAGAAATACATGGTTAAGATACCTCAAAAGACAAAATAAATTTTCATACTAAGTAGTTTTGCCCTTTGATCCCCCATTTTGGTCCATTCCAGTGGGGATATCAAAAATCGCTGTCTTATTGCGCGACAATTCAATCTCAGCTAAGTTGTGTGAAAATTTCAGCTCAATATCTTGAACAGTTTGGCCATGTAGCGTGACGATCAGTCAGTCAGTCAGGAAAAAGAATTTTATTTATATATATATAGCTGCCATAGGAACGATCGGTTCGAAATCAACATTTAGTTTGAAAAACTTTTTTGTTTCTCAAGATATCTCAACAAAATTCACAGATTGCGTGTTTGACACAGTTTCGTACATCCTTACCATGCAGCTGCTTTGAAAGTCAACAACGGACTAAAACTGCTGAGCACAAAAATGCATAGCGGGAGCTTCGCTCGCGATTCTTCTGCCTATGAACCGTTGAATACTCTCGACGCTCGCTCTCACATAGCGATGAGCACCTCAACAGTGTTGTCAGAAAATCTTTTTCTTTCCAGAAAATCTAGCTTTTTCGCTAACGAAAGTAGACGTTTAGTTAAAAAATCTCACATTTTATATCAGGATTTCGAGCAGACAGTTCAGCCGTCGCTTTTAGCATATTTTTAGCCTAAGAAAAATATGTTTGATGAACAGACATATTTATATTTAAATTCACAAGAAGATATAAAGTGCTATGACTTTGACTAGAATTTTCCCATTTAATCTTTAAGACATTTTAAGACCCTGCTTTTTAAAAAAGTACAAAAGGGTCTCAACCTAATTCACAGATTGTGTGTTAAATACAGTTTCATACATCCTTACCAAATTTGGTTAAAGTCGAACAACTAAATCATACTAGAGGTCTGGCCAACTCCTCGCTTCACCTGCTGAAATCTCGGGGAGAACTTTTAAGTGAAAATAGGGAACACTTCTCAAATCTCGGGGAGAAATATGAAATGAAAATAACGAACGCTTAAGGCCGGACCGTATGTCATTTGAAATAAGAAAGCGGGAAATGTAAATTCAATTTTCCCTGCAATTGAACTTAAAATAATAGTACTTTATATAATACTATGGGGTTTGCCACCTGCTCGCTTCGCTCGAAAACCCCCGACTCGCTGCGATCGCTGAAATCTCGGGAAGAAATGTGGAGTGAAAATAGGAAGTGTAAATTCAATTTTTCCCTGCAATCGGACATAAAATAATGTTATTTTGTACAAGCAGGGAACAAGCCCTCTAATGCACACTTCGCTTGCCAACACCCGGCTCGCTACGATCGCTGAAATCTCGGGGAGAAATGTGGATTGAAAATAGGGAACACTTTTCACAGCTATAGCCGGACCTTATGTCATTTTTAATAAGAAAGCGGGAAATGTAAATTCAATTTTTCCCTGCAATTGGACTTAAAATAATAGTAATAGTACTTTATATAATATAAAGAATTTACATTTGCGCTGCTCGCTGTTTTAAAGTTTTCGCTGCAATTGGATAATAGCAGCAAGAGCGAGTGATATACATACATATTATGATAAATTAACGTTCTTCAAATAAATGAAAATTCAATTCAATGAAATATTATAGATAAATGACATATACAATTGTATACTAGCATATGTATATGCATTAATAAATATAATGCACATACATACATATATGCATTACATACAGTGTATGTATGTATACTCAGCTATGTACATACATGTCCCATTCGGACACCAAGCAATCCAATGTCAGTGTCTGAAAAGAAAAATGCAGTAAGCTACAGTGGAGCAAGCTCGACAGTAGGAGACCCAGTACTTTTTGAGTGCAAAGCGTTCACTAAAGATTGTTCTTCAATGTTGCGTAGCATTCAATAGATGGCGCCACTTGATAAACATAGAGGTCGCTAGGGTCTCTTCTTCCTTTTGCCTGTAACATTGTTGGTTAAATAACTTAAATATAACATTCAAATGATTATAAAAATTAAACAAAATTGTGTTTTTCAAACATTTTCTAAAAGCTACGCACTTAGCCTTTTAAATTTTTGGAAGAAAAGTGTTTTATTTTTGACTTAAATTTTTATTTGGTGCTAATATTTGATTTATTAGAAATAAAAAAAAACAATTTCAGTAATGAGTACTGCCTCCTTTGTTAGCAATAACTTCATATATCCGGCCATTCATAGAATGATACAGGGAATCTATGTAGGTCAAGGAAATCTCGGTCCAAGCACGTTTTATAGCTGCAGTTAATGTTTCCTTATCTTCGTATTGTTTTCCCCCTTCGTATACCTTTCGTGTGAGCCAGCGCCAAACATTTTCAATTATGTTAAGATCTGTAGAATATGGTGGCCATGTCATGATATTTAGGTTTTGATTCGAAATAAACGACTTCACTACCCGAGCGTTATGAATTGAAGCATTGTCTTGTTGAAAAAGCCAAGGAATTGGTCCAAACTCTTGTGGCAGCTTATTGCAGCTACGCCATTAAAATTCCATATGAACTGATGCGAGAGTCACCAACCTCGGCTCTGACAGCGGCGTTGGAGCACCTACATTGGCAGCTTTTTACTGCTGCTGACATTACGTGCTTGCTCTGGCACAGGCAGCACCTCCTCAGCATCTTGTGCTGACCCATTAATTGCGTCGTGGGATAGTGTCCAGCAGCAGCAGCAGCAAAAAGAACATCCAAAATGCAGCATGCAGCAGCAGTAGCAGACGATGGCATCCAAATAGTCAAAAGCAAATACGTGCAAATTCAGATTTCATCATCTCTATGCAATTTCTTGTAAGTATGTATGTTTTTTTATTTTAATTCATTGTTTATTGAAGAGTAGACTACATAAGGAAAAATAGAAAGTATTTACAAGACTGAGTATGAAGTAATGAAAGAAAGTGACGGTAGAAAGAGAAGTTAGGTGTTATATGCCTTCCGAAAACCGGAGCTGCGGGACTGACGTTAGGTAATGCTTCACAGATCCGGTTTATGGCATTATTGGACTCCTTCTTCTCTCTAGACTCCTTAATTTCTCCATGACCGCCTTGGCGAAGCATGAAACTGCCGACCAAATACTTGGGCTCCTCAGCATGTGGGAACATAATGTTCTCGTGTCGACAACTTCGCCAATTTCGTTTTCGACCAACTGCCTCTCGTACTCGAACCGGGGCACGTGGTCAATATGTGCTCGGCGTCTTCTGTAACTCCACAAGATGGGCATAGCGGGCTCGCATCGTGTCCGAACTTGTTCAAATAGTATCTGAAGCACCAATGTCCGCTCAAGATTTGCGTCAGATGAAAATTTATCTCACCGTGCTTCCGGTTTATCCATGGTTCTACCATTGGGATGAGTCTCGCTGTCCAGCGCCCGGATGATGTGCGCTCCCAGCTATGTTGCCACTTAATAAGACTCGTATTGCGAGCGTCTTCTTTAATTTGGGCCAGGCTCCTATTGTCTGCAGCGTTCGCCTTTGCCTTATATATGCAGCTTAATTCTTGAACGAGAATTTTTATCGGGACCATACCTGCGATTAGTAAAGCCGCCTCAGCTGAAACCGTCCTAAACGCAATTCAGACTCTCAAGGCACTCATCCTGTACGTCGACTCGATGCACTTGAAGTACGAAGGAGTATTTACCGCCTCTGCCCAGACAGGAGCTGCGTATGTAATAGTGGATTTAAGTACACTGCTGAGCAGCTGTTTGCGGCTGAATCTAACTCCACTATGGTTTGACATCATCCTTGTAAGACGCATGTTGACCAGCGCTGCCTTGTACACGCACTACATCAGGTGCTCTCTAAAAGAGAGTCGAGTGTCCATGTGAGCTCCAAGGTACCTAATCGACCGTTTGGAGATGATTGTGGCACCTTCGAGCAACAGTGTGGTTTGTTCGACCTCTTTTCTGCTGCTTATGAGGACAGCTTCAGTCTTCTGCTCAGCTAATTGGAGACCAACCTCGCCCAGCCAGCAGCGGACTCTCTTGATTGCCGCCACTCCCCGTTCCTCGGCATCTTGCTGGTTTTTAGCCACCACGATTATGGCTATGTCGTCAGCAAAACCAACAATTTGCACGTCGCTCGGAAATTCCAGTCGTAAAATTCCATCGGTCATTATGTTCCACAGAGCCGGGCCTAGAATGGAACCCTATGGAACTCCTGCTGCTAATGAGATACTCCGGAATCTGGAAGTTTTGTAAAGCGTCGATGATGCTGGACCATTTCGCCGAGTTGAACGCGTTTCTGATATCAAGCGTTATGACAAGGCAATACTTCTTGGAACCTCCTTTCCATCTGGTTCCCTTGATTGTGTCTGTAGCGAGCTTCTTCACCAGCATGATGTCATCAATGGTTGACCGCGCCTTGCGAAAACCAAATTGACGTTGTGAGAAGTCCCCATTTCGCTGTATAGCCGATTGCAATCTGATGCAAATGATTTTTTCGAACAACTTGCCTACTGAGTCCAGTAGACAAATTGGTCTATAGGCAGCTGGATCTACGGGTGCTTTTCCAGGCTTTGGAAGTAGGAGAAGTTTTTGTGACTTCCAGCATCTGGGAAAAATTCCCTCCAAAAGGCAAGTAAAAAAAATCTTTGCAAAATTCGATGCGTGCAACGATACCGCGAGCTTGACCGCCCTATTCGGGATACCATCTGGACCAGGTGCTTTGTCGTCGGGAATCTTCCTCGCCAGCTCGAGAACCTCCTCTGGAGATATCCGCTCCACGTTTAGGCTATGCTGCGATGCTGGTACGGGTAACAGCTGCCTCGCCGGGTGGGTAGGAAATAAGAAGCGAACTATTTCGTCCAGTTTAGTCTGGTCCGTGGGAACGCAATTTCGAAAGCCATTTAGTTTTTTCATAACGATTTTGTACGCCTAGCCTCAGGGATCCCGGTCTGCTTCGTACGAATGGCCTTGCAAAAAGCTCGACGCTTGGACTTGAACTCGACTCGCAGAAGTTCACTTGATGCTGAACCGCGGGCCGCTCTTGTGTATATTCGTCGGGCTCTGTTGCATTCCGTTCTCAGTTCCGCTAACTCGGGATTCCACCAGTAAACAGATTTGTGACGACTGCTTTTCCTTCCCCTCGACATGCTGGCCTCTCAAGCCTGCCCTGTGGTCATGAAATTCCCGGCCCCGTATCGCTGTACTCTTCTTCTGTCGAATTCTGATATTGCTGTCTCCCTTTTGCCTGTGCACAAAAATTCTGTCGCTACAGACTGCGAAAACTTGTGAGCGACAAGAAGAAGAAAACAGCAGCAGAAAAAGAAAGAGAAAAAAATTCTAGTGAAAAACATTTTTACATATAGAAGTTTGTATACCCTTCAATTGTTTGGTTCCACAAAAAGATTTGTTTAAGCGAAGATTTAATCAGTTCTTAACAAATGTCTCAAAACTATAGCTATTAGGTAATTATATGTTGTTAATTATATAAAAAACAAAAATATTTGTTTATTGTATAAAATAACATATTTACTTCATATAGTCAAAAATGTCGCGCAGAGAGACGCGCGCGCGCACGCCGAACACAAAAGGCAATAGAAAAAGGGTTAGCGGAACCTATGCGTTGTTGTTTTTGTTTTTCGTTTTTGACGCGTGCCGCTCTAAGTGATGTTGTCTTTTTTCTTCGTTTTCGACGCGCGTCGCTTTGTCCTCTTAATTTTCGCATTTGATTTTTGTGTCAACAGAAAACAAAAGTGTTTTTTCAAATTTGTTTAAAAGTGATTAACTTAAATTATATAAATAAAGTAAACGTAAGTAAAGTGACGTGATTCATGTTTTGTGTTTTGTGAGTGTTTCTATGTACATATACATAACGCCTATTTCGTTGAAGTACAACATAAGTTTATAATAGTGTTTTTGGAGTTGTGAAAATTCAAGTGTACATTAGGCCGGAGCGAAAAACACTTTTTTTATTTTCCAATTTCTTGGGTGCGGAAGCGTTGACCCGCTATAAAATAATAATGTGTGCAAAAAATCAGATTTTTTGGAGCCCATCCTGTGGTGGCGCACCGACGTTCTTTTTTGAAAAATCCCGCAAAAATTAAAAAATGTTGGGAAAAATGTGAAATAAACAAAAATCATGGTCGGTTTCCACAAAAAGCTTATTTTTACCCTTGCAGAGGGTATTATATTTTTGTCACGAAATGTGTAACGCATTGAAGGAAGCCTCACAGACCCTATAAAGTACACACATTCTTGATCAGGGCGACGAGCTGAGTCCATATAGCTATGTCCGTCTGTCCGTCTGTTTCTATGCAAACTAGTCTCTCAGTTTTGAAACTATCTTGATGAAACTAGAGATAGGTCCGTCTTTTTGCTGCACGCAGTACATATGTCGGAAACGGCCGGATCGGATGACTATATCATATAGCTGCCATAGGAACGATCGGTTCGAAAACAACATTTAGTAAGAAAAACTTTTTGTTTCTCAAAATATCTCAACCAAATATACACATTGTGTGTTTGAATAAGTTTTAAATTGGCTGACCAAATTTGGTTTAAGTCGGACTACTATATCATATAGCTGCCATAGGAACGATCGGTTAAAAATCCACATTTAACAAATTTTGTAAAAAAATCTGTTGGCTTACACAAGGAACTGCAAGGGTATCCAAACTTTGGCGCGCCAAAGTTAGCTTGCGCTATATTTACAGTTTTTTTACATTTTTCTTTGTAAAGCTGTATCACCTGTTAAGATCGGTTTAAAAATGTAGAAGCTAGAATTTTTTTATGGATATCAATTTGGGTAATAACCGTCAGCATGTGACTATAACAGTGCACTAGTATAGAATTTGGAACTTTTTGCCTGCCTCAGAGATCTTTATATTTTTTTCATATAGATTCCTTCTAAATACGAAAACGAATTTTAAAAAATTTTCCTCTTCTTAGTTTTCAACATAGAATTTTTTTAAATTTTTTCGAATTTTTTTAAAGATGACTCAGATTATTTGAGCATAAATCATAAACGCGATTGGCGTTTTCAACAAGAAAGTCTTTAATTAAAGGTAATAATTTCCTAAAACGTTTCTATACAACGTTTTAAAATCGGCATGATCGTTATGATGTTAGAGCCTTTTAAAGTTAAAAATTTGAATTTTTTGCGAAAACCGCACGGATAAAGGTACAAAGAAAACTTCAAAAAGAATATAAATCGCTAAAATATATTCAGTTTGACAAGTTGAGCATAGAGTCTGGACTTTCTCGAGCAAAACAAGCCATCATTCATAAAAATCGGCTGACGAATGACGAACTTATCCTTACATTTTATTTTCCCCTAACCAAAAAGCTCCATACTACGAAACACATTTTATTGTGTTCGCTTGCGGACGATTTATATTCAAACCGACGGTTATTACCCAATTTAATATCCATAAAAAAAATTATAGCTTCTACATTTTTACTCCGATCTTAACAGTTGATATAGTTATATAAAGCAAAATGTTAGGGCTATGTATGAAATATAAGCATTATGCGGAAAAAGATCAGGTTTTCTTTTTGTATCATATTTTTCACAAATTTTTCAATTTTTGAGTGATTTTTCAAAAAAGAACGTCGGTGCGCCACCTCAGGATGGGCTCCAAAAAATCTGATTTTTTGCATACATTATTATTTTATAGCGGGTCAACGCTTCCGCACCCAAGAAATTGGAAAATAAAAAAAAAGTGTTTTTCGCTCCGGCTTAATTGTACATCCATGTACACAGTATGGGTTGTAATTGTTTTGACAAAATTAAAAGTGCACATACCAATTAATTTTCTCGATAAAAATAGAAATGTTTTCTTTAAAATGTACTTCTCTTTAAAGCAGTATGTCACTCGATCACTCCGCTAACAGAATATTAATTTTGTTATCGATATACGTGTTCGATATCGATTTACATGTTATCTACGCTATTGTGGCCGCTTTATATAAATCAGCTGTTGTTGCTGCTCATAAAGCATGATTTAGACTCAGGTCAAAATGAAATCAAAAAATCTGGTTTTTTCACTTCGCTAGCAGAATATTAGTATTTTGTTATCGATATACGTGTTCGATATCGATTTACATGTTATCTACGCTGTTATTGTGGCCGCTTTATATAAATCAGCTGTTGTTGCTGCTCATAAGCAAAACAAATTTAATGCTGCCACTTTTAAATAAAATAATACATAGTCGCTTTCTGGCCTGATGATATATTATAATTATATAATATATTTATTTTGTTAGGCATATCATTTTAATTAAATAAATAAAGTCTAACTAACTTGTTTGGTCCTTATGACCTTTGAAAATCTGCGGTATTTAAGCAGTGACCTCCAATTAAACGTCGTAAATTCCCTCACACCGCATTTTCCCCACATTTTACTATTCAAAAGGTCATAATTTCATCATTCTCTGATGAAATAAGGGGTGGAGGCTTATTCCATTACGTCAAAATGAAATGGTCCGTAAGCTGTGCTATGTTAAGTCTAACAGTGCCATTTTGAGTTTAACAGAACGGCATGCCCTTGCGTTATGAAACGTAACGAGAAGTGTGAACCAACTTTGAAATGAAAAACGAGGAAAAAATTTTCGCTGTTTTTTTATATGGAGTTTTTCATTTCCACGGCGTTTTGACGCGAGTCTAAATACTGCTTAAGTTATTAAAAACATTTTAATATTTATAAAATTAAAAGTATGAGTTTCAGAATTTGTCAAGAGAATTACTACACTAACTGTATTTATGTATTTATGTACATATGTATTTATGGGAAAGTGAAATTGCACAAGTTGCTGCGACGCTTTATGTGAAATGTGAACAATAAATAAATATATAAATATATTGTTTAAGTGCGTGTTAAGAAATAATAGCAACATCAGTCACAAAGCAAATCGCAGCGCAATATTCCCATAAATATATACATATGTATACGCTATGTTCAAATAATAGTGCTATCTTCGCCCACAAATAAAATTGCACTTGTGTTTTAAAAAAGTTATAATAAATATAAAAATGATAGAAAACACAAGTTTTGTTAGTAATAAAAAATAATATTTTATTACAATTTGCTATTAAAAATATTTTTCTGTTTATTTCGATTGTAGGCTTACATGCGCTTGTGTTATTGGGCCTGATCAGTTTTTAATTCGCAATGTTTTTAATAAGTAGTGTTCTTATAAAAATTTTGTTAATTTTTAAAAATATGACAATATTAAATTGAGAGTGCATTTTAAAAATATATCATTCAGTCGGTAGGGCCCGACTGCAGAATACCCTGTGTGAATATTAAAATCTCCTAATTAAAATTGGTGGCTACGCCTTTGTGTTTGACACGTGTCAGGCGAATCGCAATGAGAGCGCGAGAGCCAGAGAGCGAAGAAGATTGCACAGTGCAATAGCAATAGCAATAAGGGATGAACCAATACATTTATGAAATAGATACCAATACATGTAGGATTGTTCGTATATATGTAAGGTGCGTGTAGGCGTAACGTATTTTGTTGTTGTCTGTTTTGCCTATTGGCAAACCAACAAAAAAACAGGCGTTATTGGCGTAATAAATATCTTAATAACTTCCGTATTTATTATCCGATCTTGGTAAATTTTTCACGATGCATCCATATTCGACCAAGTATCTAGCTTCATAATTACCAGTGTTATGCATTTTTCTTAATTGTTGGCGAAGGGGTATCAAAAATTTGAAATAAACTTGATCTGCGTGCAAATATAAGAAGTCTTCATACCAAATTTGGTGCTCTTAGGTCTTACCGTCTCTGAGATCTCGTTGTTCGCACGGACAGACAGACGGACAGACGGACATGGCTATATCGACTAAGCTCGTCGCCCTGATCAAGAATATATGTATATACTTCATGAGGTCTGCCACGCCTCCTTCTGCCTGTTACATACTTTTACTTTTTGAACAAACTTAATATACCCCCCAGGGTATAAAAAAACAAAATGTTGTAAATAAAAACGATATTTTCATACTAACCATAAATGCGAAAAAAATGAAATATTAATTTATTCCCATAGGCGTCTTTTCAGGTCACAATAAGCCATTTAATTCGGATGTTTTTTGTCCAAATTTACACTTGAATTATCTCATTTAATGAAAAATGGCCTCACCATTTCAGATAAATATGTTAAGTTGGAACTAAGAGTGTTGTTTGCGATACTCCCGCAAGAGCATTTGTTGCAGGCATACCTGGACATACATCCAGTCATGGCTGTAGCAAATGTATTCAGGTGGCGCACAAAGTAGATTCTGTTTGACGTACAGCACTTACTCTGCTGAATTGATAACAGATGAAGACATTTGTTGCAGAAAATATCCTATCCACCATAGCAAAGAGTAGTTAAGCATTCAGTCAGCATTTGAGAAGATTGGAGTCCTAATGGTGACTCAAGTTCCACTTGATTGCATGCATCTTTTTGAGCTAGATGTCATGCGTAAATTTTTAAATAGATTAAAAGATAATAATTTAATATGTAAAATTCCCGCAGAAAAGAAAAACGAGATTTCCGAAATACTAACATCGATGTATGACTACATCCCAAAAGAGTTTGCTCGTAAGCCGAGAACATTGCTAGATCTTGCTCACTGGAAAGCTACTGAGTACAGGCAATTTTTATTATACACTGAGATTGTAGCTCTTAAAGGTACAATTAATGATGACCAGTATTATCAATTTCTTTTATTGCACTGTGCATACAGAACTGCTTTCCTCCCAAAAACAAAGAGATAGTAATATTGAAACTTCTCAACAAATGTTGAATCTGTTCGTTGAGAATTTTCCTATTGTTTTTGGTAGAAACAGCGTATCCTACAATGTTCACGGCTTACTTCATGTAAGAGAGACTGTGCAGTATATCGGAGACCCGATTGCAGGCTCCTCCTACGCGTTTGAAAATTACTTGCAAACTCTTAAGAAATTTGTCCGTTTGCCCTTCAAAATCTTACAACAAGTTCATAGGAAAATAGTAGAAGATAGATACGATGGGAAGGAAAATTATAACATTAGTTTAGTTGGCAGATTCCTGAAGCTAAGGGGGATATCGAGTAAGTTTTAGTAAGCCAGACAATATTTTTTTGTATAATATTCCCGTTCAGGTAGAGGATTTGAAAAAGAGTTAGACAACATTTACATTTTAGGCCGACAATTCTTGCAGTTACAAGTTTTATAACGAGCCTATAAGCTCTCTTCATGTAGGTATATGTAGGTATAAATTTAGGTAAAATGGCATGTGGTGTAGAAAGATTTCATGTTTCACAGTTTAGTAGGAAAGCGGTAGCCATGCCATATAAGGAGGATTTTGTTTTAGTTCCACTTCTTCACATAGAATAGGTTTATCTTTATTGCAACTTTTTATACCCTTGCAGAGGGTATTATAATTTTGTCGCGAAGTTTGTAACGCATTGAAGGAGGCGTGTCAGACCCCGTAAAGTATATATATTCTTGATCAGGGCGATGAGCTGAGTCGATATAGCCATGTCCGTCTGTCTGTCCGTCTGTCTGTCTGTTTCTATGCAAACTAGTCTCTCAGTTTTTGAAGCTATCTTGATGAAACTTGGTACACGTCCGTCTTTTAACTGCACGCAGTACATATGTCGGAACCGGCCGGATCGGATCACTATATCATATAGCTGCCATAGGATCGATCGGTTCAAAATCAACATTTAACAAATGTTGTAAGAAAGGGTATCCAAACTTTGGCGCTCCAAAGTTAGTTTGCGCTATATTTTTTATTATAATTTGCTTATGCTGGAGGTTTTTAGTCCGTAGGCGTATTAAAAGTACGAATCGGGCATATTTAATGCGACGGCGCCTTAGATATCTTTGAAGGTTTTCCTACCATGGATCGAAATCCAGAAAAAAAAGTGGTTCATTAAATCATTTTACACATTATATATTTAATTTAATATTTTATTAAGGACGGATTTTCAAAGTTGCAGCAGTGGTCAGAACGCGGAGAAGATAAGGAGGCTGAATGAGGAAGCAAACCGTAAGTAAATTAGTACGTTAGAAAATCTTTATCAACCAAACTAATGCATTTACTTTTTATTCAGTCTTAGAAACGCCGTTGGAAGGTATTCTTCGTGGTAATTAAAAGAAATACATTTAAACATCGTTGTTCCTAATTTGTTAATCTATTTTAAATTTTTATTTTTCTAGTTGAGAACGACGAACTACGCGAAGAGGTTCACGGCATGAAGGCAACCATGGAAAAGATGTCGAAAGATATGGCGGACATCAAATCGCATTTGGCTGTCCTAGAATCACATTTGGCTGTCCTGGCAGATGGCATGGCCACCCAAACAGCTTACCTTAAAGTAATAATGAAGCGAAAGAGCGCACACTCAAATCTGCAGGGGTCAATTTTCCCCATTAAGTCGGAAACCGAGCTGCTTGAGGTTGACCTCAAGGCTTCGGAAAACAAACAAATATATGTAAGTATATAAGAACACTTTTTACATAACCGAGATACCCCAAAAAATTTTGTTTCTTTTGCAGATCGGAAAATTAAAAGTTATTATGGGTCAAGCATCGCTGAGCAGATCACTGAAGATGGTGATGAGCGAGGACCTCATCGTGCAGTATAATCTGGATGGCGTGAACGGGAAAAAGAGTTTAAGAAACTACAACTCCTTTCTTGCGGCTTTACTAGGTAATCATATAAATATTTATTTTTCTTATTTAAATAACCGAACTTAAATTGTACTAATATTTTTTCTTTATTTACAGAGGCCATAAACTTGCTGGACCCCATCCAGCCCGCGTAGAAAATTTTACGCAACGCGATTACTTGCGTTAAAAACAACGCAAGCCATCGGAAAAATAAAAATAAAATTAAAAGAGCAGACAACCTGAGGGACCAAAGTGATTTATAAATGAAATATGAAATGAATTATGCAATTGAATTTTTGTTTTTTTTTAATTAAAATTTATATACTTAATTGTAATTGTCTTTCAACTATGCAAAAGGGAGGGAAAACGCGAGGATTTCCTGTTTAAAAATTGAAAGGAAATCGACGGAAATTCCCAGGAATTCCTGTGGAAAAATTGAAGGGAAATCGACGGGAATTTCCCAGGAATTCCTGTGGAAAATTTTAAGGGATATCGGAGGGAAATCCCCAGGAATTCCTGTGGAAAAATTGAACGGAAATCGGAGGAAATCCCCAGGAATTCCTGTGGAAAAATTGAAGGGAAATCCGAGGAAATCCCCAGGAATTCCTGTTGAAAAAGTGAAGGGCAATCGCGGGGAAATCCCCGGGAATTCCCGGGGAAAAATTGAAGGATTATCGCGGGGAAACCTAGGGGTTTCCCTCCCCGAGAGCGTCCTAGGAACTCCCCGTGTTAAAATCCCTGGGGATCTTCATACAAAATCCCGGGGCAATCCCCGAGGGTCGGGAATACTCCCGGGGTTTTCCCCGCGATAAGCGCGGGGAGTCGGGCAACTGGGGATGTGCACGCACCAATACAAATAAAGGAAATCGATCGCACACATGTAACGAACATTTTTTTATTTCAATGTGTACTCTGACAAAAATGAGAGCATTGCAATTCATATATAAAGTTTTCGACGAAAAAAACACTAGCCAGTTGATCACACATTCTAAGGACCTGTGGAAAAAAACTTTCCAGTGTACAGCAAACGAAAAGCCAACAACAAAATACATTAGGAATAGCGACGGAAAAACGAAGCAACAAAGCGAAGGTTCGCGGAAAGCGTGCAGTGAAAAATTGTATTTCCCAGTCGATCCAGTGGGCACGTACAGACCAAAGTCGCTACGGCCGCAGTACCAAAATTTTACATGAAGTAGGGATCGACCCCTCAAGCTGCAGGCTGTCAGCAGCGCGCTCTGTAGTAAGAATCGTTCGATTCAGGGTGTGAATTTCCTACAGCAGCTTCCGCTACGAGCTCAAGCGGTATGCTGAGTTTGCTGTAGCCTGGGCAGCATAGTATTCAGGTAGGAAATCTTGTTAGCTGTAAGGGTTGTCAATACGTTTGCGGTGGACTCTTAGCTAAGAGTCTAGAGTACGCGATCGGCTTCATTTTGTTATGTTGGCAACCCATTATTTGTGTATTTCTATCAAAGTGTCTTTTGCGCAGCAGTGCTATTTTAACGCGTGATAGTTAAACAACGCATTTATAAATGGGTAAGTCTAAGTTTTTCTTGCATTATATTGTGTAATTGTTTAATACAGGTACATATTCTTAAATTGGCTATTATATAGGTTAAGTCAAATTCGTTAATAAAATACTGGAACCACACGAAATGTAAGTATACACTAATTAAAGTAAAATATATTCAAAATAAAAACTAATGTATATACATTTTCGTTTCATCTCTTTTCAGTATTAATTAATTTAATAATATTAATATTAAGTTCATGTATGAAAATGTTTATTAAATAAAAATAAAGAAACAAAGTCGAAAAAATATATGTATGTATACGCTTTTATTTCTGCAGCAGCCCTAGGAAGGGAGAAATGCCAGCCAGAATTCCAAGTAGAATTTCCAAGAATTCCCAACTTGAATTTCCCTACAGCAGAAATGGAAACTGAATTTCCTGCAGAATGTGTCTATGACGAGCTCAGGAAAACGTTCGAGTTCGTAGCGGAACCTGCCGTAGGGAAGTGTGGATTTCCTACCGAAATACCCCGATCACTCTAATGTAAAAGCGAATGAGACTTTTACACGAACTCGGAGTGCAATCCTCTGAGTTGGGCTGCGGCAAATTAGTACATTTTTCTGCGGAATATTTCCTTCTGGGTTGCTTTGCAGGCAACGAATAATAAGGGAGGGTAAGAACGAAAAATTGTTTGTGTAATTTGCAATGTGCGCCAGAACCTTACCAGTGTGCAAGCCTCACACAGTTCCATATGCTATGTGCAGTAAAAAAACAAATGTGCGTCGTGTGCATTGGTGCATAGGTTTAAGTAAATCTTTAATTTTTATCTCGTCACTTTCCATGTCGCACTCAACTAACACTCGGAATATAAATGACACAAATCGCATTGATGCTCGATCGCCGGCGACCAAAAATCAATACAAAAACAAAAAGTATATGCATGCTCTCTATTGCATTGGTTTATCTATGAGAGTTCTTTTCGTCATTGGCGCCAAGAAGTATTTCGTGCAAAAAATACACACATACATGCATGCATACCTCGTAAAGCACACGAAGAAGATCAGAAATGTACGGCTTAGTGAAGCGCAATTACTGTGTGGCAACGAGTTTAAGCGTTGAAGGTATTATAGATTCGTTCAGACGGTCGGCTTTTGTGTGGCTTTTTCTGACCGACAGAAGAGTTAGCCAATCACAATATTCGCTTCGTGTTCAAACGTAAATCCCATAGCTTTTTGTTCTCACTGAATTTGGTCACACAGACCCATTTATTTGTAGCAATTTGCAGAAGAAGCCAAATCAAATCGTTATCAATTTCGAACAATTTTTGTCCATTGATAACCTGATCGTTACTCAAAACGAATCTATAGATTATGACATTCATTGCATTAAAACCCCAGGAAACCAGGGTAATTCGAAATCCGAAGAAGATCCGGAAGAGCCGGATTATGACCCTGATCAAATAGATTCGGATGATAAGGCGATGACCGCAATAATGAAATTAAAAAAAATCCCTCTAAACGACTATAAAGCGTTTGAATAGGTTAAACTTTTGGAAAGCCATTTGCAGTCCTGCATATAAGACAAAAAATTAAAGAGCGCTCGACAAACCAGAATAGATGACTTTTTTAAGACGCAATTAAGTGTTACCGGAGCTCGCAAAATTTGCTCTCGCTCGTGCTTGTTGTCAGAAAAAAAACACTTGTTCACCGACACGATGCGAAGCTGTCTCGAAAAAACCCCAAACTTCGTTCTTCTTTGCTTTGCTCTTCGCTCAACCGCCGACCGTCTTTTCAGGTCGGAACATTATGGTGCATGTTCGATGCAAGGAAAGCGCTATAAAGAGAAGGAGGAGAGGCTTGCGTTAAGCGGAAAATTATATCGCTCAAAATCGATGTAGCGACCAGAATGGAGAAATCCATACTTGGTATTAACCTTCCGATAATGAGGTCTACGTTGGCTAAAACTGAGATCGTGATAAAAACTCTTGGAATGATTCAGCTGTTTGAGTCACATACCGGATTTTACATAAAAAATAAAATAATAGATACAATGCCATACACTTGAATAGGGACAAGAATTTGTTTATGTTTCGTTTCATTTTTCTCTTAATCTACTAAAGCTATTGGCATGTGCTTTGCTGTTTTCTGAAGAAGAGAACATAGGCAAACTATGGAAATGAGCGAGAGGTCGCGACAATTTACCGTTATCATTTTTTTTCGGTTTTGCTTTGACCATTCCTAAAATGCTGTACTTTTTTGCATGCACTTGAATAGGGACTGACGTGATTTCACCACTCTGAGCAAAATTCCATGCGATAAAGATTATTATTTGTCAACTGAAACACATTTTAAATATAAATAAAACGTAATGGGTCGCGGCAAAGCTCTAACTCCTGTTGAAAAAGGCAAAATAATTGCGTATAAGGAATGTAATCTGACATACAGACAAATTGCTGAAAAAATTGGAAAAAGCAAAAATGTTATTTGCAATTTCCTTAAAAACCCTGCAAATTACGGGAACAACATGAAAGGACGCACCAAAAAAGTCCTTTCAGCTACTGCAGAGCGCCGAATTGTTCGAGAAGCGTCAAACTCACATTGTGCGGCTTCGAAAATTCATTCAAAATTACATTTAAATGCAAGTGTGGATACAGTACGGAAAGTTACACGACGAGCTGATCATCTGAAGAGATTGAAACTAAAAAAAAAACCTCCATTAAATAACCAACGAAAGGATTCTCGCCTCGTCTTTGCACGTTATCATATGACTTGGCAGAAGGAATGGCATACCGTTGTGTTTTCGGATGAAAAGCGCTTTAACTTGGATGGAGCTGATGGTTTTTCATATTACTTTCATGATATGCGAAAAGAAGAACACTTTTTGTCCCGCCACCATAGCCGTGAGAAAGGTGTAATGGTATGGGGTGCTATAACATACTATGTGACATGCAAGCTGCAGATTGTGTCTTCCAAAATGAACGCAACGCATTACAAAGGCTTGCTCGAGAAAGCTTTTCCTGAAGCAATTAACATCTTTGGATCATTATCGAAACCGAAAACCGAAAAAAAATGATAACGGTAAATTGTCGCGACCTCTCGCTCATTTCCATAGTTTGCCTATGTTCTCTTCTTCAGAAAACAGCAAAGCACATGCCAATAGCTTTAGTAGATTAAGAGAAAAATGAAACGAAACATAAACAAATTCTTGTCCCTATTCAAGTGCATGGCAGTGTATTAATAAGGAATACGACATTGATGTTGATCAAATTTTCAGGTAAGGACTTATACATATATATTTAATAATAACCATATATTAATAAATATATTTGGAGCTTAGCATTACATCCGACAATGGCAGGAACATGGTAAAGGCTATTGAGCTTCTAAATTATGATGCTATACAGGATATTATAAATGATGACGACAAGGGCAATGACGTTATGGACATGTTGGACACAATGACGTTAAACAATGTGCAGCTTGTGCGATGTGCATCGCACACATAGCAGTTGTGTGTATATGACGTTCACAAGGAGGACGACATAAGCAAAAAAATGCATGCATGCCGTCAAGTATGCAAAACTCTACGTTCCGGAAAATTGAGGTATTTCTTTGTTTGTAAGTTAATATAATATATGAAAATATAATTGATCTCATTGCAGACGTACCTTGATCGAGAACAAGAAAAGCATTCCAACTCTGGATGTCACTACAAGGTGGAACTCTACATATTTGATGCTGCTTAAACTCTTTGATTTGAAAAACTTTTTAGACACAGAAAGGTAATTTTTAATAGACGTTGACTGGGAATGGGTTGAGCTGCATTTAAAGATGCATATGATACAACGCTTAAGCTGCAACAGGAGCAACTAGCTTACAGTGATTTTTTCATTGCTTGGATGGAGCTTAAGCTGAAATGCCAAAGCAGCCAAAACCTAATAACTAAGCAGTTATTATCTCAACTCCAATTGCGAGAAATTAAATTGCTTGAAAACGAAGCTTTGTTGTCAGCAATTTATTTAGATCCTAGGGTTAATTTAATTTTAGCAGAGCATCAGAAAGTTTTAGCAAAACAAAATTTAAAAACAATTGCAAGCCGATACTTTAATTTAAATCAAGTAGGACACTAAATTATGATATAAAATGGTTTGATTTACAGAAACGTTTATTCTGCGGCGCCACTGTCTGTTGATGCGCATATGCACACAGATGAGCGCTCTATTCTCTTCTCCCTTACTCCTTAATGCCTTGCCTGTGACGAAATATCTTGGGCAACAACATATGTAAGGCAACGCAACAACAAAAATAAAGACTTTTTTTTGCGGATTCTTTGCTTGCCTTGCTCACTTACTGATTCTCAGTAGCTGAGCGACGAACGGTTTTGTTCGTAGCGAGCGGTCAGTACGAGACCGATTCGTGTGTTACGCTCAACCTAAAACCCGAGAGCGAGAGCACGAAAATAAGCTTTTGTGAAAAACGACCATGTTTTCTTTTTATATCAAAATTTTCCCCAAATATTTAAACTTTTGCGTGATTTTTCAAAAAAGATCGTCGATGCGCCACCTCAGGATGGGCTCCAAAAAATCTGATTTTTTGCACACATTATTATTTTACAGCGGATCAACGATGCCGCACCCAAGATATTGGAAAATAAAAAAAAGTGTTTTTTGCTCCGGCCTAAGGTACATACATATGTACTTATGCCGGCAGCAGGTGGCAACACACAATCCGACATATATATGTATGTAATATATTCAACTCCGTTTGAAGTATTTTTTTCTCACTACAAACCAAAATAAAACACTTTCTTTGTGTAATTTAATTGTGCAAAATAAAACACTTTCTTTGTGTAATTTAATTGTGTTTATTGTGTGCGTTTTTTATTTCCTAAAGCTTATGATTAATTATCACAGGCATAAATTGCTTCCACACGTACAGACATTTTTTTCCTGGATAGACCCCGATTTATCATAAATTTAACAAAGGTAAAAAATTTTGATCGCTCTCTTCTAGTTCTTTTTAAAATTAATTTTAGAGTTTAATCTTTTTGCAAGCCAAAAACGGCTTGCGCAGGGCTGTGTTGCTTTTGTTGGTATTTGCTGTTGTTATACCCTTGCAGAGGGTATTATAATTTTGTCACGAAATGTGTAACGCATTGAAGAAAGCCTCACAGACCCCATAAAGTATATATATTCTTGATCAGGGCGACGAGCTGAGTCGAAAACAACATTTAGTATGAAAAACTTTTTTGTTTCTCAAAAAAAGTCAACCAAATATACACATTGTGTGTTTGATTAAGTTTTAAACAGGATGACCAAATTTTGAGTAAATCGGACTACTATATCATATAGCTGCCATAGGAACGATCGGTTCGAAAACAACATTTAGTATGAAAAACTTTTTTGTTTCTCAAAATATCTCAACCAAATATACACATTGTGTGTTTGATTAAGTTTTAAACACGCTGACCAAATTTGTTGTAAATTGGACTACTATATCAAATAGCTGCCATAGGAACGATCGGTTCGAAATCAACATTTAACAAATTTTGTAAAAAATCTGACGGCTTACACAGGACACTGCAAGGGTATCCAAACTTTGGCGCGCCAAAGTTAGCTTGCGCTATATTTTTTGCTGTTGTTTTTTGTTATAATCACTAATTTTAAGGAAAACTTACTACACAAAACTAACCATGCAAAGCAATTGGAAAATTAGTTCTGTCTGTTGCAATTAGAGATGCGAAACTAGCTATAAAATAGCTAAATTGACTATGAAAGCTATTAGTGCTATTTTAAAATTTTTCTTTTACTTATGCACTAATATTTGTAACTTTACTCTCTTTTTGTTGTTGGTGGCTCTGAAAAGGGCCGACTTGTTAAGGAGGCGCCATGGAATTCACTCCTAGACTTCCGAAACCTATATGAGAAATAAATAGATAAAATATAAATAAATATATAAATATACATATATAGTCTAAATAAATATATATATAAAATTAGGTGTGCCGCAGACAAACTTTAAAAAAAAAATCGCGCGATTTTTGGATGGTCGAGGATTGTCTGGACCTAGCGGACAATGCTCATAACGAGTAGGATAAAGGTGAAGTACATGAGCTTTCAGGTGGGCAACACGACAATTAAGTCGACAGAGCTCATCAAGTTGCTGGTTAAACGTTTTAGTTTTCGTCCCCATGTGGAGTACGTCGTTCAGAAAGCGTTGAGGATGCAGGAACTACTGTCGAGGATGCTGCCGAACCTGTTAGAAGAGATATTTCCATCAGCAGAGTCGCCAAGCAAAAAGAAATCAAAGCCTAAACAGAAAGAAGAGAACCAACTGGATGCTTTAGATATAGAAAAGTCGTTTGTAGGATCGCCCAGAAAAGCCTCAAAGTCCAAAAAATTTTAAGATGTGATTGACTGTTCACCAGCAATGAGCAACGGCAAAGTAAAGCAAAGGTCATTGAAACAAAAGTTGAAATCTTTACAAGTCGACACAAGGGATCAAGATGAGAAGAAATTTAGAAAGAGTCCGAGTGGGAACTGCTGATAAATATCAATCCCATGCCAAACAGACGGGAAATATTGGAATCCCAAGAGATGCCCGATTCACAGTTGAGCTGCAGTCAATTTAGCAAGGTGCTCACTTCCCGCAAACGTCTAGACTCACCTATGAGAAAGAAGCGTGCCATATCCCTTAATTGTCGCAACTGCAAGATTATCTTTTTCAACAGTCAGAAATATCTCAATCATTTTGCCAATTGTGACTGAAATTCTGAAGGATTGCACAGTGGTGTTTAAAATTGCAAGAAGGTATTTGCTGCTCCCAATTTCCTGAGCACACTTTTAAAAAAGAAGCATAAGTTGAATTAAAAACTTTTCACATACAAAGATGAGAAGAAGCTGCAAAAGAAGGATGCCCACCGACTGATTACATGTAATTGTTTTTTTTTATGTTACTAAAACGTAATTTTAATGTAACATAGACGTTGTGTATTGATAGTACAAAACTTGAATGAAACGAAACCAGTTAAAGATGGGGTGATAAAGAGTACTGCGCGGTGGTGACGCTGGATAACAGAAATGACCTCAACTCGGCGAGCTGGTTGCGAATCAGAGGTGCAGATCGGGATTCCACCATATCTACTGCGGATAATATTCAATTATCTGTCGGAAAGAGTGCTGGACTACGAGACGGAAGAAGGCCCAAAGCGTCACAGGGTGACAGCCGGTGTTCCACAAGGTTCGGTCCTTGGCCCCCTTTTGTGGAACATTATGTACGACAATGTGCTCAGACTTCAACTGCCTGAAGGATGCCATCTCATTGGCTTTGCTGATGATCTAGATTTGGTTGTGGGTGATAAGGAAGTTGGTGCAGTGGAGGTGGCCGCCAATGCAGCAGTGCGAGCCATCGCGCTGTGGATGAACGAGGCTGGTCTTGACCTGGCGGGCCATAAATCGGAGGCGATGCTCTTAAAGAGTAGGAAAAATGCAGTAAGCTACAGTGGAGCAAGCTCGACAGTAGAAGACCCAGTACTTTTTTTTTTTTTTTTTTTTTTTTTAAATTTTTATAAATGTAACATTTTAACTATTATACTGCTACCATATGGCAGCTTAAGCTAGTTTTACATCAGAGACAAAAAAATAGTGACTACAATTACATAATAACAATTACAGTGAAATATACAATTCGGATATTACATTAAATTCGTTTGAGTACATCATATTTACATTTTTACAACAGTTGTCTACGACAGGACTCTGGTGGGCAGATCCTGTGGGTGATGTCTTTTGAGTCTCCTCTTCCCTTTGTATCGCGTAAGACGTCGAGCGAGTGCATTTGGGTGCGAGGCCAGCCTGTCTTTATATTTTTCGGCCTGAAGTTGGACCACATCACCAACCTTTGGAACTCCTAGATCCCTTTCAATGTCCCTAGTGCGCATGTACCAGGGAGCGTTGCACATCTTTCGGAGGATTTTGCTCTGAGCCACGCGAATCTTGTTGAGATGGGTTTTGGCAGTGATCCCATAGACTTGTAGTCCATACTTCCATATCGGATTCAATATGGTCTTGTAAATGGCTACCTTGTTATATAAAGAGACCTTATTTTTAGGGGACAACAACCACGCCATTCTTGCAGCCTTTGTCAATACGGTTCGTTGAATCATAGTTGCATGTCGACCAAAGTTAAGGTATCTGTCCAAGATGATGCCTAGGTATTTGTAGTGCGTTTCATGCTTAAGGACCGAGCCGAGCATCGTTATTCCTGGGCAGGATCCCAATCTTGTGGCAAAGGTGACGTTCGCACATTTGCTGCTGTTAATGCCAATATTCCATTTAAGGGCCCATCTCTCAAAGCTCCGAACGTACTCCTGTAATGCCGTTGCTGCAATGCCAAGAGATTCGTTTCTGGTAAGAACAGCAGTGTCATCGGCGTAGGTGGCAATAAGCACATCCTGACTGTCAACGGCACGAACAGAGCTGAATGTTGGCATATCAGCTGTGTACAGTGAGTACAAGGTGGGACCTAGGACACTGCCTTGTGGAACTCCTGCACAACGTTTTGAGTGCAAAGCGTTTACTACATTGTTCTTGAATGTTGCGTTCCATGCAATAGATGGCGCCACTACGAAATAAGTTAACACAGAGGTCGCTAGCGTCTCTTCTTCTTCATTTTGTCCGTAACATTGTTAGTTGAGTAACTTCCGCGTTTATCATCCGATTTTAATGAAATTTCTGGACAGGTTTGGACCATAGTGTATACTATATGTACCAAAAATCAAGGTGCTAGCATTAAAGGGGCTCTTGTAATTCGACTTTGAAATTTTGTTTTTCAATTTGCGGGGGCGGAGGGGGCGTGGCAAAAATCCAAAACAAACTTGATCAATGGGAGATATAGGTGAACCTACATGCCAAATTTGGTGTCTCTAGCTCTTATGGTCTCTGAGATCTAGGTGACACAAAATAGGACAGACAGACGGACATGGCTATATCGACTCGGCTGTTGATGCTGATCAAGAATATACGCACATTTGCACAAACGTAATAGACCCATTTGTACTTTTTTAAAGTACTGGGTCTAAAAAGGTGGAGTACATAAGCGTTCAGGTGGGCAACACGACAATTAAGTCTTAGTCTTCGACCATTGTCGAGGATGCTGCCGAACATCGGCGGTCCAAAGGTCAGAAGGGGCGGCTGCTTCTGGCTAGAGTAGTTGCGTCCATCCTTCTCTACGCTGCTCCGTTCTGGGCTAATTCCTTAGAGGGAAACATGAGTCTCCAGAGAAAACTTGCAGCACCCTACAGACTCTGTGCTCTTCGTGTGATATCGTGTCGTGTGACGCAGCCCTGGTACTAGCGGGTATGATACCGGTGGACATCCTGGCAACAGAGATGCGAGATATCTACGAAGCACGCGCTGAGCTGGGAAGCGGCATACCAATGGACGCGATAAGGAGGTCGGAGAGACAGGCATCTCTAGCTACTTTCACCTAACCCAGGTTTAAACACGAGGACGAACCGGAGTGACCGAACTGCCCCAATTGCTACCATTGTACAATGTACTAGGGGGCTTGCCCCCTGGTCGCTACGCTAGCAGAAATCTTGAGTAGAAATGTGAACTCTAAATGAGAAACACTTCTCACAACTATAGCCTAGGCGTTGCGATCAAAGCGAACAGGAACAGTATTTTAATAAAGTTAATTAAAAAAAAGAGATTCTCATTTCCACACCACCTCAGAGGTAGAGAATTTGGCGCATTTTAATATATCTCCTATATATATAATCCACTAACTGTCAATCGTGCTTTGGAAATCGTTGTATATTCTGTTTATTAAAAAACCAACATTCTAATTTCTACTTTAAAATTTCCCTGTTAACAACATTTTTTTGCCATCAGTGGCATTGGCTTCAAAAATTACTTACTTTACATACATAAATATGTATGTACATATGTACACACCAAAAATAGTTGCGACGAGTGTTGCCATCTTTTGACCGTTAAACATAGCTAGATATAAAATAAATATGAAAAGTAATATGAAAAAAGTATAAGCAGTATTGCCCTCGCCCCAAAACGCCGTGGAAATGAAAAACTCCATATAAAAAAAACAGCGAAAATTTTTTTCCCGTTTTTCATTTCAAAGTTGGTTTACACTTCTCGTTACGTTTCATAACGTAAGGGCCTGCCGTTCTGTTAAACCCAAAATAGCACTGTTAGACTTAACATAGCACAGTTTACGGGCCATTTCATTTTGACGTAATGAAATAAGCCTCCACCCCTTATTTCATCAGAGAATGATGAAATTATGACCTTTTGAATAGTAAAATTTGGGGAAAATGTGGTGTGAGGGAATTAACGACGTTTAATTGGAGGTCACTGCTTGAATACCGCAGATTTTGAAAGGTCATAAGGACCAAACATGTTAATTAGACTTTATTTATTTAATTAAAATGATATGCCTAACAAAATAAATATATTATATAATTATAATGTATCATCAGGCCAGAAAGCGGCTATATTATTATTTTATTTAAAAGTGGCAGCATTAAATTTGTTTTGCTTATGAGCAGCAACAACAGCTGATTTATATAAAGCGGCCACAATAACAGCGTAGATAACATGTATATCTATATCGAACACGTATATCGATAACAAAATACTTATATTCTGTTAGCGGAGTGAAAAAACCTGATTTTTGACTATTTCTTTTTGATTTGAGTGTAAATACTCCTATAAATAAAATATGTTAAATATAGCGCAAGCTAACTTGGGCGTGCCAAAGTTTGGATACCCTTGCAGTGCCCTGTGTAAGCCGTCAGATTTTTTACAAAATTTGTTAAATGTTGATTTTGAACCGATCGATCCTTTGGCAATTATATGATATAGTAGTCCGATTTACACCAAATTTGGTCAGCCTGTTTAAAACTTAGTCAAACACACAATGTGTATATTTGGTTGAGATATTTTGAGAAACAAAAAAGTTTTTCATACTAAATGTTGATTTCGAACCGATCGTTCCTATGGCAGCTATATGATATAGTTATCCGATCCGGCCGGTTCCGACATATGTACAGCGTGCAGCAAAAAAACGGACCTGTACCAAGTTTCATCAAGATAGCTTCAAAACTGAGAGACTAGTTTGCATAGAAACAGACAGACAGACGGACAGACGGACATAGCTATATCGACTCAGCTCGTCGTCCTGATCAAGAATATATATACTTTATGGGGTCTGTGAGGCTTCCTTCAATGCGTTACACATTTCGTGACAAAAATATAATACCCTCTGCAAGGGTATAAAAATATGTAAGCCTTTATGCACATAAAATACACAACAATATTTTTGGTTTACGTATTGTAAAGTGGCAACACTGGTTGCGACATCACGCCACAAAAGCTTGTATAGAAACGCGTCGCGTCGTGGCGTGTGGAGATAATTTATGTATACATACAGAAACAACAAATAACTATTGAAATGAATCAACCAATAAATATTGAATAGAACCGAAACCGTACCGGTACAAACGTTTCGGTTTTCGGTTCTTAAAAAATAATTTATTTCGGTTCCGGTACTAAATTTGAAACGGTTAATTTCAGTTAACGGTTCCGGTTCCAGTTTCATTCGCTGATAAATATATAAAATATTAATAAACATATATTTACAAATAGGTTTGATTTTTTTTTTTTTTTAAATTGTTGCCTACGGCGCTAACCTCTCGGTATTTACATTGAATTTCAATACTCGCGTCATCGAAATGAACGTCATTGTTCAATACGCGCTCCTTGTTTGGATCATACAACCTGCCGATCGCCATGAAAAGTTCATGGATCCGATCCCGGTGATCATCGAACTGCTTCACGCTCCACCTTCTGGAGCCATTCAGCCTGTGTGACTGGGCCCACAAAGTTGATCGAGTGATTAACTGCTTGATGCTGGTAACCTTCGTCAGCAAGACAATTGTATGCTTTCCAGCAATCTGACATTACAGACGTCCCATCGGCAATGCGCTCTATGATTATGCCAACCAAAGTTTCAGTGTTGCGGATTTCAAGCGGGCTTTCAATCGAGCTCTCACGCTCGATGCCACCAAACACCCACTGGCCTTCGACTATTCGTCCGCAGTTATGTTTTCTTTTGCCTACTTTTGCGTGAGACTCCAGTCAATATACACTTCTCGCAGAAAGCTCCTCCAATCAATGATGGATTGGACCAACGCAATTCCGACTCTATAAACTTCCTTTCTACTTTTAGTCGAGCTGTTTCCCACATCACGAATTTGCAAATCTCCCGTATGCTAAATGTCGTTCCCCCAAAGAACGTGCTCGTACGGACACTCTGTCGAAACGAACAGACGACTCTCATAAATTGGGTCACTTCTCTTGTATATTTTACACATCGCACCACATTTCGGACAAATCTTCACCCTAAGTATAATATTGTGGCTGTGTAAAAACTCCATCAACTCCTCTGCGTTCATCTCCAGAAAATCGCTGATCCCATACTTACAGCATGCTCTCAATTTCATATTAAAATAATTAATAATTAAATTTAATAAAGGTTTTCTTTATCTTACCTGTGCACGACAATTTATTAATTACGAAAAAATTAGAATGTTCACAATTTTACAAAACGCGTCTGTATTCTTTGT
Organism: Drosophila testacea; assembly: GCA_035043265.1. Taxonomy (NCBI): domain Eukaryota; kingdom Metazoa; phylum Arthropoda; class Insecta; order Diptera; family Drosophilidae; genus Drosophila; species Drosophila testacea. The sequence continues at coordinate 45,257 of JAWNND010000420.1, forward strand.
GCAACGAAAATCAAGTAAGCTGGCAGAAACTGTCGCGACAAAATTGCAAACGGGATTTACCGTTACAATGTTGCGCCATTGTTTCGAGTCGAATCGCTTTCATTGTTGCAAATTTAGCTAGTTAAGCAATTTTTAAAACAACACTAAAAGCTTTCAACACACGCATATTTTCATATTTTGAATACCCAAATTTGTATCAGCTAACCAAAGTTGTGCAAAGTTGTGTCGGACAAAAAAAAAATTATTTTTTTTTTAATAAAATAAATTAATTTTTTTTTGTTCTAACAAGTTGGTCTTGGGCTAAGGAATAAGAATATGTATAGAACTTGTCAATATTCACTAAAGAAATGTTGCAATAGTAACTTGAGCTTTATTTTTGAGCAAAAAATATATCTCACAAAATAATCATTATTTTTTTAGTTATATTTTTTTGATCAGCCATAACGATTATTGGTTGAGTTTTGAAATATAACTTAAAATTAATCATTATTTTGTGAAATTATTAATATAATTTAAAAATGTATAATAATTTTGAAAGTGCATAGTTCATCCTTTGAGAACAATTTTGGTATATATCTTGATTTCTCAAAGTTACTAGAAGTCTATGATTTTTTTGATTGACAAAAAAAATCAAATCATTATTTACCGTCCCTGTTTGAAACAGCAAACGATACATTCATACACTTACATCAGGGGTGCGCAAAGCTGCCTTATGGATGTGCACGTACCAATACAAATAAAAGAAATCGATCGCACACATGTAACGAACAGTTTTTTTATTTCAATGTGTACACTGACAAAAATGGGAGCAGTGCAATTCATATATAAAGTTTTCGACGAAGAAAACACTAGCCAGTTGATCCCACATTTTAAGGACCTGTGGAAAAAAAAACTTTCCAGTGTACAGCTAACGAAACGACAACAACAAAATACATTCGGAATAGCGACGGCAAAACGAAGCAATAAAATTGCGAAGGTTCGGCGAACGGGATCAGTGAAAAATGGTTGTTGCTTTGCTGCAACGAATAATGGGGGAGGGTAAAGAACGAAAAATTGTTTGTGTAATTTGCAATGTGCGCCAGAACCTTACCAGTGTGCAAGCCTCACACACTTCCATATGCTATGTGCAAAGCAAAAACAAATGTGCGTCGTGTGCATAGGCGCTGCGCACCCCTGACTTACATTGACCGATATCACAACATACCGTTTGAGCAAGCATAACAAAGCAAGCATCATGTTCATATTTGCGAGAACGAGATACTTGAGAAGGCTTAAAATTACGGAACATGCGAATACGTGCGAAAGAAGAACCAAGAACAACTTGGT
>JAWNND010000421.1:0-47396 GCA_035043265.1 Drosophila testacea
GTCAACTAAAGGACGATGGACCCATAGACTAATCCCAAATATCAGAGCCTGGGTCTGTAGGAGTCATGGAGAAGTCAACTACTACCTCACACAGCTTCTCAGTGGTCATGGCTGCTTTAGAAGCTACCTTCACCGTTTCGGCCACGAGGCGTCTTCAGAATGCAGCTGGTGTGGTCCCCTTGTTGATGAAAGCCCCGAGCATACTTTCTTCATTTGTGGAAGATTTCGACCAGAGAGAGATCAGCTGGAGGCAGCACTAGGAGTCGTTGTCACCCCAGACACTATTGTCTCTGTCATGTTATGCAGCGAGAGGAACTGGAGGGCAGTCAGCCACTTTGCGGCGACCGTAATGGGCACTTTGCGTAGGCTGGAAAGACGGAGAAACGCAACATAGGAAGAGCCGTCGACCCTGCGACGCAATACCTCACGGTGGTTCCGCGGAGTTAGGTTCCCCTATACAGATTGTTCACTTTGTATATATAGATCGTTAGGCAACCGAAAAAAAAAAAAAAAAAAACTGCTATGCTAAATGTTGAAGATGCTCAAATAGATCGGCTGGTTCAACAAATAGGACACCATATGGACATACACAAAAATATGTATCGATTGCCTTCATCTGTTGCAGAAATTACTGTCGTGTTAAAGTTGTTGATAACGGCAATAGACAACGACAATGAGAAAGACACTACCACAAATCAATTCCGTGAGCGTAGGTTACGATTTATGATGTTATGAATTATTCAATATGCTTTAACCAGTATCTTTTACAGCGGAATCTCAAAAAAATCAATGTCTTTCAAGAAGCTGCCGATAACAAGGCTGATACAGACAGTGATTCGGATAAGGAAGCGGAAATCTGCAAAGACGAATCTGTTGACGAAAATATCGAAAGCTTACTACAAAAAAAAAAAAAAAAAAAAGGACGAAGTGGTAAGTTTACCTTATTACACGCACAAATTTAAAAGTACAAATATCCTCTGTTTATTTACAGCATTCCCATTTGGAATAACACGTCGCTTACGTTGGTCTGCGGAAGAAAAATTTGAGTCTTTCCAGCACTTTTGGAGACTTAAAATCTATTTCGAAGCTACCGTCTCTTTCTGAATGCGGAAAAATAATACAACGGTCTCAGTTCCTTAAGGAGCGCATCCCTGCACAAATAAAAAGTTGGTTGGATAACCAGCGTAAGGCCGAAAGCCGCAAATCGAAATAGATTTAACATTTCTTTAATTAACTATTCCGCAGAATATAATGAATATATATTGGATTGTTTAACTTGAATGCTAAAGTTCAGTTTGTTAATTATAATTTATGTTATCGCACATATTGAGGTGAACATATGTTTTAATAAAATAATTGAAGTTCAATCATTAAAACTTTAAAGAGTTAATAAAATTGTTGCGATTGACATGAACAAACAAGTTCAGTATCTAAATATAATAATTATGTTAGCACATAAGTTCGATCGCTTTTAAATATTTACTAAGGGGTTTTCCCCCTGCTCGCTTCGCTTTCTTATTAGAAATGACATAAGTTCGATCGCTTTTAAATATGTACTAGGGGGTTTTCCCCCTGCTCGCTACGCTCTCTGAAATAAAAATAATAATACTTTGTATAAGCAGGGGGCAAGCCTTCTAATGTTCGCTTTGCTGGCCATCCCGCGGCTCGCTAAAATAGTTGAAATCTCGAGGAGAAATGTGGAGTGAAAATAGGGAACACTTCTACACAGCTATAGCTAGACCTTATGTCATTTTAAATAAGAAAGCGGGAAATGTAAATTCAATTATTCCTACAATTGAACTTAAAATAATAGTAATAGTACTTTATATAATATAGAGATTTGCATTTCGCTTGATCGCTGTTTGAAGTTTCGCTGCAATTGGATTATAGCACAAGAGCGAGTAACAGTGCCATATATGTTACTGCAAATTTATTTTGAAAGTCACAACACCAATGAATCGTAAACAACAAAGGTCATCATACTAATGTTTAATTTGCATCTGATTGTTCCTATGTCAGCTATATGATATAGTCATCCGATGTTGTTAAATTTTTCTCAGGATATGCAGTGAATAAGAAATACATGGTTAAGATACCTCATAAAACAAAATAAATTTTCATACTAATCAATTTTTCCCTTTGACCCCCATTTTGGCCCATTCCGTGGGGATATCAAAAAAACTGTCTTATTGCGCGACAATTCAATCTCAGCTAAGTTGTGTCAAAATTTCAGCTTAATATCTAGAACAGTTTGCCTGTAGCGTGACGATCAGTCAGTCAGGAAAAGAGTTTTATATATAATATATAGATAGCTGCCATAGGAACGATCGGTTCGAAATAAACATTTAGTAGAAAAACTTTTTTGTTTCTCAAGATATCTCAACAAAATTCACAGATTGCGTGTTTGACACAGTTTCGTACATCCTTACCATGCAGCTGCTTTGAAAGTCAACAACGGACTAAAACTGCTGAGCACAAAAATGCATAGCGGGAGCTTCGCTCGCGATGCTTCTGCCTGAACGGAATAGTGGATGGCAAACGACGAAAGAACCGTTGATTACTCTCGACGCTCGCTCTCACATAGCGATGAGCACCTCAAACAGTGTTGTCAGAAGAGCTTTTTCTTTCCAGAAAATCTAGCTTTTCGCTAACGAAAGTAGACGTTCAGTTAGAAATTCTCACATTTTATATCAGAATTTCGAGCAGACAGTTCAGCCGTCGCTTTAGCATATTTTGAGCCTAAGAAAAATATGTTTGATGAACAGACATATTTATATTTAAATTCTAGAAGATATAAAGTGCTACGACTTTGACTAGAATTTTCCCATTTAATCTTTAAGACATTTTAAGACCCTGCTTTTTAAAAAGTACAAAAGGGTCTCAACCTAATTCACAGATTGTGTGTTAAATACAGTTTCATACATCCTTACCAAATTTGGTTAAAGTCGAACAACTAAATCATACTAGAGGTCTGGCCAACTCCTCGCTTCACCTGCTGAAATCTCGGGGAGAACTTTTAAGTGAAAATAGGGAACACTTCTCAAATCTCGGGGAGAAATATGAAGTGAAAATAACGAACGCTTAAGGCCGGACCGTATGTCATTTGAAATAAGAAAGCGGGAAATGTAAATTCAATTTTCCCTGCAATTGAACTTACAATAATAGTACTTTATATAATACTATGGGGTTTGCCACCTGCTCGCCGCTCGAAAACGCGACTCGCTACGATCGCTGAAATCTCGGGAGAAATGTGGAGTGAAAATAGGGAACACTTCTCACAGCTATAGCCAGACCTTATGTCATTTTTAATAAGAAAGCGGGAAGTGTAAATTCAATTTTCCCTGCAATTGGACTTAAAATAATAGTAATAGTACTTTATATTATAAAGAATTTACATTTGCGCTGCTCGCTGTTTTAAAGTTTTCGTTGCAATTGGATAATAGCAGCAAGAGCGAGTGTATATACATACATATTATGATAAATTAACAACGTTCTTCAAATAAATGAAAATTCAATTCAATGAAATATTATAGGTAAATGACATATACAATTGTATAATAGCATATGTATATGCATTAATAAATATAATGCACATACATAACATACATATATGCATTAGGCCGGAGCGAAAAACACTTTTTTATTTTCCAATTTCTTGGGTGCGGAATCGTTGACCCGCTATAAAATAATAGTGTATGCAAAAAATCGATTTTTTGGAGCCCATCCTGAAAAATCACTCAAAAATTGAAAAATTTGTAGAAAAATGTGATATAAAAAACCCGATCTTTTCCACATAATGCTTATTTTTCATACATAGCCCTAACATTTTTCTTTATAAAACTATATCAACTGTAAAGATCGGTTTTAAAATGAAGAAGCTAGAATTTTTTTATGGATATCAAGTTTGGTAATAACCGTCAGCTTGCATGTGACTATAACAGTGCACTAGTATACAATTTAAAACTTTTTGCCTGCCTCAGAGATCTTTATATTTTTTTCATATAGATTTTGGTTTTTCTAATACGAAAACGAATTTTAAAAAATTTTCCTCTTCTTAGTTTTCAAAAAGATTTTTTTAAAATTTTGTTCGAATTTTTTTAAAGATGACTCAGCTTATTTGAGCATAAATCATAAACGCGATTGGCGTTTTCAACAAAGAAAGTCTCTAACTAAAGGTAATAAAATTTCCTAAAACGTTTCTATACAACGTTTTAAAATCGGCATGATCGTTATGATGTTAGAATCTTTTAAAGTTAAAAAATTTGAATTTTTTGTGAAAACAGCACGGATAAAGGTACAAGAAAAATTCAAAAAGTATATAAATCGCAAAAATATCTTCAGTTCGACAAACTGAGCATAGAGTTTGGACTTTCTCGAGAAAAACAAGCCATCATTCATAAAAATCGGCTGACGAATGACGAACTTATCCTTACATTCTATTTTCCCCTAACCAAAAAGCTCCATACTACGAAACACATTTTATTGTGTTCGCTTGCGGACGATTTATATTCAAACTGACGGTTACTACCCAATTTAATATCCATGAAAAAATTCTAGCTTCTACATTTTTAGGCCGATCTTAACAGTTGATACAGTTATATAAAGAAAAATGTTAGGGCTATGTATGAAAAATAAGCATTATGTGGAAAAAGATCGGGTTTTCTTTTTATATCACATTTTTCCACAAATTTTTCAATTTTTGAGTGATTTTTCAAAAAAGAACGTCGGTGCGCCACCTCAGGATGGGCTCCAAAAATCTGATTTTTGCATACATTATTATTTTATAGTGGGTCAACGATTCCGCACCCAAGAAATTGGAAAATAAAAAAAGTGTTTTTCGCTTCGGCCTAATATGCATTACATACAGTGTATGTATGTATACTCAGCTATGTACATGTCCCCTTCGGACACGAGGCAATCCAATGTCAATGTCTGAAAAGAAAAATAAAGCGCAAACTAACTTTGGCGCGCCAAAGTTTGGATACCCTTGCAGTGCCCTGTTAAAGCCGACAGATTTTTTACAAAATTTGTTAAATGTTGATTTTTAACCGATCGTTCCTATGGCAGCTATATGATATAGTAGTCCGATTTAAACCAAATTTGGTCAGCCTGTTTAATACTTATTCAAACACACAATGTGTATATTTGGTTGAGATATTTTGAGAAACAAAAAGTTTTTCATACTAAATGTTGTTTTCGAACCGATCGTTCCTATGGCAGCTATATGATATAGTAGTCCGATTTACACCAAATCTGATCAGCCTGTTGAAAACTTAATCAAACACACAATGTGCATATTTGGTTGAGATATTTTGAGAAACAAAAAAGTTTTTCATACTAAATGTTGTTTTCGAACCGATCGTTCCTATGGCAGCTATATGATATAGTAGTCCGATTTACAACAAATTTTGTCAGCCTGTTTATAACTAAATCAAACACACATTGTGCATATTTGGTTGAGATATGTTAAGAAACAAAAAAGTTTTTCATACTAAATGTTGTTTTCGAACCGATCGTTCCTATGGCAGCTATATGATATAGTAGTCCGATTTAAACCAAATTTGGTCAGCCTGTTTAATACTTATTCAAACACACAATGTGTATATTTGGTTGAGATATCTTGAAAGACAAAAAGTTTTTCATACTAAATGTATATTTCCAACCGAGCGTTCCTATGGCAGCTATATGATATAGTTATCCGATCCGGCCGGTTCCGACATATGTGCTGCGTGCAGCAAAAAGATGGACCTGTACCAAGTTTCATCAAGATAGCTTCAAAACTGAGAGACAAGAAACAGACGGACAGACGGACATGGCTATATCGACTCAGCTCGTCGCCCTGATCAAGAATATATATACTTTATGGGTTCTGTGAGGCTTCCTTCAATGCGTTACACATTTCGTGACAAAATTATAATACCCTCTGCAAGGGTATAAAGATAATTACAAGTAAATATAAATAGATAACAAATTAATACAAGTCCATTTACACTGCTGGTCATAGGTTAGACGCATGCTTACTTGCATTCAAATTTATTGAATATCTATTATTTTAATGATGGTTGAAAAAAAGTTGATATGCAAAAACATTTGGTATTTAATTATACTGCAAATATAATATTCAAATGATTATAAAAATTAAGGTTAGGTTAGGTTAGTGTAATGGCTGTCGATGTATTCGACACACATAGGCCACATTTGGGCCCGTTGTGATACCATGGATCGCTCCCTAAAGGATTGCCCACACTCGAGGGGAATTACTATATTTCAGATTCAGGTTTCAAAATTACAAACGTCGACTGGATAAACTTGCTTATTTTTCTCGGACTAAACAGTGCTAGTTCTCCTAAATTGGTTAGGAAGTGATTTCCCAGAAACTTATGCCTTCTTTTACTCAAGGCCGGACAGAAGCAGAAGAAGTGCTCTGGAGATTCTTCCTCTTCCTCGTCTCTTCAACTTCTGCAGAAGTCATTGTAGGGGGCGTTAAGCCTTCGTGCATGATTGCCTATTATCCAGTGCCCCGTAATGGCCCGGATTACTGCCGAGCAATCCGTTCTACTCAGCTTGCATAGTTTGATAGAGCGGGATTTGCTTATACTAGGCCAGGTCTGTTTTGCTATCCTGCTGGTAATGGAATTTTCCCAGAGCCTGTTGGCTACGTGGATTGAGTGGGTTTGGAGGATGAGCTTGCAAGTAGCTAGGGGCATACAGATTCCCTCCTTGTCTGGAAGGAGGGTATCAGTCGTGCCTCGCCTAGCGAGTTCATCCGCTATACAGTTACCTTGGATATCTCGGTGTCCCGGTACCCATATGAGGTTTACGTCGAATTGCTCCGCGATCTCATTTAGAGATTTGCGACAATTGGTGACTGAACTAGACTTGGTAGTCAGGGATAGTAAAGATTTGAGGGCTGCTTGACTATCGCTGTATATATTTATGGCCGTAGCCTCAGTACGATAGTCTCGCAGTTTGTTTATTGCTTCGTTGATAGCTAGTACTTCCGCCTGGAAGACACTGCAGTGATCAGGAAGCCTAAACGATATTTTTAAGTGCAGTTCGTGGGAGTATACTCCCCCACCTACTCTGCTGTCTAGCTTAGATCCGTCCGTATAGAAATTTAAGGCTCCGGCGTAGCCTGGAGTATCATTTTCCCATTCTTCCCTTTTTGGTATGAGTACTGTAAAGGGTGTATCTGTGTGCTCGCTTGGCATACAGTAGTCAGTCTTTGTGGGGACATGTCTTCTGCTATTTAGAATTGCAGAGTGCCCGTAGGCCTTAGAGACCCAGTATCCTGAGTCCCTTAAGCGAATTGCTGTCATAGTGGCGCGCTCCACGCTTTCTTGTTTTAGTGTCCTAATATTGAGGATGGCATCGAGTGCATCGCTTGGAGTTGAGCGAAGAGCTCCTGTAATGCAGAGTTCCGCCATCCTCTGAATTTTATTAATTTTATTATTTGTGGTCTGTCTTGAGAGGGCTGGCCACCATACTAGAATCCCATATAGAAGGATCGGTCTGACTACCGCTGTGTATAGCCAGTGTACGATATAAGGGGACATGCCCCATTTGAGTCCTATAGCTTTCCTACAAGTGTAGAGAGCTACTATTGCTTTCCTGCTTCGCTCTTGGATATTTAGGTTCCAGTCCAGTTTTTTGTCCAAGACTAGACCTAGGTATTTCGCGCTTTCGCTGAAGGAGAGGTTAGTCTCCTTTAGTTTTGGGGGCCTTAGTTGTGGGATTTTGTATTTCCTAGAGAAGAGGACCAATTCAGTTTTGTCGGGGTTTATCCCCAAGCCACTTCTTTCAGCCCAGGTGACCAACTTTTTAAGTTTGGCTGTCATCAGATCGCAAAGCGTCTGGGGGTATTTACCCGTGAATATTATGGCGACGTCATCTGCGTAGGCAATCACCTGGCATCCTCCCCCCTCTATGTCACAGAGTAGCTCATTTACTACTATGTTCCATAGGAGAGGAGACAGAACCCCCCTTGGGGAGTTCCCCTGCTGATGTGTCTGGTAAGAGTGGATGAACCAAGTGTGGATGATATAACTCTGCTTGCAAGCAACTGATTTATCAATCCCACTAGACGGCTATCGACCCCCAGACCCATCAGCGCGCCGATGATGGCTTCCGGAGTAACATTGTTGAAAGCCCCCTCTATGTCTAGAAAGGCTATGAGGGCATATTCCTTAAGCCAAAGTGATTTTTCTACGGCGGAGACAACAGAGTGAAGGGCTGTCTCCGTGGATCTACCCCTCCTGTACGCGTGTTGACTGTTGGAGAGGAGTGTTGATGGGATACTTGTGGTAGATGCAGGGCCAGGAGCCGTTCAAAGGTTTTTAGCATGAAAGAGGATAGACTTATTGGTCTAAAGTCCTTCGGTGCAGTATGAGATGCCTTACCGGCTTTTGGAATAAAGACTACTTTTGATGCCCTCCATGTGTCAGGGATATATCCTATTTTGAGAATTTTAGTGAAGATCTTTCGTAGCCAATTTGTGGCTATTGGTCCAGCGTGGATTAGTTTAGCAGGAGTAATATCATCTGGACCAGGCGACTTGTAAGGCTGAAAGCTATTTATCGCCCAGTTGATATTACTTCTGCTGAGAAGGGATAGGTTTATGGGTACCTCACCCAAAGGTAGGTTTGATAACCTATCTTGATTACTACATCCTGGAAAATGCATGGAGAGAAGAGCGTCAAGCGACTCCTTGCTCGATGTAGTCCAAGACTGATCTGCTTTTTTGATGTACCCTAAGGTAGGGTTGGTTTTCGAGAGTATTTTTCTCAACCTGGCCGCTTCGGAGGATGATTCGATATCCGAGCAGAAAGTGTGCCATGATACTCGTTTGGCTCTCCTTGTGGCCTTTTTATAGATTGCGAGGCTATTTTTATAGTCAGACCAAGATTGCTCAGAGTCGAGGAACTTGGCTTTGTTGAAAAGGGCTCTACTATTCTTGCGAAGAGCATTTAGATCGGATGACCACCAGGGTGGTTTTTTCTTTAATTTTGGCGTACTTACTGGACATGCCGCTTTGCTTGCAGAGTTACATGCCTCAGTGAAAGTATTGACAAGGGACATGAGATTATCTATTGTGTGAGGGCCCTCTGGAGGGTATTCAGGGATGGCTACCGAAAGTAACCTATGATAAGTCGTCCAGTTTGTTTTCCTGGCGTTAGTAAACTTTTTTGGTTCGGGGCGATGCATATTTAAGACGAATTCAATATATCTATGGTCAGAGAAAGAATGTTCCGTGGATACTTTCCACTCTTGAATAGATTCAAAGATAATATTGGAGGCAAGGGTCAGGTCAATGACCTCCTTCCTATTCTTAATTATGAAGGTAGGATCGTTTCCTTTATTACAGATCAGCTGATCCGTGCTAAGAATGTAATCTAATAAAGACTCACCCCTTACATTTGTGTTGGTACTACCCCACTGGGTGTGGTGAGCGTTGGCGTCACACCCGACAACGAGACCAATTTGCTCATTTTCGCAGTCCTTTATGAGGCTCCTCACCTTCTCATCTGGAGGGTCCGCATGGTCGTAAGCCATGTAGCTTGAGAGCAGCCTTACCGGAGTTTGCTGGAGTTCCAGGCTTGCCGCGGTGTTATCTTCATTGCTGAAATTATGGAGCAAGAAAATACAAAAGTGCTTTCTTGCTAGGATGCAGGTTCTAATTTTACCTTGTGTTTCAGGCACTATTAGCTTGAAATCTTGGGTCCCAAGTCCAGAAACCTTGCCACCCACCAGCCAAGGCTCCTGTATTAGGACTATGTCAGCCCCGCCTCCAGCCAGGCGGAGCAGAAGTGCAGCAGATGCTACCTTACAGTGATGGAGGTTGATCTGCAGAAGTCTTATCGACATCTGAAGAATTGACCTCCACCACTGTCCTGTTTGTGTCCTCATCGTCGGACGACGTCGCCTCTAATTCTGCAAGCCTGCAGAGCGCCTTGAGGTCTCGCGTGATGGTGGACGCGTCTGAGGCGTACCCCTCTAGTTCTGGGTGCTCAGGTGCTTCCATCTCCGAGGAGATGTCCTCGGCAGCTGGTTTGCTGTCGGGACACTCCTCCGTGGCCGCATCCGACTTGTACACCTTTATATAAACCGAGCTGAACCCAAAGTTCAGCTCTCCTCCGGCTGCCTCGATTGGGGCAAGCGACTCTTTGTTGAGGTTGACTACTGCCTGGTTAACAGCCCCTTGCATTTCCTCCACCTTGACCACCTTCCAGTCTTGTGTCGGAAGACTGGGGTTGCATCTCTGGAGCATCTTTAAGATTCTCTCCGGTTCCTTTATAGAGGCCGGTATCCAGATCCGTGCCCTTGGCCTCACTGGTACGTCGCACCAGTCGACCGCCACCAGATCGGCTCCGGAATAGACCTCACCGGCTTTGGACACCGCCATCTTGTATAGCTCTGCCGACTTTTCGTCGTCGCAGGCTACCACCTTGATGTTGCCCTGGTACCAACCAACATCTTTGCAGGAGGGGGGTGGGCCGGGCTCGTCCTCCAGCAGCTCGAAGCACCGAATTGCTAGTGCTGCCTCCACCCACTTCCACTGGTTACGGGGGATCCTACCGCTCTCACTGCTCTTATCATAGACCCCTATTAGGATCCTCTCCTTAGCAATTTGAGCGAAGGATCTCCCCGCTTGAAATCGGACCTTTTTGGCAGACGGGCCAGGAGTCTCCTGCGACCGTTGCCTCTTTGGCTGTGCCTGAGCTCTCGGCGGCCTGCTTTGGTAGGAGGGGAGCACGCCTCTCGCCCACTCTACCTTCTTCAGCCAGTCCTCCGATGGCTTAGTGTTTGAGAGCGCATTCTGTCGCTCCAGAATATGGCCGGCACTTCTCCTCTCGGCATATGAGAATTTTCGCGTGAGGCTGGCTGTAGGTTTCTTCCCCTCAACCTCTGCACCAGACGAGGGCCCAGCCGCACTTGTAGTGCTCTGCTGTATCCTCAGGTTGTCAGCGGGTGAAAGGAAGGTACCTTCTACCCCAAGGCCTGGATGGAATGCAGGTTTACTTAGACCAGTGACCACATCTTCAGCGCAGGTTGGCATGGCGACCGTCTCCTGCTTTAGGGAAGAACAGGCTGGCTTGGTGACCATCTCCTGTTTTAGGGAGCAAGGGCCAGAATTTATATTCCCTGCCGATGCCGAAAAAGAGGGATCTGAGATCCCCGACTTATTATTTATAAGTGAGCTGGGCTCTTGTGTATCTTTATTATTTTTTTGTATTTTTATATTTTTGTTGTTATTTTTTATATTTTTGTTTGTATTTGTTTTATTTGTATTGGAATTCATAGTTTGGACCCACGAGTGGCGGAGAAAGGGAAAGTCCGCCTGCACAGAGATCCGCGATGTGCAGGTAAGGCTAGCACGACCGGAGGGCGCCAGGTATCCGGCCGCTCCGTTCGCGACTGGGCTATTTTTTTAAAAGGGCCCCCAGCCAGGCTGACTATCGGCACGGGTCGCATGACACCTTAAGTCCAGCCCTTTCACCTCAGACCATGACAAGAGCCTTTAAGAATGCGCTAAGGCTTTAGAAGAGCCAGGGCTCATACAGAAGACAAGTGTCTTAGCTAACCCCGGTTCATATAGAACCACTGTAGAGTTATTTGCAGTCGGCACCCTCGTGGAGGGTTCAGTTGAGGATTTTGCCTGACCTATAAAAATTAAACAAAATTGTGTTTTTCAAACATTTTCTAAAAGCTACGCACTTAGCCTTTTAAATTTTTTGAAGAAAAGTGTTTTATTTTTGACTTTAATTTTTAGTTGGTGCTAATATTTGATTTATTAGAAATAAAAAAAAACAATTTCAGTAATGAGTACTGCCTCCTTTGTTAGCAATAACTTCATATATCCGGCCCTTCATAGAATGATACAGGGAATCTATGTAGGTCAAGGAAATCTCGGTCCAATCACGTTTAATAGCTTCAGTTCATGTTTCCTTATCTTCATATTACTCTTGTGGCAGCTTATGGCAGCTACACCATTAAAATTCCATATGAACTGATGCGAGAGTCACCAACCTCGGCTCTGACAGCGGCGTTGGAGCACCTACATTGGCAGCGTCTTACTGCTGCTGACATTACGTGCTCGCTCTGGCACAGGCAGCACCTCCTCAGCATCTTGTGCTGACCCATTAATTGCGTCGTGGGATAGTGTCCAGCAGCAGCAGCAGCAAAAAGAACATCCAAAATGCAGCATGCAGCAGCAGTAGCAGACGATGGCATCCAAATAGTCAAAAGCAAATACGTGCAAATTCAGATTTACACTCCAAATCATCTCTATGCAATTTCTTGTAAGTATGTATGCTTTTAGACCCAGTACTTTGAAAAAGTACAAATGGGTCTATTACGTTTGTGCAAATGTGCGTAACAGGCAGAAGGAGGCGTGGCAGACCCCATAAAGTATATATATTCTTGATCAGCATCAACAGCCGAGTCGATATAGCCATGTCCGTCTGTCTGTCCGTCTGTCCGTCTGTCCCTTTTTGTGTCGCCTAGATCTCAGAGACTATAAGAGCTAGAGACACCAAATTTGGCATGTAGGCTCATCTATATCTCCCATTGATCAAGTTTGTTTTAGATTTTTGCCACGCCCCCTCCGCCCCTGGAAATTAATAAACAAAATTTCAAAGTCGAATTACAAAAGTCCCTTGAACGCTAGCCACTTGATTTTTTTTATATAAAATATACACTATAATCCAAACCTGTCCAGGAAATTTCATTCCAATCGGATGATAAACGCGGAAATTATTCAAATAACAATGTTACGGGCAAAAGGAAGAAGAAAAGACGCTAGCGACCTCTGTGTTAATTAACTTATTTCGTAGTGGCGCCATCTATTGCGTGGTAGGGAACATTAAAGAACAATCTATAGTAGACGCTTTGCTCTCAAAAAGTACTCTCCTAGCTTACTGCATTTTTTTTTATTTTAATTCATTGTTTATTGAAGAGTAGACTACAAAAGGAAAAATAGAAAGTATTTACAAGACTGAGTATGAAGTAATGAAAGAAAGTGACGGTAGAAAGAGAAGTTAGCTGGTATATGCCTTCCGAAAACCGGAGCTGCGGGACTGACGTTAGGTAATGCTTCACAGATCCGGTTTATGGCTTTATTGGCCCGTCGTCTACGTCTGGCGACTCCTTCCTCTCTCCAGACTCCTTAATTTCTCCATGACCGCCTTGGCGAAGCATGAAACCAAATACTTGGGCTCCTCAGCATGTGGGAACATAATGTTCTCGTGTCGACAACGTCGCCAATTTCGTTTTCGACCAACTGCCTCTCGTACTCGAAGCGGGGGCACGTGGTCAATATGTGCTCGGCGTATTCTGTAACTCCACAAGATGGGCATAGCGGGCTTGCATCGTGTCCGAACTTGTTCAGATAGTATCTGAAGCACCAATGTCCGCTCAAGATTTGCGTCAGATAAAAATTTATCTCACCGTGCTTACGGTTTATCCCAGGGTTACCATTGGGATGAGTCTCGCTGTCCAGCGCCAGATGATGTGCGCTCCCAGCTATGTTGCCACTTGATAAGACTCGTATTGCGAGCGTCTTCTTTAATTTGGGCCAGGCTCCTATTGTCTGCAGCGTTCGCCTTTGCCTTATATATGCAGCTTAATTCTTGAACGAGAATTTTTATCGGGACCATACCTGCGATTAGTAAAGCCGCCTCAGCTGAAACCGTCCTAAACGCACTGCAGACTCTTAAGGCACTCATCCTGTACGTCGACTCGATGCCCTTGAAGTACGAAGGAGTATTTACCGCCTTTGCCCAGACAGGAGCTGCGTATGTAATAGTGGATTTAAGTACACTGCTGAGCAGCTGTTTGCGGCTAAATCTAACTCCACTATGGTTTGACATCATCCTTGTAAGACGCATGTTGACCAGCGCTGCCTTCTGGTGCGTGTACATCAGGTGCTCTCTAAAAGAGAGTCGAGTGTCCATGTGAGCTCCAAGGTACCTAATCGACCGTTTGGAGATGATTGTGGCACCTTCGAGCAACAGTGTGGCTTGTTCGACCTCTTTTCTGCTGCTTATGAGGACAGCTTCAGTCTTCTGCTCAGCTAATTGGAGACCAACCTCGCCCAGCCAGCAGCGGACTTTCTTGATTGCCGCCACTCCCCGTTCCTCGGCATCTTGCAGGTTTTTAGCCACCACGATTATGGCTATGTCGTCAGCAAAACCAACATTTTCCACGTCGCTCGGAAATTCCAGTCGTAAAATTCCATCGTTCATTATGTTCCATAGAGCCAGGCCCAGAATGGAACCCTAAGGAACTCCTGCTGGTAATGAGATACTCCAGCATGATGTCATCAATGGTTGACCGCGCCTTGAAACCAAATTGACGTTGTGAGAAGTCCCATTTCGCTGTATAGCCGATTGCAATCTGGTGGAAATGATTTTTTCGAACAACTTGCCTACTGAGTCCAGTAGACAATTGGTCTATAGGCAGCTGGATCTACGGGTGCTTTTCCAGGCTTTGGAAGTAGGAGAAGTTTTGTGACTTCAGCATCTGGGAAAATTCCCTCCAAAAGGCAAGTGAAAAAATCGTTGCAAAACGATGCGTGCAACGATGACCGCGAGTTGACCGCCCTATTCGGGATACCATCTGACCAGGTGCTGCGTCGTCGAATCTCCTCGCCAGCTCGAGAACCTCCTGTGGAGATATCCGCTCCACGTTTAGGCTATGCTGCGATGCTGGTATGGGTAACAGCTGCCTCGCCGGGTGGGTAGGAAATAAGAAGCGAACTATTTCGTCCAGTTTAGTCTGGTCCGTGGGAGCGCAATTTCGAAAGCCATTTAGTTTTTTCATAACGATTTTGTACGCCTGTCCCCAGGGATCCCAGTCTGCTTCGTCACAGAGTAAGCGAAAACAACTTTTTTGCTAGTACGAATGGCCTTGCGAAAAGCTCGACGCTTGGACTTGAACTCGACTCGCAGAAGTTCACTTGATGCTGAACCGCGGGCCGCTCGTGTGTATATTCGTCGGGCTCTGTTGCATTCCGTTCTCAGTTCCGCTAACTCGGGATTCCACCAGTAAACAGATTTGTGACGACTGCTTTTCCTTCCCTTCGACATGCTGGCCTCACAAGCCTGATGATTGTAAGTATGTATGTATGTGTGTGTATACGTGTGACATTGAACAGCTGGATCGCGACGCAGAGCGAGAAGTGAACACAGAATATTATTTCGTTATGATTTTGTTTTTGCTTTTCGTCTTTGCTTGTCAATAATTTAATATATTTAATGTATTTTAATTCTTTATTCGCGTTCACTCACACGCACACATGCATGCATACATTGCGTAGCAGACGCCACTACAATCAACACTCTATGTTTTGATTTTCGCACTCATTCCATTTTGATTGTAAGTACGTAACTTTAGTTTGCACTTTTAGTTTTACTTTAAAATCCAAATTTTTAAAATCTTGGGCAACAAAGCAACACTTACATATCCTCCCTTAAAGAAGAGGAACTTGACCTGTGCCAACACTAACGTGCACACCAGAATGCAGGGCAATGTTTTTTCAATTTGTTTTTTTTTTTCATTTAAATTTGTGAGTTTTAGCGACCTTTTTAATCTATATATATAAAACTCTTTGTCCTGACTGTCTGACTGACTGACTGACTGACTGACTTAGTCATCACGCTGTAGGCCAAACGGTTCGAGATATTGAGATGAAATTTTTACACAACATAGCTGAGACATAATTATCGTGCAATAAGACGGGATTTTTGATATCCCCACTGGAAGGGGCTAAAATAGGGGTCAAAGGTCAAAATTGCTTAGTATGAAATTTTTTTTGTTTTTGAGCTATCTTAACCAAACTCACAGACTATGAATTTCTTACTCACTGCTACATCCTGAGAAAATTTGGTCAAGATCGGACCACTATATCATATAGCTGTCATAGGAACAACCAGATGCAAATTTAAACTTTGTATGAAGATCTTCGTTATTTTTTGAGATATCTCAACCAAACTCACAGATTATGGATTTCGTACTCATTGTAACATTCTGTGATACGATTCATTTGTGTTGCGGCTTTCAAAATCAATTTTCAGTATATGGCACTGTTACTCGCTCTTGCTGCAATAATCCTATTGCAGCGAAAACTTTAAAACAGCGAGCAGCGAAAATGTAAATTCTCTATATTAACATACATAAAGTACTACTTATTACGATTATCTTAAGTCCAACTACAGGGAAAAATTGAATTTACAATTCCCGCTATCTAATTAGAAATGACATAAGGTCTGGCTATAGCTGTGAGAAATGTTTCCTATTTTCACTTCACATTTTTCCCCGAGATTTCAGCGAGCGTAGCGAGCCGGGGGTTGGCGAGCGAAGCGAGCAGGGGGCAAACCCTAGTTGTTTATATTTATTTAAATAACGGGTGACACCCCCAGAGTATTTACATATAAAGATAATCTCTCTCACTTTGCAAATACAAAAATACTCGTACATAATGTAAAAACTGTTTCTGCTAATTCACCGACGGTGAAAACTTAAACAGCAACAACAACAAAACACATAATAGGGCTATTCAACACACAAGCATAACTGCGATCGTTGCAGTTCTGTACCTTAGAATTCCCAAGTGGTAATTCTTGAGTTACAGGGCATAAATACGGCAGAAATTTGCTTAGAATAGTCAGCATAAAAAAAACGGTACTGATGATAGAGACGTGGCGTCTCTTGAAACAGCTGTATACCGAGCCACTTGCTCCTTGCTATTGCTATACAAACATTGTTAATCATAATTGTATGAATAGAGAATCATGTCAAATCGACATAATTATCTAACTTCGACCTCGAGTCAGCTAAACCATTTAAATTTAAAACATTTAAATAAATATATATGTTTTTTATACCGTTGCAGAGGGTATTATAATTTTGTCACGAAGTTTGTAACGCATTGAAGGAGGCGTGTCAGACCCCATAAAGTATATATATTCTTGATCAGGGTGACGAGCTGAGTCGATATAGCCATGTCCGTCTGTCCGTATGTCCGTATGTCCGTCTGTCTGTCTGTCTGTTTCTATGCAAACTAGTCTCTCAGTTTTGAAGCTATCTTGATGAAACTTGGTACAGGTCCGTCTTTTTGCTGCACGCAGTACATATGTCGGAACCGGCCGGATCGGATAACTATATCACATAGCTGCCATAGGAATGATCGGTTGGAAATAAACATTTAGCATGAAAAACTTTTTGTTTCTCAAGATATCTCAACCAAATATACACATTGTGTCTTTAATTAAGTCTTAAATAGGCTGACCAAATTTGGTGTAAATCGGGCTACTATATCATATAGCTGCCATAGGAACGATCGGTTCGAAAACAACATTTACTATGAAAAACTTTTTTGTTTCTTTAAATATCTCAACCAAATATACACATTGTGTGTTTGATTAAGTTCTAAACAGGCTGACTAAATTTGGTGTAAATCGGACTACTATATCATATAGCTGCCATAGGAACGATCGGTTCGAAAACAACATTTAGTATGAAAAACTTTTTTGTTTCTCAAAATATCTCAACCAAATATACACATTGTCTGTTTGATTAAGTTTTAAACAAGCTAACCAAATTTGGTGTAAATCGGACAACTATATCATATAGCTGCCATAGGAACGATCGGTTCAAAATCAACCTTTAACAAATTTTTAAAAAATCTGACGGCTTACGCAGGGCACTGCAGGGGTATTCAAACTTTGGCGCGCCAAAGTTAGCTTGCCTATATTTATACCCTTGCAGAGGGTATTATATTTTTGTCACGAAATGTGTAACGCATTGAAGGAAGCCTCACAGACCCCATAAAGTATATATATTCTTGATCAGGGCGACGAGCTGAGTCGATATAGCCATGTCCGTCTGTCCGTCTGTTTCTTGTCTCTCAGTTTTGAAGCTATCTTGATGAAATTTGGTACAGATCCGTCTTTTTGCTGCACGCAGCACATATGTTGGAACCGGCCAGATCGGATAACTATATCATATAGCTGCCATAGGAACGATCGGTTGGAAATTAACATTTAGTATGAAAAACTTTTTGTTTCTCAAGATATCTCAACCAAACTAACAGATTGTGTGTTCTATAGAGTTTTATACATGCTTACCAAATTTGGTTCAAATCGGACAACTATATCATATAGCTGCCATAGGAACGATCGGTTGGAAATAAACATTTAGTATGAAAAACTTTTTTGTTTCTCAAGATATCTCAACCAAATATACACATTGTGTGTTTGATTAATATTTAAACGGGCTGACCAAATTTGGTGTAAATCGGACTACTATATCATATTGCTGCCATAGGAACGATCGGTTCGAAAACAACATTTAGTATGAAAAACTTTTGTTTCTCAAAATATCTCAACCAAATATACACATTCTGTGTTTGACTAAGTTTTAAACAGGCTGACCAAATTTGGTGTAAATCGGACTACTATATCATATAGCTGCCATAGGATCGATCGGTTCAAAATCAACAAATTTTGTAAAAAATCTGACGGCTTACACAGGGCACTGCAAAGGTATCCAAACTTTGGCGCGCCAAAGTTAGCTTGCGATATATTTTTTTCTTCGTTTTCGACGCGCGTCGCTTTGTCCTCTTAATTTTCGCATTTGATTTTTGTGTCAACAGAAAACAAAAGCGTTTTTTCAAATTTGTTTAAAAGTGATTAACTTAAATTATATAAATAAAGTAAAGGTAAGTAAAGTGACGTGATTCATGTTTTGTGTTTTGTGAGTGTTTCTATGTACATATACATACATAACGCTTATTTCGTTGTAGTACAACATAAGTTTATAATAGTGTTTTTGGAGTTGTGAAAATTCAAGTAAGCGATATGTACATCTATGTACACAGTATGCGTTGTAATTGTTTTGACAAAATTAAAAGTGCACATACTAATTAATTTTCTCAATAAAAAAATAGAAATGTTTTCTTTAAAATGTACTTCTCTTTAAGTTATTGAAACCATTTTAATATTTATAAAATTAAAAGTATGAGTTTCGGAATTTGTCAAAAGAATTACTACACTAACTGTATTTATGTATTTATGTACATATGTATTTATGGGAAAGTGAAATTGCACAAGTTGCTGCGACGCTTTATGTGAAATGTGAACAATAAATAAATATATAAAAAAAATATAGCGCAAGCTAACTTTGGCGCGCCAAAGTTTGGATACCCTTGCAGTGCCCTGCGTAAGCCGTCAGATTTTTTACAAAATTTTTTAAAGGTTGATTTTGAACCGATTGTTCCTATGGCTGCTATATGATATAGTTGTCCGATTTACACCAAATTTGGTCAGCCTGCTTAAAACTTAATCAAATACACAATGTGTATATTTGGTTAAGATATTTTGAGAAACAAAAAAGTTTTTCATACTAAATGTTGTTTTCGGACCGATCGTTCCTATGGCAGCTATATGATATAGTAGTCCGATTTACACCAAAATTGGACAGCTTGTTTAAAACTTAATCAAACACATAATGTGTATGTTTGGTGGAGATATCTTGAGAAACAAAAAAGTTTTTCATACTAAATGTTTATTTCCAACCGATCGTTCCTATGGCAGCTATATGATATAGTTATCCGATCCAGCCGGTTCCGACATATGTACTGCGTGCAGCAAAAAGACGGACCTGTACCAAGTTTCATCAAGATAGCTTCAAAACTGAGAGACTAGTTTGCATAGAAACAGACAGACAGACAGACGGACAGACGGACAGACGGACATGGCTATATCGACTCAGCTCGTCGCCCTGATCAAGAATATATATACTTTATGGGGTCTGACACGCCTCCTTCAATGCGTTACACATTTCGTGACAAAATTATAATACCCTCTGCAAGGGTATAAAAATGTTATAAATAAAAACGATATTTTTATACCTACCATAAATGCGAAAAAAATGATATATTAATTTATTTTCAATTTGTGTTATAAGATCTAAAGATCAAAATTTTAGACCACTTAGCTCCAGACATTTTAATAAAGTTTTTAATTTGTGGTTCACATAACACAAATTGGAAATAAATTAATATTTCATTTTTATTCGCATTTATGGTTAGTATGAAAATATCGATATTATTTATGACATTTATTTTAATTAAATATATTATCTCAATATAAATTTAATTAACAAAATGTTGCCGAAATGAAATTAAGACATATAAAAGAGCACTCACTTATTAAAAATATTGCCGAATATAATCAAATTTACAAAATGTATTATGACTTTTTAATAAAAACAACATTTTTCATCTGATATTTTTCTTTTACAGCCAATTTTCTTTTTATTATTAATAAATTAAATAAAATATATAGTTCAATTATTAACGACATTTTCAATTTTTATTCAAAATATTTCGATTTTTCACCAAATTTTAACTTTTGTACTAAAAGTAAATTAATTGTAGTATACCAAATTTTAAATTTTTAATTAAAACTAATTAAAAGTAGCAATAAAGATAAATATGGTTGGTGCTAGGCATTTGAGAAAGATAGTTAAGAAAGAAAAGGAAGCTTTACGTAGAAGACTAGAAACTTCAATGGAAAGTCCTGTGCAGGTTGATAGTATAGGAGAAACTTTGCACAATAATTTTATTGAGGAAGTGGTAGGAGTTGGAGAAGAAGTGGAAGCAATTAGTGTGCCAGAAGAGGCAGGCAGTATAGGAGAAGAAGCACACGTTGGTGATGATTTAAATACACAATTGAAAAATTGGTATTTAAAACATAAACCATCAAGGAATTGTGCTTTAGAATTGGTTGGGATTTTAAATGCCCACAATGCAAATGTGAAACCGTTTTACAGATTTAATTGCTATGAAAAGTCTGATATTACTGATGTTGGGCGCGGCGCCTATTTACACATCGGCTTATCAAAGCAATTGAATCAACATTCCGTTTAACATAATCTACCGAATGTATTAAATATTGATGTTAATATTCACTGCTTCCGTTATTTAAATCTTCTAGAAGGCAATTGTGGCCAATTTTAATTCGAGTTAATAATGTTTTTAATCGTCCAGTCTTTCCAATAGGCGTCTTTTCAGGCCACAATAAGCCATTTAATTCGGATGTTTTTTTGTCCAAATTTTCATTTAATGAAAAAGGGCCTCACCATTTCAGATAAATATGTTAAGTTGGAACTAAGAGCTGTTGTTTGCGATACTCCCGCAAGAGCATTTGTTGCAGGCATACCTGGACATACATCCAGTCATGGCTGTAGCAAATGTATTCAGGTGGCGCACAAAGTAGATTTTGTTTTGATGTACAGCACATACTCTGCTGAATTAATAACAGATGAAGACTTTCGTTGCAGAAAATATCCTAACCACCATAGCAAAGAGTATTTAAGCGTTCAGTCAGCTTTTGAAAAGATTGGAGTCCTAATGGTGACTCAAGTTCCACTTGATTGCATGCATCTTTTTGAGCTAGGTGTCATGCGTAAATTTTTAAATAGATTAAAAGATAATAATTTAATATGTAAAATTCCCGCAGAAAAGAAAAACGAGATTTCCGAAATACTAACATCGATGTATGACTACATTCCAAAAGAGTTTGCTCGTAAGCCGAGAACATTGCTAGATCTTGCTCACTGAAAAGCTACTGAGTACAGGCAATTTTTATTATACACTGGGATTGTAGCTCTTAAAGGTACAATTAATGATGACCAGTATTATCAATTTCTTTTATTGCGCTGTGCATACAGAATGCTTTCCTTCCAAAAACAAAGAGATAGTAATATTGAAACTTCTCAACAAATGTTGAATCTGTTCGTTGAGAATTTTCCTATTGTTTTTGGTAGAAACAGCGTATCCTACAATGTTCATGGCTTACTTCATGTAAGAGAGACTGTGCAGCATATCGGAGACCCGATTGCAGGCTCCTCCTAAGCATTTGAAAATTACTTGCAAACTCTTAAGAAATATGTCCGTTGCCCTTCAAAAATCTTACAACAAGTTCATAGGAAAATAGTAGATGATAGATACGATGGGAGGGAAAATGATAACATTAGTTTAGTTGGCAGATTCCTGAAGCTAAGGGGATATCGAGTAAGTTGTAGTAAGCCAGACAATATTTTTTTTACTATTAATAATATTCCCGTTCAGGTAGAGGGATTTGAAAAAGAGTTAGACGATATTTACATTTTAGGCCGACAATTCTTGCAAGTTACAAGTTTTTATAATGAGCCTATAAGCTCTCTTCATGTAGGTATATGTTTTGTAAATTTAAGTAAAATGGCATGTGATGTAGAAAGATTTCATATTTCACAGTTTAGTAGGAAAGCGGTAGCCATGCCATATAAGGAGGATTTTGTTTTAGTTCCACTTCTTCACATAGAATAGGTTTATCTTTATTGCTACTTTTTTTATTATAATTTGTTTATGCTGGAGGTTTTTAGTCCGTAGGCGTATTAAAAGTACGAATCGGGCATATTTAATGCGACGGCGCCTTAGGTCTCTTTGAAGATTTTCCTACCATGGATCGAAATCCAGAAAAAAAAAAATGGTTCATTAAATAATTTTACACATTATATATTTAATTTAATATTTTATTAAGGATGGATTTTCAAAGTGGCAGCAGTGGTCAGAACGCGGAGAAGATAAGGAGGCTGAATGAGGAAGCAAACCGTAAGTATTTTAGTACATTAGAAAATCTTTATCAACCAAACTAATGCATTTACTTTTTATTCAGTCTTAGAAACGCCGTTGGAAGGCATGCTTCGTGGAAAGTAAAAGAAATACATTTAAACATCGTTGTTCTTAATTTGTTAATCTATTTTAAATTTTTATTTTTCTAGTTGAGAACGACGAACTACGTGAAGAGGTTCACGGCATGAAGGCAACCATGGAAAAGGGGTCGAAAGATATGGTGGACATCAAATCGCATTTGGCTGTCCTAGAATCACATTTGGCTGTCCTGGCAGATGGCATGGCCACCCAAACAGCTTACCTTAAAGTAATAATGAAGCGAGAGCGCACACTCAGATCAGCAGCGGTCAATTTTCCCCATTAAGTCGGAAACCGAGCTGCTTGAGGTTGACCTCAAGGCTTCGGAAAACAAACAAATATATGTAAGTATATAAGAACACTTTTTACATAACAGAGATACCCCAACAAATTTTGTTTCTTTTGCAGATCGGAAAATTAAAAGTTATTATGGGTCAAGCATCGCTGAGCAGATCACTGAAGATGGTGATGAGCGAGGACCTCATCGTGCAGTATAATCTGGATGGCGTGAACGGGAAAAAGAGTTTAAGAAACTACAACTCCTTTCTTGCGGCTTTACTAGGTAATCATATAAATATTTATTTTAATTATTTAAATAACCGAACTTAAATTGTACTTATATTTTTTCTTTATTTACAGAGGCCATAAACTTGCTGGACCCCAGCCAGCCCGCGGAGAAAATTTTACGCAACGCGATTACTTGCGTTAAAAACAACGCAAGCCATCGGAAAATTAAAAATAAAATTAAAAGAGCAGACAACCTGAGGGACCAAAGTGAATTATAAATGAAATATGAAATGAATTATGCAATTGAATTTTGGTTTTTTTATACCCTTGCAGAGGGTATTATAATTTTGTCACCAAGTTTGTAACGCATTGAAGGAGGCGTGTCAGACCCCATAAAGTATATATATTCTTGATCAGGGCGATGAGCTGAGTCGATATAGCCATGTCCGTCTGTCTGTCCGTCTGTCTGTCTGTTTCTATGCAAACTAGTCTCTCAGTTTTGAAGCTATCTTGATGAAACTTTGTACACGTCCGTCTTTTTACTGCACGCAGTACATATGTCGGAACCGGCCGGATCGGATAACTATATCATATAGCTGCCATAGGAACGATCGGTTCGAATCAACATTTAGTATGAAAAACTTTTTTGTTTCTCAATATATCTCAATCAAACTTACAGATTGTGTGTTTGACACAGTTTCATACATCTCTACTAAATCTAGCTCAAATCGGACAACTATATCTTATAGCTGTCATAGGAACGATCGGTTTAAAATCAACATTTAGTATGAAAAACTTTTTGCTTCTTAAGATATCTCAACCAAACTCACTGATTGTGTGTTAAGTATAGTTTTATACATCGATACCAAATTTGGTGTAAATCGGACTACTAAATCATATAGCTGCCATAGGAACGATCGGTTCGAAAACAACATTTAGTATGAAAAACTTTTTTGTTTCTCAAAATATCTCAACCAAATATACACATAGTGTGTTTGACTAAGTTTTAAACAGGCTGACCAGATTTGGTGTAAATCAGACTACTATATCATATAGCTGCCATAGGATCGATCGGTTCCAAATCAACATTTGACAAATTTTGTAAGAAATCTGGCGGCTGACACGGGGCACTGCAAGGGTATCCAATTTTTGGCGCGCCAAAGTTAGTTTGCGCTATATTTTTTAATTAAAATTTATATACTTTAATTGTAATTGTCTTTCAACTATGCAAAGGAGGAGGAAAACGCGAGGATTTCCTGTGGAAAAATTGAAAGGAAATCGACGGGAATTCCTGTGGAAAAATTGAAGGGAAATCGGAGGGAAATCCCAGGAATTCCTGTTGAAAAATTAAAGGGAAATCCCCAGGAATTTCTGTGGAAAAATTGAAGGGAAATCTACGGGAATTCCCCAGGAATTCCTGTGGAAAAATTGAAGGGAAATCCCCGGGAATTCCCGGGGAAAAATTGAAGGGTTATCGCGGGGAAACCTAGGGGTTTCCCTCCCCGAGGAGAGTCCTAGGAACTCCCCGTGTTAAAATCCCTGGGGATCTTCATACAAAATCCCGGGGCAATCCCCGAGAGGTCGGGAATACTCCCGGGGTTTTCCCCGCGATAAGCGCGGGGAGTCGTGCAACTGGGTGATGATTGTAAGTATGTATGTATGTGTGTGTATACGTGTGACATTGAACAGCTGGATCGCGACGCAGAGCGAGAAGTGAACACAGAATATTATTTCGTTATGATTTTGTTTTTGCTTTTCGTCTTTGCTTGTCAATAATTTAATATATTTAATGGATTTTAATTCTTTACTCGCGATCACTCACACGCACACATGCATGCATACATTGCGTAGCAGACGCCACTACAATCAACACTCTTTGTTTTGTACGTAACTTTAGTTTGCACTTTTAGTTTTACTTTAAAATCAAAATTTTTAAATTCTTGGGCAACAAAGCAACACTTATCCTCCCTTAAAGAAGAGTAACTTGACCTGTGCCAACACTAACGTGCACACTAGGATGCAGGGCAATGTTTTTTCAATATGTTTTTTTTCGTTTCGTATTGTTTATATTTTCTCATTACCCTATGTTTTGTCAACTTAAATGTATCACTATCTGAATGTTTATCTATAATTAGCCCGAAAATTAATCTTCATAAAAGGTTTTTGCATAATCAGCACTAGGCCCATATGGCCTTAGGGAAAGACACGAAGATGAAGACTGAACTCAGAACTGAGTTTTTACATTTTAGTTTTGCTTACTCCTCCTCACTCTCAAACTCTCAAATACTACGGATCATATCTATTCAAGTAACTGTTAATATTTCATTTGCATACTTTTGTCTTTCTTGTGTTCTTTCTTACTTTTGCTTCTCTAGAGTATGTTGGATAGGCTTGTGCCATACGTTGCTCGTAAGCCGAGAACATTGCTAGATCTTGCTCACTGAAAAGCTACTGAGTACAGGCAATTTTTATTATACACTGGGATTGTAGCTCTTAAAGGTACAATTAATGATGACCAGTATTATCAATTTCTTTTATTGCGCTGTGCATACAGAATGCTTTCCTTCCAAAAACAAAGAGATAGTAATATTGAAACTTCTCAACAAATGTTGAATCTGTTCGTTGAGAATTTTCCTATTGTTTTTGGTAGAAACAGCGTATCCTACAATGTTCATGGCTTACTTCATGTAAGAGAGACTGTGCAGCATATCGGAGACCCGATTGCAGGCTCCTCCTAAGCATTTGAAAATTACTTGCAAACTCTTAAGAAATATGTCCGTTGCCCTTCAAAAATCTTACAACAAGTTCATAGGAAAATAGTAGATGATAGATACGATGGGAGGGAAAATGATAACATTAGTTTAGTTGGCAGATTCCTGAAGCTAAGGGGATATCGAGTAAGTTGTAGTAAGCCAGACAATATTTTTTTACTATTAATAATATTCCCGTTCAGGTAGAGGGATTTGAAAAAGAGTTAGACGATATTTACATTTTAGGCCGACAATTCTTGCAAGTTACAAGTTTTTATAATGAGCCTATAAGCTCTCTTCATGTAGGTATATGTTTTGTAAATTTAAGTAAAATGGCATGTGATGTAGAAAGATTTCATATTTCACAGTTTAGTAGGAAAGCGGTAGCCATGCCATATAAGGAGGATTTTGTTTTAGTTCCACTTCTTCACATAGAATAGGTTTATCTTTATTGCTACTTTTTTTATTATAATTTGTTTATGCTGGAGGTTTTTAGTCCGTAGGCGTATTAAAAGTACGAATCGGGCATATTTAATGCGACGGCGCCTTAGGTCTCTTTGAAGATTTTCCTACCATGGATCGAAATCCAGAAAAAAAATGGTTCATTAAATAATTTTACACATTATATATTTAATTTAATATTTTATTAAGGATGGATTTTCAAAGTGGCAGCAGTGGTCAGAACGCGGAGAAGATAAGGAGGCTGAATGAGGAAGCAAACCGTAAGTATTTTAGTACATTAGAAAATCTTTATCAACCAAACTAATGCATTTACTTTTTATTCAGTCTTAGAAACGCCGTTGGAAGGCATGCTTCGTGGAAAGTAAAAGAAATACATTTAAACATCGTTGTTCTTAATTTGTTAATCTATTTTAAATTTTTATTTTTCTAGTTGAGAACGACGAACTACGTGAAGAGGTTCACGGCATGAAGGCAACCATGGAAAAGGGGTCGAAAGATATGGTGGACATCAAATCGCATTTGGCTGTCCTAGAATCACATTTGGCTGTCCTGGCAGATGGCATGGCCACCCAAACAGCTTACCTTAAAGTAATAATGAAGCGAGAGCGCACACTCAGATCAGCAGCGGTCAATTTTCCCCATTAAGTCGGAAACCGAGCTGCTTGAGGTTGACCTCAAGGCTTCGGAAAACAAACAAATATATGTAAGTATATAAGAACACTTTTTACATAACAGAGATACCCCAACAAATTTTGTTTCTTTTGCAGATCGGAAAATTAAAAGTTATTATGGGTCAAGCATCGCTGAGCAGATCACTGAAGATGGTGATGAGCGAGGACCTCATCGTGCAGTATAATCTGGATGGCGTGAACGGGAAAAAGAGTTTAAGAAACTACAACTCCTTTCTTGCGGCTTTACTAGGTAATCATATAAATATTTATTTTAATTATTTAAATAACCGAACTTAAATTGTACTTATATTTTTTCTTTATTTACAGAGGCCATAAACTTGCTGGACCCCAGCCAGCCCGCGGAGAAAATTTTACGCAACGCGATTACTTGCGTTAAAAACAACGCAAGCCATCGGAAAATTAAAAAATATAGCGCAAGCTAACTTTGGCGCGCCAAAGTTTGGATACCCTTGCAGTGCCCTGCGTAAGCCGTCAGATTTTTTACAAAATTTGTTAAAGGTTGATTTTGAACCGATCGTTCCTATGGCAGCTATATGATATAGTTGTCCGATTTACACCAAATTTGGTCAGCTTGTTTAAAACTTATTCAAACACACAATGTGTATATTTGGTTGAGATATTTTGAGAAACAAAAAAGTTTTTCATAGTAAATGTTGTTTTCGAACCGATCGTTCCTATGGCAGCTATATGATATAGTAGTCCGATTTACACCAAATTTAGTCGGCCTGTTTAGAACTTATTCAAACACACAATGTGTATATTTGGTTGAGATATATTGAGAAACAAAAAGTTTTTCATAGTAAATGTTGTTTTCGAACCGATCGTTCCTATTGCAGCTATATGATATAGTAGCCCGATTTACACCAAATTTGGTCAGCCTGTTTACGACTTAATTAAACACACAATGTGTATATTTGGTTGAGATATCTTGAGAAACACAAAAAGTTTTTCATACTAAATGTTTATTTCCAACCGATCATTCCTATGGCAGCTATATGATATAGTTATCCGATCCGGCCGGTTCCGACATATGTACTGCGTGCAGCAAAAAGACGGACCTATACCAAGTTTCATCAAGATAGCTTCAAAACTGAGAGACTAGTTTGCATAGAAACAGACAGACAGACAGACAGACGGACAGACGGACAGACGGACATGGCTATATCGACTCAGCTCGTCGCCCTGATCAAGAATATATATCTTTATGGGGTCTGACACGCCTCCTTCAATGCGTTACAAACTTCGTGACAAAATTATAATACCCTCTGCAAGGGTATAATAAAATTAAAAGAGCAGACAACCTGAGGATCAAAGTGAATTATAAATGAAATATGAAATGAATTATGCAATTGAATTTTGGTTTTTTATACCATTTCAGAGGTATTATAATTTTGTCACCAAGTTTGTAACGCATTGAAGGA
Source organism: Drosophila testacea (assembly GCA_035043265.1). Taxonomy (NCBI): domain Eukaryota; kingdom Metazoa; phylum Arthropoda; class Insecta; order Diptera; family Drosophilidae; genus Drosophila; species Drosophila testacea. The sequence continues at coordinate 28,586 of JAWNND010000421.1, forward strand.
GCGTGTCAACCCCATAAAGCATATATATTCTTGATCAGGGGAAGCGAGTGAGATACAGCATTCGTCTGTCCGTCTGTCCGTCTGTCGGTCATTGTTTCATAAAGATCTCAGTTTTGAAGCTATCTGATAACCCACGTCCGTCTTTTAGCACGCAGTACATATGTCGGAACCGGCCGGATCGATAACGTATCATATAGCGCCATAGAACGTCGATTCGGAATAACATTTAGTATGAAAAACTTTTTTGTTTCTCAATATATCTCAATCAAACTTACAGTTGTGTGTTTGACACAGTTTCATACATCTCTACTAAATCTAGCTCAAATCGGACAACTATATCTTATAGCTGTCATAGGAACGATCGGTTTAAAATCAACATTTAGTATGAAAACTTTTGCTTCTTAGAATATCTCAACCAAACTCACTGATTGTGTGTGCATATAGTTTGATACATCGATACCAAATTTGGTGTAAATCGGACTACTATATCATATAGACTGCCATAGAACGATCGGTTCGAAAACAACATTTGAAATATGAAAAACTTTTTTGTTTCTCAAAATATCTCAACCAAATATACATTGTGTGTTTGACTAAGTTTTAAACAGGCTGACCAGATTTGGTGTAAATCGACTACTATATCATATAGCTGCCATAGGATCGATCGGTTCCAAATCAACATTTGACAAATTTTGTAAGAAATCTGGCGGCTGACACGGGCACTGCAAGTTATCCAAACTTTGGCGCGCCAAAGTTAGTTTGCGCTATATTTTTTAATTAAAATTTATATACTTAATTGTAATTGTCTTTCAACTATGCAAAGGGGAGGGAAAACGCGAGGATTTCCTGTGGAAAAATTGAAAGGAAATCGACGGGAATTCCTGTGGAAAAATTGAAGGGAAATCGGAGGGAAATCCACAGGAATTCCTGTTGAAAAATTAAAGGGAAATCCCCAGGAATTTCTGTGGAAAAATTGAAGGGAAATCTACGGGAATTCCCCAGGAATTCCTGTGGAAAAATTGAAGGGAAATCCCCGGGAATTCCCGGGGAATAATTGAAGGGTTATCGCGGGGAAACCTAGGGGTTTCCCTCCCCGAGGAGAGTCCTAGGAACTCCCCGTGTTAAAATCCCTGGGGATCTTCATACAAAATCCCGGGGCAATCCCCGAGAGGTCGGGAATACTCCCGGGGTTTTCCCCGCGATAAGCGCGGGGAGTCGTGCAACTGGGTGATGATTGTAAGTATGTATGTATGTGTGTGTATACGTGTGACATTGAACAGCTGGATCGCGACGCAGAGCGAGAAGTGAACACAGAATATTATTTCGTTATGATTTTGTTTTTGCTTTTCGTCTTTGCTTGTCAATAATTTAATATATTTAATGGATTTTAATTCTTTACTCGCGATCACTCACACGCACACATGCATGCATACATTGCGTAACAGACGCCACTACAATCAACACTCTTTGTTTTGTACGTAACTTTAGTTTGCACTTTTAGTTTTACTTTAAAATCCAAATTTTTAAATTCTTGGGCAACAAAGCAACACTTATCCTCCCTTAAAGAAGAGTAACTTGACCTGTGCCAACACTAACGTGCACACTAGGATGCAGGGCAATGTTTTTTCAATATGTTTTTTTTCGTTTCGTATTGTTTATATTTTCTCATTACCCTATGTTTTGTCAACTTAAATGTATCACTATCTGAATGTTTATCTATAATTAGCCCGAAAATTAATCTTCATAAAAGGTTTTTGCATAATCAGCACTAGGCCCATATGGCCTTAGGGAAAGACACGAAGATGAAGACTGAACTCAGAACTGAGTTTTTACATTTTAGTTTTGCTTACTCCTCCTCACTCTCAAACTCTCAAATACTACGGATCATATCTATTCAAGTAACTGTTAATATTTCATTTGCATACTTTTGTCTTTCTTGTGTTCTTTCTTACTTTTGCTTCTCTAGAGTATGTTGGATAGGCTTGTGCCATACGTTCGCAAACTCACACACACACACATTAACTCAATGTCACTCAGCAGCTCGAGTGACTCAATTAAAGAGACTTGACATAATGCTAACGCATTATGTCCACTTCGCACAGTGGATCCAATCTAATATCTAGCAAAATAAAAGTATATTTTTATACCCTTGCAGAGGGTATTATAATTTTGTCACGAAGTTTGTAACGCATTGAAGGAGGCGTGTCAGACCCCATAAAGTATATATATTCTTGATCAGGACGACGAGCTGAGTCGATATAGCCATGTCCGTCTGTCTGTCTGTTTCTATGCAAACTAGTCTCTCAGTTTTAAAGCTATCTTGATGAAACTTGGTGCAGGCCCGTCTTTTTGCTGCACGCAGTACATATGTCGGAACCGGGCGGATTTGATCACTATATCATATAGCTGCCATAGGAACGATCGGTTCGGAATGAACATTTAGTATGAAAAACTTTTTTGTTTCTCAATTTTTCTCAACCAAACTCACATATTATGTGCTTGATACAGTTTCAAACATCCTTACCAAATTTGCTGCAAATCAGGTTACTAAATCATATAGCTGCCATTGAAACGATCGGTTCGGAATCAACATTTGATATGAAAATCTTTTTGTTTCTCGAGATATCTCAACGAAAATCACCAATTTTGACCAAATTTGGTGTAAATCGGACTAATGTATCATATAGCTGCCATAGGAACGATCAGTTCGAAATCAGTATCTAACACTTTTTGTAATATATCTTACGGCTTATACCGGGCACTGCAAGGGTATTCAAACTTTGGCGTGCCCAAGTTAGCTTGCGCTATATTTTAAATTAAAATATTGCGTTTAGTTTAGTTTTTATTCAATTGGTTACACTCTGCAAAGCTCAAATAAGCTTTTGAATGCGCTTTTAATTGCATCTCTGATCGGCTGCGAGCTTTGAAACTTAACCTATTTGCGGCACGTGTCCACGCAAAAATTTGAGGTTGTTTGTGATTCGTTTTAAATTATCAAAAAAAGGGATATGTTTAAGTATATTGATCTAAATAACTTTTGTTTCCCTTAAAATAAGGTATGTACTAAATACAAATTGTGTGTTCGTGGCCCGTCTTTTCCTGTGTAGCTTAAAAATGTGTTATTTGTAAGTTGACTTAGCAAGAATTGTTTTTGAACGTTTTACTGTTTTCATTGGACTGTAATTAACGTTATTCAATCGTATTCAAGCTAATTTTAGTTTTTATGTAAAGTGTGAGTTCTTGTGGTGTGATAATATCCAAAATGATAACCAACTACGTCCAATTCTTAAGTCTATTGCACTTTTTAGGTGAAATGCCAGTCTCAAAGCGCTTTCTGTTTTGCATGTGGCTTGGCGAAAGTGTCGTATCAAGGAATTTCGAATTTTGAAGAACAGAAACTTATCTGACAACGATATTAAAGAAATTAATAAAAAAATGGCAAATTTTGTAAGCAGGCTTTCAGAGAAATGGAAGGTTTGCCGTTACAACACTAAGTTTTTTGAGAAAAAAATCAGAAATGTCTTGATATGCCGCACATTTTACATAATTTCACTTCAACATCATATATTGGTCGACCTAAAAAGGATTTTGGTGATTTGTGCCCTAAGGAGCAGATCAAACAAGTGTCTACTCTTATGAAGCAAGCAACTTGTGAACAATTGATGGAGGCTACACGCTCCAGCTTGTATAAATCTGGAATGCGAACGGCTTCAAAAATTGTTGTAACATTAAATACAGATGAGACTACAACAAATAAAGCAGTCATTGGACACACCAGTGAAATTACCTATTCCCTTCTCACTTGAAGAAGCGCTTGCACTGTATGTAGATGTTGGCCATACAAAACATACATACCAGCTAACGCGATTAAGTGCCAAGGAGAGGAGCGCAGATATAAATAAACTTGGAATTAGCCAATCGGCTGTGCTTGCAGCTCAAAAAAGGCGAAATGTGACTCCCAAACCGCAGATTAAAGGTCGCAAAAAATTATTAACCGACTCCGATGCTCGAATGATGGTAGCAGAAATGAGAAAAAACAAGCTACTGACACCAAAGAGTGCTTCCTTGGCGGTTAACAAAAATGTTAGTGAATGGACTGCTAGACGAGCGCTTCACGACATAGGATACACCTCATCGGTCAAAAAGGTCAAACCTGCATTATCCGATAAAAACGTAAAAGCGCGTTTGAAATTTGCAAGGGCACACAAAAATTGGACCGTTGATGATTGGAAACGCGTTATCTGGTCGGATGAGTCCAAATTCAACCGCTTCCAGTCGGATGGAAAGCAATACTGCTGGCGTAGACCTGGTGAACGTCTTCAAAAACACCATGTGAAGCAAACCGTCAAACACGGCGGTGGAAATATAATGGTTTGGGGTTGCTTTACATGGTGGAATATTGGTCCTCTCCACTTAGTAGAAGGCATCATGCGAAAAGAGGGCTATTTGGAAATTTTGCAAACCCATCTTCCCAATTTTGTGGACGTATGTGCTTATCCCGAGGAGGAAATTGTTTTTCAACAAGACGGGGATCCCAAGCACACAGCGAAAATTGTAAAGGAATGGATTGGGAAACAACATTTTCAGTTGATGGAGTGGCCAGCACAAAGTCCGGACCTCAATCCAATTGAGAATCTCTGGTCAATTGTGAAGAGACGGCTCGCGCAGTGCCACGCCGCCCCAACAAACATGGTTGACCTCTGGGAGCGGGTTAAAACGGAATGGAATAGAGTTCCGAAAGAAATTATAAATAACTTGGTAGAGAGAATGCCAAACCGCATTAATCAAGTTATTTCAAGTAAAGGTTTATGGACAAAATATTAAAATTTCTTTGAAAATATTATTTTTTCGAAACGTGCAAAAATGAATTAATGTGGATTATTTTTGTTTTTTTTCTCATACTCTTTGTTTTTACCTAATTTACTTTGTTTCTTTATTCTTATTCGTTATAAATGAAATAATAAACATAAAACAAAAACATTTTTCGGAATTGCTTGCATGGTTCGCGTTTGCTGGGCGGCCAAAGTCAAAGTTGTAAACATTCACTCACTTTTGCTCGCCACTGTATACCCCAACTACCATAGGCTGCAAAAAGCAAAGATTATGTGCTACCCAGACGGATTAAATGTAACCGATTATTCTGCTGAAATAACTCTACAGAATTTAGTAGACCATACAGTAAACCGTATCATAAATGCGCACTCGCAGGTTATTGAAAATCATGTTTCAGGGGACAATAATAACAGAAGTTTGACTGCAATATATAAATGGAGCTGCGATGGAAGCAGTGGCCACGCGACCTATCGCCAAAAGTTTCAAGATGGTGAAATAAGTATGGTCGATCAGCATTTATTTACTTTTTGCCTTGTACCATTACAAGTTCAGCTTGGTTCGACAATATTGTGGAAGAACACGCGACCTTCATCAACCCGCTATTGTCGTCCCATACAAATCATTTGTCAGAAAGAAACAAGTGAATTAATAACTTTTGAACTGACAATGTAAAGTACCTAAAGATATGAACAATTTGGGTTTGGTAAAACGTTACCCGGTTGACTCAGATCTATTGAAATATGGCTTATCTAGTCTTCATGCGTGGATTACATTTTTTGAATGTGTTTTACATTTATCCTACAGACTTTCAATTAAAAAATGGCAAGTTCGCGGCGCAGATAAGTCGAAGGTGAAAGCTAGAAAATTAAAAATACAGTTAGAGCTAAGAAAAGAAATGGGCATATTAGTGGACATACCAGTGGCTGGTAGTGGCAACACCAACAATGGTAATACACCTAGACGATTTTTCAGGCAACCTGATTTGGTATCACACATTACAGGAGTTAGCGAGGCACTCATTTATAATTTTAGTGTCATTTTACGTGCATTAACTTGTGGATATGAAATCAATATCGATGCATTTAATTCATATGCCATGAAATCAGCTGAAATGTTTGTCGACTTGTATCCATGGTTTTATATGCCATCATCTGTCCATAAGATATTAATTCATGGTCCAGACATCATAAAGCATGTGGGTCTTCCTATTGGCATGATGTCTGAAGAAGCCCTTGATGCCAGGAATAAGGATGTAATACAATGGAAGATAATATGCACGCATTACTCGTATCTTCTGATCCACTAATAACATCATTGTCTAAAATGTCAACAAATTCGGTAAAATCCAGGGACGGTAAATAATGATTTTTTTTTTTTTCAATCAAAAAAATCATACACTTCTAGTTACTTTGAAAAATCAAGAAATATACCAAAATTGTTCTCAAAGGATGAACTACGCATTTTCACAATTATTATAAATTTTTAAATTATATTAATAATCTCACAAAATAATGATTAATTTTAAGTTATATTTCAAAACTCAACCAATAATCGTTATGACTGAGCAAAAAAATATAACTCAAAAAATAATAATTATTTTGTGAGTTTTATTTTTTCTCAAAAATAAAAATAAGACGTGTTGGCAATCCTTTAGGGAGTGATCCATGGTATCACAACGGGCCCAAATGTGGCCTATGTGTGTCGAACACATCGACAGCCATTACAACCTAACCTAACCTAACCTTTGCAAGAGGTTGCACCTCAGAACCGACAATATTAATCTGAGGGCAGAAAATGCCCTTTCAACACTAACTTGTGTTGCCGGAACGCAGTGTACAACTTTGGCAAGTTGATATAAATTTGGGTATTCATATCTTTTTTTTCTTAATACTGCATAATATCAGTATTAATATCAATTGGCTTTGGGTTGTAATTATCTATTTCAAGATAAGCCAATTCCAATTTATTTTCCTCAACGTCATCTTCCTCTTTTTTACCTGAAGCCACCTCAATAGAATTGAGGGAGTCATTTAAAAGATAACAGGTGCTTGTGTCCTGTGACAGAATTGTGTCTGCTTGAGACGATGTTGATGCCAGCGTCTTGTCAATGTGTCGGGTTGGTGTTCGTATGTGTTCAATCTAAATAGTTAATAATAGTAAAAGAATTTAATATATGGAAGATATTTGATAGTATTAAGATAATTACTTACATTTTGGTACAAATTAAATATTTTTAACATAAGTTGCCTAAGTTGTGCTCTTGCATGCATATGTATTGAGGGTGTCTGAAGTAGTACTCTTCTAATCCTTGGATCCAAATAAATACTGCATATGACAACATTATTGTCTGTTAGGACCTTTTCCCTGTTAAGAATACATTGGTGTAGTGTTTCGCTGTGGAAAGATTTTAACGCGCCGACTGCAAGCTTAAGCTCCAACCAAAGCTTGTAAAAATCACCCATATAAAGTTGAGTACTCTTAAGATTCTGGGTTGCGATGTATACTGGCTGCAATGTGCTTACTAGTTCTTTCATTTCAAGCCATTCCGTATACGTCAGCTTAAATGGCAACTCCAAGTGCTGCTCACAAAAATCTTCAAACTTTAACAATGTATCAAGCATTGTATATGTCGAATTCCATCGAGTTGCTACATCAAGCACTGGCTTCGGCAATAACTTAGCCGTGATTAAAGACTTTTAAAATAAAGGTCTTGTTTAAAAATGAAAAATATAATAATAATAAAAAACGTACCTGTATGAAGGAGTTCTTAAAACTTTCACAATTTTGCGTGCTTTATCTATGAAATTTAGTGAATCGACATGTTTGCAAAAATCTTTTTCAGCCAGCTGCAGGGTATGTGCTGCACATTTCATAGAGGCTATCGTAAATAGCTTTATATCCTTGGGCATTAACTGATCATACAAATTCTCATCAGTGGCATCAGTACACTCAGTAGAATCATCGTTAAGTAGCTCTACTGCATTAAGCATATTGCGGCCATTGTCAGTTGTTACTGAGTATATTTGCTCTTTTTAGACCCAGTACTTTAAAAAAGTACAAATGGGTCTACTAAGTTTGTGCAAAAAAAATGTGCGTAACAGGCAGAAGGAGGCGTGGCAGACCCCATAAAGTATATATATTCTTGATCAGCATCAACAGCCGAGTCGATTAGCGATGTCCGTCTGTCCGATTTTCTGTCGCCTAGATCTCAGAGACTATAAGAGCTAGAGAGACCAAATTTGGCATGTACGTTCATCTATATCTTGCATTGAGCGAGTTTGCTTTAGATTTTTGCCACGCCCCTCTCCGCCCCTGGAAATTGAAAAATAAAATTTCAAAGTCGAATTACAAGAGCCCCTTTAATGCTAGCGCTAGATTATTGGTACTTATAATATAGACTATGGTCCAAAACTGTCCAGAAAATTTCATTTCAATCGGATGATAAACACAGAAGTTATTCAACTAACAATGTTACGTTCAAAAGGAAGAAGAAGAGACGCTAGCGACCTCTGTGTTTACTAACTTCTTAGTTGCGCCATCTATTGTATGGTACGCAACATTGAAGAACAATCTATAGTGAACGCTTTGCTTTCAAAAAGTACTGGGTCTCATACTGTCGAGCTTGCTCCACTGTAGCTTACTGCATTTTTTTATATTAAATTCATTTAAAATAACCATTATTTCAGTGCATAGATTTTGAGATGTATGAGACGTTTGAAGTTCTATTAGCCCAAGAGTACATACACAAATCTCACCGCCAATATAAAATTGAGCATTTATGCCTAAGATACCACTATTTAATCTCGTTGCTGTGTCCATTTTTAAGCATATTATTTTGTTGTTTAACGAAGCAGTAATTTTTGATTTTATCTGCTCGTATTTTTCATCCACTAAGCTTATGACATTTCTTGACGTCATCACTGGCATATCTAGACCACTAAAAATCTGTTCCGCTAAGATTTTGAAGCTGTGTGAATTCAATACAGAAAATGGCATTTTCTCTGTGGTCACGAGATCAACGCATGCATCTTTAACCTCACTCACACTCATAGTTACTGAAAACTTAATTTTTTCCACGACTTCACGCTTTTCTTCTGATAGCTCGTTTTCATATTCAGCTTTGTGACGCCCTACCAAATGTCATTTTAAATTGCTGATGTAGTCTCCTTTAAACAGAGTTTTACACATTTTGCAAACCGAAATATTGGATTCCGCATGGAAAATAAAAAAATTACGCGAGATGCAATTACGCTTGCGACCCATGTTAACAGCAATAGAAGTTATGACTTAAGTTCTGTCACTTAAGATAAGCTTTTCTAAAAATAGATCAATATAATGCATAGGCGTAGTCAAGAGCAGCCGAAAATAACAATTCTTCATGTACCCTTTTGGATGCTCCCAAGACTCTTAACTTATGTCGACCTCTGTGCTTTGCATACACACGCATATTTTCATATTTTGAATACCCAAATTTGTATCAGCTAACCAAAGTTGTGCAAAGTTGTGTCGGGCAACTCAAAAAAATAATAATTTTTTTCTTAATAAAATAAGTTAATTTTTTTGTTCTAACAAGTTGGTCTTGGGCTAAGGAATAAGAATATGTAAAGAACTTGTCAATATTCACTATAGAAATGTTGCAATAGTAACTTGAGTTTTATTTTTGAGCAAAAAATAACACTCTTAATTTGGTATCGCACCTAAAAAACAAACATTTTGAAATGTTCAAAAAGTGCACTCAAGAAAGGTATGTATGCATATGTATGTATGTCGTGTTTAAAGTGGCGTCTTTTTTTAGTGTGTGCGTGTGTGTGAATAAAGAGCCCGCGTTTTCAGTGAATAATGGCCCCAAAATTCGGCGCGTTGATGTATGTATGTAAAATATACACAAAAGCACACCGAAAATCGACGACAAACTTACACACAAAAATTAAATTTCATTTTGATTGTTTTGCCACCAATTTTAATACTTAAATATATTAACATACTAGCTTGCAAAGAACTCTGGAGAGCATTCAACAATAATCGAGTCATTCAGAAATGTTGAGTCTTTTAAAGGTAATGTATGCTATTATGTGTAATGTGATTTTATTAACATTTTTAGACCCAGTACTTTAAAAGTACAAATGGGTCTATTACGTTTGTGCAAATGTGCGTAACAGGCAGAAGGAGGCGTGGCAGACCCCATAAAGTATATATATTCTTGATCAGCATCAACAGCCGAGTCGATATAGCCATGTCCGTCTGTCTGTCTGTCCGTCTGTCCGTCTGTCTGTCTGTCCCTTTTTGTGTCGCCTAGATCTCAGAGACTATAAGAGCTAGAGATACCAAATTTGGCATGTAGGTTCATCTATATCTCCCATTGATCAAGTTTGTTTTGGATTTTTGCCACGCCCACCTCCGCCCCCGCAAATTGAAAAACAAAATTTCAAAGTCGAATTACAAGAGCCCCTTTAATGCTAGCATCTTGATTTTTGGTACATATAGTATACACTATGGTCCAAACCTGTCCAGAAAATTTCATTCCAATCGGATGATAAACGCGGAAGTTATTCAACTAACAATGTTACGGGCAAAAGGAAGAAGAAGAGACGCTAGCGACCTCTGTGTTAACTTATTTCGTAGTGGCGCCATCTATTGCATGGAGCGCAACATTCAAGAACAATGTAGTAAACGCTTTGCACTCAAAAAGTACTGGGTCTCCTACTGTCGAGCTTGCTCCACTGTAGCTTACTGCATTTTTTTAGGTTTCGGATGACGAAAATGTAGATGACCTGTCCGCAGACTTCATGGAAGCCCATAATAGGTCAATTTTAAAAGGCCTATCAATGCGTGACTCGGATCACAGTGAGCTAAAATTATATCTTAGCTTGCCGCAAGCAACATGGGAAAGTAATCCAATAATATTTTGGATTTCCCATAAGGCGGCCATGCCGGGATTGTCCAAACTTGCTCTAAGGTATCTGATAACACCTGGGAGTTCAGTGCCTTCAGAGCGACTTGCGTCCGCCATAAAATGCGTCATTTGTGACACCCGCAGCCGAATGACGGATAAGCACATAACGCAACGCGTATTTTTAAAGTCCATAAAAAACAAATATTGGTTCTAAACTTACTTAATATGTATTACAGATTAAAAACTTAATCTTAAAAAATTTGCATCTCATATGTTTATGTTATATTTGAATAAGGACCATTTGAAAAATGTTAATCTCATTTAAGTTTAATCAAAATAAGTGGAATCTTATGAATATTGTTATGTTTGATATATTAAAGTGAAATCTTATAAATATATTTTGAGATGATTGACTAAAATGGACTATTTCTTTTTATTGTGGGGCACAGTACTAAACTTTTTGGGAAAAATGTATTTGTTCTTGTTTTTGGCCCTGAGAGCGTTCTTCGGGTACGCGCGCTGTATGCTTTGGGGTTTCACCGAACTGGACATTGGACTGACATAAGACTGACTTTCGACTGGAAGGAAGAAATACTTTCTCTTATTTGGACGTGATAAGAGCAATTAAGACGTTCGGACACACTGTGATGCTGTAATGCCATGGTCCACGAAGTGGAACTATGGAGTGTTCCCTGTCACGATTGGACGAGTCGAGTCGAGTTTCAGCATCAGCGGAGTCGAGTCGTGTTCAGCGTGTGCATCTCGAACTTGGTCTTTCGTGCGGGTGTCCAAAGTGCAATATTATATTAATAATAATTAGTAAATAAACGGGCACGGCAAATTGTGGTCCAAAGAATAATAAGACCGGCATCCTGCAAGTCGGCAAAAACGAACAAAAAAATGGCTACCTCTATTACTTTCTTCGCTGACAACTAATACTAACTAATAGCAAGTAAAGCAAACTACAGTGACTGCGCAACTGTGAACTGTAACCGTGTTCCGTCTGTGTGAGTGTTCAATCTCTGAATATATGCAACAATTATATTCTATGGAAAATTGCAAATAACAAGTCATAAATAACTGCAATTACAAATTCTATGAAAAAGAAGCTACGATTCGCATTCTGTGCTAAGTGTTAAGTGTCCATCTATGTGCTTTATGCAAAATTGTTCTTCTGTCTAGAATTTCTTCTACGTTTTTTCTCCGTCGTCACGTACATGCATACGTATTGTCCAGTGAACATCAAACTGTTTTTGCGCCAAAAAAAAGTGAAAAAGGCGCCACACACATACAACTCCAAAATTAGAAGCCACATCGCCATTTGTGTGCGTGTATGAGACTTTAGACTGTGACCAGTGAACATCAAACTGTTTTTGCGTGGAAAAGGCGCCACACACATACAACTCCATTTGTGTGCGTGTATGAGACTTTAGACTGTGTTCAGTGAACATAAAACTGCCCCGCCAAAACCAAGAAACTAAAATCCAATAATTAACGACTATAATTTAATAATCAACCAAAAACAAGACCAAGTGCAACTACTGTGATAAACAATATTTTAATAATTTAAAATATAAAAAATATAACTCTCCCCGACGCGCACGACTCAATGCAACTAAAATTAATTAAAATTAAAAACATGCTACTAAAAAAATTAAAAATAAATAAAATTTAAAGACTCCACAAAAATCATCTAAAAACTCGACACCAACTAACTTGACAATATGGGTCGAGACAAGAAATGTGCCAAAGTTCCTATGGAACAACAACTAAATCAGCAAAAGCAGCAGCAGCAGCAAGTGACTCAGGTGACCACCAACAGCAACAGCAACAGCTCAAAGAAGAGAAAAACGAAAACGCCGCCATAACAAAACTCTCTTGGGTCTCAGAAGGAAAGGTCACTAGGGACAACAACAACAACTACGACAATGGACCAAAGTCCAGCAACGTCGCCATCTTTGACGCCAACATTGGCGCCAAAAGCAAAAGCCAAAGCCGCCACAGTTGCCAAGCCAATGGCAACTACAATTACAACTACAACTACAACTGAAACTGCAGCTACAGCTACAACTAAAACAACAGCAGCGTCATCGACCGCCATTATGTATAGCAATAATACCAAGTGCAACAGTGACTCAAGGTTCAGCAAGAACTTTGCCAGATTCCTTGCAACCTACGTGAGAGAGGAATGCGACAGTCCATCGCCTGGTGGCATCATCTCACTATCATTATCAGAGACGAACAAGTCCACAAATACATCCATATCCGAATCGGGCACCTCTGATGGCCACATATCGCCAATAGTGTCGTCCACGGGTATGGATTACGATGACATACAATCATCGCTGGCATCTTCATTAAGATCGGCATTGTCATCGTCATCGTCAGCGGCATCCCTGTTGTCACTGTCCTCACTATTGCTACCCGCACTGGAACTCTCTTTGAAGAAGCCCAAACAACAACAACAACTAAGCTCAACAACAACAGCTGAAGCAACTGCAAATGCTCCATCAGCAGCATTAGCATCAACTACATCAACATCAACATCAACAACTTCATCAGCAACTTCATCAGCAATTGCAACTACAGCCATAACCACAGCTACAGCTTCAACTACAGCAACAGCTTCTACTACCACTAACAACAACAATGAAGGTAAGCGAGCCACCATAATATCAAATGCTCCCCCCACTACCTTTGCAATTAAACGGACGACGCTCAAGCGTAAAGCCAGCTATCGTCTGAGACGACAACCCAAACGCAACAAACTGCGTATGGATGTTGCCAAGCTGAAGGAGCAGATCCTCAATCTGCTCGAAAGCACTGGCATGAGCAAAGAAGTGATGATGATGACAACTACGAGCCGGCATATGACATGCCTAGCCTCTCGTCGTCGTTGTCAACGTCGCTCGACCATAAATATGACATTGATGTCAATGATGAAGATGATAATGTCTGCAATGATGATGATGATGATAACAACGATAATAGCAACTACAGCAGTAAGATAAACAACAACAACATTAATGCCCCTACCACGCAGCCCATGTTGGCAGCCATATCATCATACAATTCAAATGCTAAACATAAACTCGCCTCCAATACAAATTTCATAGCCTCTTCTCCTCCACCTACTGCAACTATTGCTCCCTCGACCCCTTCTTCTTCTTCCTCTTCATCGACCTCATTGTTGCCCACTACTAGTGCAGCGATAGCTGCCAATGAAGCCACTAGTGCTGTAACCAATAGCAACAACAACAACATAAAATCTATTGAGATTGAGAACGAGAACAACTACAAGAACAAGAACAAGAACAGCAACAGAAACAGCAATGGTGACAAGATGTATACGCATCAGGAGCGTAAATTGCGCGGCAATCGTATAGTTGTCAAAGGTCTCCATCCAACTACGGATCGCCATTGGATCCATCACCAGCTAATAACCATGGGCCACACGCCGCGTTACATCCGCGTGATATGTCACCGCCACAATGGCAAACCATTGGCCATGTTCAATGTTGAGCTTCAGCCCACGCCGGATGGAAAAAACGAAACAATACTTCAACTAAAGGCACTTGGCAACCAAAACGTCCACGTAGAAAAAAAGAGAAAAAGCAGTGATCCAGTGCAATGCTTTCGGTGCCAAGCATAGGGGAACACAAAAAACTATTGCCGACGCAAATACGGATGCCCCGCATTTAAGGCCCAGCAAAATGGCTGTAAATAAGGCCAGGAGAAACGTGGCCAACATAATAATGATGGGTAACAGCAACAGCAACAACATGATAAAATCCCAGCCAAATAAGATCCACGGGAAGCCACACGAGCAGCAGCAGCCAAATAAGATGGATGATTGTTACCAGTGGCAACAGCTGCACCAGCAGCAGCAGCATCGTCAGCATCAACGTCAACATCATCATCAAAGGCATCCTCAGGTGGATCAGCAGCGACGGCAGCAACATCAGCATCAGCACGAACAATGTCCAGAAATTGGGCATATAAATAAGTCAGCGGGTAGTTCTGGTAACTCTGGACCTGCAAGCAGACACCTGGCCAACTATCAGAATAAGCTGCAAGATGAACAGAGCAATTTCCTCCACATCACTGTTCAGCAACACACCCAAATACTGGCTGAGATGAGCGGAAAAATGGATATAGCACTAAAGGCAATTAAGACCCTGCTGTCTAACAACAAAACCAATAACAAAAACGGCAGCGGGTCTAACAATAAGCAGCAGCAGCAGCAACAACAACAACAATAGACATCTCAAATTTACAATCCACTTCACAATAGCCTACAATAGCCCTCAATCTAACTTACAACTACAATAAACTAACTAAAACAAAAACAGATACACTCACCGCATCGCAGCGTTGAAGTGTGCTGTTTCAACATTAAGGAGGATGAGGTCACATCACTTTGCTGTCCATTAAATTTATAATAATAATACGGCTAAAACTCCATACAAGGCGATGACTTGGTTGTACGCTACACTATGTCATCCACGTTGCACTGCACTGCATACGAAGATGGCCAATTGGCAGGCATGTGCCACGCCCACAAATAAGCAGCTAGAGAGTGGGAGACGTCTCGCATGTTGCACTGTAATCTTGGGATGGGGATTGGGCTGCAAGCTTGCCAGTCCAGTGGCGTCCTGCCGTTCGAGCAGTACCCAATCTCCCACCCCCTCCGTACGACGACGCTGATGGACCTGAAAAACACATGGTCGAAAAGAATAATTAGTAAATTTGACAAAAATACAATTAATGCATAAATAGGAAAACAATGGAACGTCTACTTATCTCGCTGCAACAGCACCGTCCATACATTGCGCGAAAGTTGAAACGTTCCTCCACCAAGCGCCCCTAAGTTGGGCATTTTGTCAAATTTGGGCCAATTGGACTACACGTGCCACGCCCACAAGTTACCAATTAGAGAGGCGTCGATGGTCCCAAGGCGAGAATCACCAATGGCGTGGGCTCTGACAGCGGTGGGGGAAATACGTGCAAATTCAGATTTACACTCCAAATCATCTCTATGCAATTTCTTGTAAGTGTGTATGTATGTGTGTGTATACGTGTGACATTGAACAGATGGATCGCAATGCAGAGCGAGAAGTGAACACAGAATATTATTTCGTTATGATTTTGTTTTTGTTTCTCGTCTTTGCTTGTTAATAATTTAATATATTTATTGTATTTTAATTTAGGGTTGCCATCCGTCCTGTAATTCCGGGACATGTCCCATTTTTGCAGGTAATGACCCGGCAGGAAATTGTCCCGGTTTTCTATTGTTTCGATAAAAATATCGGCATTTTAACAACAAGCGATAAAAAGCAACTCAAAAGAACAAGTTCGCAATTTTGAGTCTAATTAGTGAACTGATTTACAAGTGAAAAAGTGAACAAAGTGTAGCAGTGATTTTCGAAAAAAACTTCTAAAGAATTTGTCCAATTGTTTAAAATTGTAAGTTAATTGTTTTAATAAACTCAGTGATGTTCTAAACAAAATCATTCTACAGGTTATAGCTCGCAATGCCACTAAAGCCGAAGGCTAAAAAACGCAAGTACATGTTTACAAAGGAGCACACAAAACAATTCCCCTGTTTTTCAAAAAGTAAGCGTGGTAATGTTAACGAAGGTTTTTGTGAAATTTGTCAAGTGAATATAAGTGTAGCATATGAAGGTGTGTATCATTTTGTGATTTTCTAAGTCAATGTCAGTGAATGTTCAATTGTGTACAATTTGTTATAATATGTGTGTCATTTTATTGTTTCTTAGGAAAATCGGCTCTGGTGCGGCATACCGGGTCACGAGAGCACAAAGCGAAAATTCGCGATGCAACGTCGTCAATGTTAATGGTCAACTTTGTCGTCAAAACTCATTCGGATGATGCGTTGAAAGTGTTTGCTGTACAAGGCGCATTGGCCTTTCATACGGTCAAACACCATATAAGCTACAGGTCAACGGACTGCACCACAAGTTTGCTACGCTTCTTGTTTAGCGATTCAGAAATCGCCTCAAAAATGTCTAGCGCTCGAACGAAGACCGAGGCTATTATAAACGGCGTTCTGTCTCCATTTTCACTGTCATTAATACGCGAGGAGCTAGCAGACATCCCATTTGTTAGAATAGGCACCGATGCACAGTGGTCGGAAAAAATGCCGTAGAAACCATATATATTTTCAAAAACAAAATGAAAATTGGCTAAATGAGTCTATTGTGCTAAATAAAATAGCCTCTAGTAGCTCTGGGCGCCCAGTAAAAGCTTTCTCTGATTGCAAACCTCATCGCCAAGTTAAAAGAGTTTCCGACATTGTTAAGGAAACCCCATGCGAAGAATTGGTCGTGGCTGCTCGCGTGAGTTTGTTTAATTCTGGGAAAAGAAATGCATCTCAGATGTTATTGGACCCCATAAACCCAATAAATGGGGCTGCGATGGGAGTAGTGGCCATTCGACATACCGCCAGCGCTTTAGTGATCCTGAAATTGGAATGACTGATGAAAGCATATTTTCAATTTGTATGGTTCCACTGCAAATACTGGACATAAATAATGCAGTAATTTGGCAAAATGAAAAATCAAAATAAAAATCAGCTTTGAAAAAGAAACTGCTGACTTAGTTCGTAAAGAAGTTAAAAATATAGAACAGAAAATAGAACAAATTCTTCCTTCAACGTTTCAACATTTTAAAATAGTTCATGAATTTCACATAACAATGATTGATGGGAAGATCTTCAACTCGATTGCGGAAGCTTCTATGCAGGTCTGTGGAATTTGTGGTGCCACTCCTTCCACATTTAACAATTTAAAACAAATTTTAACCAAACCACCTAAAGAATGTTTATACAAGTATGGGCTATCAACTCTCCATGCATGGATCAGATGTTTCGAGTGCATCATCCATATATCGTATCGACTTCCAATTAAAAAGTGGCAGGTTCGCGGAGAAGATAAAGAAATAGTTGCGCAAAGAAAGGCAGAAATACAAACTGCACTCCGAAAACAAATGGGTATTTTAGTCGATATTCCCATGGTTGGTTCGCATTGACCTTATTAAAAGATTTAGCGTTATTTTACGCACTATGCCATGTGGGTACAATGTTAATGTTGAAGCTTTTCGCCAATACACATGGGATGCAGCTTCTATGTTTGTGAAGGAATACCCTTGGTTTTATATGCCTTCATCCATTCACAAAATTTTGATTCATGGAGCAGACATAATAAGGAACGTTTCCCTTCCAATCGGCATGATGTCCGAGGAAGCGCTTCAAGCACGAAATAAAGATATGCGCAACTATCGCTTGAATCACACTGGAAAACGTCCAGAACAAATACGATGGAAGACCTTATGCATTCACTTTTACTGACATCAGACCCGCTAATATCATCGATGTCAAAATATACTTCCGCGTTCTCAAAAAAGTATATTGCTTTGGATGACGAGGTGATTCAGCTTTTGGAAAGCATCCCTGAAATTAGCAACAAAGAAATGTAATAGTTTTTTTTAACATCAAATTTGATTTTCCAATTTTGTTATAATAAAATACAGAGCTTAAAATTTTTCCAAAAAATAAAAGAAAAATGAAAACATTTATTTTTTAATTTAAAAAAAAGTATCTTAAAATATTTGTTAATTTTCATACTAAATTATAAAAATAATTTGAAAAACATAACTTGTTTATTTAGCTTGATATTAATTATTGACTGCCAGATTGGCTAAATCGACCACTGTGCGATGCAAGTAACCACCGCAGCACAAAGCTTTTTCCCGTTCTCGTGCAGTACTTTCACGAATCTCATGGCGTCCAAGTTCGTCTAATGAATAAATATGTGAATATTAAATTTGTTTAATTTCTAATGAATAAATATGTGAATATTAAATTTGTTTATTTTTGTAATTGTCGTAATGCTTTTTCGAAGGGGGGCGGGAGAGGGCGGGGGGTGGTGGTCAACCGTCCCGGAATGCCCTGAGGCAGAGCTAGAGCTATATCATTGAAGGTATATCATATATCATTGATCAAGTTTGTTTTAGAATTTTGCCACGCCCCCAACCGCCACCGTAAATTTGAAACAAAATTCCAAA
>JAWNND010000422.1:0-14814 GCA_035043265.1 Drosophila testacea
CTCGTTCATCCACAGCGCGATGGCTCGCACTGCTGCATTGGCGGCCACCTCCACTGCACCAACTTCCTTATCAACCACAACCAAATCTAGATCATCAGCAAAGCCAATGAGATGGCATCCTTCAGGCAGTTGAAGTCTGAGCACATTGTCGTACATAATGTTCCACAAGAGGGGGCCAAGGACCGAACCTTGTGGAACACCGGCTGTCACCCTGTGACGCTTTGGGCCCTCTTCCGTCTCGTAGTCCAGCACTCTTTCCGACAGATAATTGAATATTATCCGCAGTAGTTATGGTGGAATCCCGATCTGCACCTCTGATTCGCAACCAGCTCGCCGAGTTGAGGTCATTTCTGTTATCCAGCGTCACCACCGCGCAGTACTCTTTATCACCCCATCTTTAACTGGTTTCGTTTCATTCAAGTTTTGTACTATCAATACACAACGTCTATGTTACATTAAAATTACGTTTTAGTAACATTAAAAAAACAATTACATGTAATCAGTCGGTGGGCATCCTTCTTTTGCAGCTTCTTCTCATCTTTGTATGTGAAAAGTTTTTAATTCAACTTATGCTTCTTTTTTAAAAGTGTGCTCAGGAAATTGGGAGCCGCAAATACCTTCTTGCAATTTTAAACACCACTGTGCAATCCTTCAGAATTTTAGTCACAATTGGCAAAATGATTGAGATATTTCTGACTGTTGAAAAAGATAATCTTGCAGTTGCGACAATTAAGGGATATGGCGTGCTTCTTTCTCATATGTGAGTCTAGACGTTTGCGGGAAGTGAGCACCTTGCTACATTGACTGCAGCTCAACTGTGAATCGGACATCTCTTGGGATTCCAATATTTCCCGTCTGTTTGGCATTGGATTGATATTTATCAGCAGTTCCTACTCGGACTCTTTTCTAAATTTCTTCTTTTCTTGATCCTCTGTGTCGACTTGTAAAGATTCCAACTTTCGTTTCAATGACTTTTGCTTTACTGTGCCGTTACTCATTGCTGGTGAACAGTCAATCACATCTTACATTTACTTGGACTTATAGTCTTTTCTGGGCGTTCCTACAAACGACTTTTCTATATCTAAATTATCCAGTTGGTTCTCTTCTTCTTATGCTTTGATTTCTTTTTGATTGGCGACTCGGCTGATGGAAATATCTCTTCTTACAGGTTCGGCAGCATCCTCGACAGTAGTCCCTGCATCCTCAACGCTTTCTGGATGACGTACTCCACATGGGGACGAAAACTAAAACGTTTATCCAGCAACTTTATAAGCTCTGTCGACTTAATTGTCGTGTTGCCCACCTGAAAGCTCATGTATTTCACTTTTATCCTACTCGTTATGAGCATTGTCCGCTAGGTCAGACCAGCCTCGACCATCCAAAAATCACGCGATTTTTTTTTAAAGTTTGTCTGCGGCACACCTAATTATATACATATATATATATTTATTTATACTATATATGTATATTTATATATTTATTTATATTTTATATATTTATTTCTCATATAGGTTTCGGAAGTCTAGGAGTGAATTCCATGGCGCCTCCTTAACAAATCGGCCCTTTTCAGACCCACCAACAACAAAAAGAGAGTAAAATTACAAATATTAGTGCATAAGTAAAAGGAAAATTTTAAAATAGCACTAATAGCTTTCATAGTCAATTTAGCTATTTTATAGCTAGTTTCGCATCTCTAATAGCAACAGACAGAACTAATTTTCCAATTGCTTTGCATGGTTAGTTTTGTGTAGTAAGTTTTCCTTAAAATTAGTGATTATAACAAAAAACAACAGGAAAAAATATAGCGCAAGCTAACTTTGGCGCGCCAAAGTTAGGATACCCTTGCAGTGCCCTGTGTAAGCCGTCAGATTTTTTACAAAATTTGTTAAATGTTGTTTTCGAACCGATCGTTCCTATGGCAGCTATATGATATAATAGTCCGATTTACACCAAATTTGGTCAGCGTGTTTAAAACTTAATCAAACACACAATGTGTATATTTGGTTGAGATATTTTGAGAATTAAAAAAGTTTTTCATACTAAATGTTGTTTTCGAACCGATCGTTCCTATGGCAGCTATATGATATAGTTATCCGATCCAAACCGGCTCCGACATATGTACTGCGTGCAGCAAAAAGACGGATCTGTACCAAGTTTCATCAAGATAGCTTCAAAACTGAGAGACTAGTTTGCATAGAAACAGACGGACACACGGACAGACAAACGGACAGACGGACAGACAGACGGATATGGCTATATCGACTCAGCTCGTCGCGCTGATCAAGTATATATATACTTTATGGGGTCTGTGAGGCTTCCTTCAATGCGTTACACATTTCGTGACAAAATTATAATACCCTCTGCAAGGGTATAACAACAGCAAATACCAACAAAAGCAACACAGCCCTGCGCAAGCCGTTTTTAGCTTGCAAAAAAATTAAACTCTAAAATTAATTTTAAAGAGAACTAGAAGAGAGCGGAGCAAAATTTTTTACCTTTGTTAAATTCATGATAAATCGGGGTCTATCCAGGAAAAAAATGTGTGTACGTGCCTGTGATAATTAATCATAAGCTTTAGGAAATAAAAAACGAACACAATAAACACAATTAAATTACACAAAGAAAGTGTTTTATTTTGGTTTGTAGTGAGAAAAAAATACTTCAAACGGTGTTGAATATATTACATAAGGGATATGTCGGATTGTGTGTCGCAACCTGCTGCCGTCATAAGTACATATGTATGTACCTTAGGCCGGAGCGAAAAACACTTTTTTTTATTTTCTAATTTCTTTGATGCGGAATCGTTGATCCGCTGTAAAATAATAATGTGTGCAAAAAATCAGATTTTTTGGAGCCCATCCTGAGGTGGCGCATCGACGATCTTTTTTGAAAAATCACGCAAAAATTTAAATATTTGGGGAAAATTTTGATATAAAAAGAAAACATGGCCGTTTTTCACAAAAAGCTTATTTTCGTGCTCTCGCAACTCGTACTGACCGCTCGCTACGAATAGAACCGTTCGTCGCTCAGCTACTGAGAATCAGTAAGTGAGCAAGGCAAGCAAAGAGTCCGCAAAAAAGGTCTTTATTTTTGTTGTCGCGTTGCCCAAGATATTTCGTCACAGGCAAGGCATTAAGGAGTAAGGGAGAAGAGAATAGAGCGCTCATCTGTGTGCATATGCGCATCAACAGACAGTGGCGCCGCAGAATAAACGTTTCTGTAAATCAAACCATTTTATATCATAATTTAGTGTCCTACTTGATTTAAATTAAAGTATCGACTTGCAATTGTTTTTAAATTTTGTTTTGCTAAAACTTTCTGATGCTCTGTTAAAATTAAATTAACCCTGGGATCTAAATAAATTGCTGACAACAAAGCTTCGTTTTCAAGCAATTTAATTTCTCGCAATTGGAGTTGAGATAATAACTGCTTAGTTATTAGGTTTTGGCTGCTTTGGCATTTCAGCTTAAGCTCCATTCAAGCAATGAAAAAATCACTGAAAGCTAGTTGCTCCTGTTGCAGCTTAAGCGTTGTATCATATGTATCTTTAAATGCAGCTCAACCCATTCCCAATCAACGTCTATTAAAAATGACATTTCCGTGTCTATAAAATTTTTCAAATCAAAGAGTTTAAGCAGCATCAAATATGTAGAGTTCCACCTTGTAGTGACATCCAGAGTATGAATGCTTTTCTTGTTCTCGATCAAGGTACGTCTGCAATGAGATCAATTATATTTTCATATATTATATTAACTTACAAACAAAGAAATACCTCAATTTTCCGGAACGTAGAGTTTTGCATACTTGACGGCATGCATGCACTTTTTTGCTTATGTCGTCCTTCTTGTGAACGTCATACACACACAACTGTTATGTGTGCGCTGCACATCGCACAAGCTGCACATTGTTTAACGTCATTGTGTCCAACATGTCCATAACCTCATTGCCCTTGTCGTCATCATTTATAGTATACTGTATAGCATCATCATTTAGAAGCTCAATAGCCTTTACCACGTTCCTGCCATTGTCGGATGTAATGCTAAGCTCCAAATATACTTATTATTATATGGTTATTATTAAATATATATGTATAAGCCCTTACCTGAAAATTTGATCAACATCAATGTCGTATTCCTTAATAATATCTATTATTTTATTTTTTATGTAATCTCAGTTTTAGCCAACGTAGACCTCATTATCTGAAGGTTAATACCAAGTATGGATTTCTCCATACTTATCTGAGCGATATAAGTTTCCGCTTAACGCAAGCCTTGATCTCCTCTTTTATAGCGCTTTCCTTGCATCGAACATGGTCCATAATGTTCCTGGATGTTATTGGGGACATTTGGAGGGCATTGTAAATAGGGTTTACTATATCGCGAAACCCTTCGCCATCCAATAATATAAATTGTCTACCATCAGTTGTGACCATTTTTACGAGAGATGCAGTTATTCTCTCTTCGCTTGTCTCGTAGGATATTTTCCGTTTCTTAACGGATTTCTCTACAATTGAGTTGTCATATTTTACATTATCAGCTAGCTTTGCACACGTTGCATACGGATTGTTTTAATTTTTTTCAATTTAAAAATAAAAATGCACTTCCCGATTCATTTTGCTAAACTTGCACAGCCGCGTACTTCTTTGGTTTTGATCTGTACTCAAACGCATACATGCTCAAAAGACCGTTTGCCGAGATTTTACGAAGCAACGGTCGGCAAGGCAAAGAAGAACGAAGTTTGAGGGTTTTTTCGGGACAGCTTCGCATCGTGTCAGTGAACGAGTGGTTTTTTCTGACAACAAGCACGAGCGAGAGCAAATTTTGCGAGCTCTGGTAACACTTCTATTGCGTCTTAAAAAAATCATCTATTCTGGTTTGTCGAGCGCTCTTTAATTTTTTGTCTTATATGCAGGACTGCAAATGGCTTTCCAAAAGTTTAACCTATTCAAACGCTTTATAGTCGTTTAGAGCGAATTTTTAGACCCAGTACTTTAAAAAAGTACAAATGGGTCTATTAAGTTTGTGCAAAAAAAAATAATAAAAATCGGATAATAAACGGATAGTATAGGGCTGTTCAAAATTTCGAAAATATGAACACCTGGATCTCAGAGACTATAAGAGCTAGAGACACCAAATTTGGTATGTAGGATCATCCACATCTACCATTGATCAAGTTTGTTCAATCAACATCGTTAGTTTTTAAAATAAGAATAAAATTCTTAATATGAAACTCTTTGTTCTTAAAAAAAGACCATTATAAGAAAACATTATTAAAACTAAGAATATTAATCTGAAATATAGCGCAAGCTTACTTTGGCGCGCCAAAGTTTGGATACCCTTGCAGTGCCCTGTGTAAGCCGACAGATTTTTTACAAAATTTGTTAAATGTTGATTTTTAACCGATCGTTCCTATGGCAGCTATATGATATAGAAGTCCGATTTAAACGAAATTTGGTTAGCCTGTTTAATACTTATTCAAACACACAATGTGTATATTTGGTTGAGATAATTTGAGAAACAAAAAAGTTTTTCATACTAAATGTTGTTCTCGAACCGATCGTTCCTATGGCAGCTATATGATATAGTAGTCCGATTTACCCCAAATTTGGTCAGCCTGTTTAAAACTTAGTCAAACACACAATGTGTATATTTGGTTGAGATATCTTGAGAAACAAAAAAGTTTTTCATAAATGTTGTTCTCGAACCGATCGTTCCTATGGCAGCTATATGATATAGTAGTTCGATTTAAACCAAATTGTGTCTGCCTGTTCAGAACTTTATTAAACACACAATGTGTATATTTGGTTGAGATATCTTGAGAAACAAAAAAGTTTTTCATACTAAATGTTGTTCTCGAACCGATCGTTCCTATGGCAGCTATATGATATAGAAGTCCGATTTACACCAAATTTGGTGTGCCTGTTTAAAACTTAATCAAACACACAATGTGCATATTTGGTTGAGATATCTTGAGAAACAAAAAAGTTTTTCATAAATGTTGTTCTCGAACCGATCGTTCCTATGGCAGCTATATGATATAGTAGTCCGATTTAAACCAAATTTTGTCAGCCTGTTCAGAACTTTATTAAACACACAATGTGTATATTTGGTTGAGATATCTTGAGAAACAAAAATGTTTTTCATACTAAATGTTTGTTTCCAACCGATCGTTCCTATGGCAGCTATATGATATAGTTATCCGATCCGGCCGGTTCCGACATATGTACTGCGTGCAGCGAAAAGACGGACCTGTACCAAGTTTCATCAAGATAGTTTCAAAACTGAGAGACTAGTTTGCATAGAAACAGACGGACAGACGGACATGGCTATATCGACTCAGCTCGTCGTCCTGATCAAGAATGTACATATATACTTTATGGGGTCTGTGAGGCTTCCTTCAATGCGTTACACATTTCGTGACAAAATTATAATACCCTCTGCAAGGGTATAAAAATGCAGTAAGCTACAGTGGAGCAAGCTCGACAGTAGGAGACCCAGTACTTTTTGAGTGCAAAGCGTTAACTAAAGATTGTTCTTCAATGTTGCGTACCATTCGATAGATGGCGGCACTTGATAAACATAGAGGTCGCTAGCGTCTCTTCTTTTTCCTTTTGCCTGTAACATTGTTAGTTAAATAGCTTGGATTGGAATGAAATTTGCAGGACAGGTTTGGACTATAGTGAGTATTATATATACCAAAAATCACTACTTTTAAGGGTTCTCTTGTAATTCGTCTTAGAAATTTTGTTTTTCTATTTTTAGTGGCGGAGGGGGCGTGGCAAAAATCTGAGGTAATTGTTAATTAAGTGACCAACCTCGCCACAATTAACGACATTATTTTTCCCGGATAGACCGCGATTTATCATGAATTTAAGTGAACAAATTTTGCCTAGGCGACTTCTAGTTTTTTTTAAATTATTTTTTTTAAGTTTAATTTTTTTAAGCCTAAAACGGCTTGTGCAGGGCACTTGCAATGTCGTTGTTGTTGGTTTTTGGTGTTGTTTTTGTTGTTGTTGTTGTAGATTTTGTTGTTGTTGTTATTATTATTGTTATTGTTATTGTTTTAGTTGTTGTGGTGCTGTTATTAGCACTAATTTAAAAAAAAATACTACACAAAACTAACCATGCAAAGCAGTTGCAAAATTAGTGCTGTCCTTTGTTATCACAGATGCGAAACTAGCTATAAAATAGCTAAAATAGCAATGAATTATTTTGGTGTTATTTTGAAAATTTCTAAGCTAGCTATAAAATAGCTAAATAGGGAACAATGAAAGCGAGTCGACTCGACACTATGGCGCGACATTGTAACGGTTAATACCGTTTGCTATTTTGTCGAGCCCGTTGCTGGTAAGTTACTTGATTTTTGTTGCACAAAGGAGACACACGCCTTGTGTAAAGTTTTTCAATCTGCAAATTAATTGATTTATAAATACATTTGTTTAAAAATCGCCATGTCGTGTACAGGTAAAATAAAGAAAACTTTTATAAAATTTAAATATTAAATACTATAATATTATATTGGGATCAGGCTGCAAGTTCACAGTGTTTGATTTTCTGCTGCTGACACTTGATGCAGAAAAATTGATGGATTTCTTGTACCGCCACAATGTGCTTCTCAAAGAGAAGATTTGCCCAAAGTGTGGTGCGATGTGCACACTTTGTCAAAAAAGCGATACAAGGTATCGATTTCGGTGCACAGCTGTAAGCTACGTGATCAGGCCCAAAAGGAAGAAGGGGAAAGTCGCGTGCTCCTTTTAAGAGAGTGTCCGCACAAACACCTTCTTTGATGGAACGCATTTCAGCATTAAGGAGATCTGCCAATTCGTGGCGTGGGACACGGTTCGCGTTAAGGGAGAAACGGAATTTGCGCAGTTTCAAGTGGGTTGGTCTCGCCCGTCCGTTGTGGACTGGAAAAACTTTCTGAGGGAAGTGTATGTTGATTGGAGTCTAACTCATGGTCGTCCTACTATTATTGGTCCTGGCAAACTAGTAGAGATAGACGAGGCAAAAGTGGGCAAAAGAAAACATAACTGCGGACGAATAGTCGAAGGCCAGTGGGTGTTTGGTGGCATCGAGCGTGGAAGCCGCAATTTTTCATTGTACCGGTTGAAAGCCGTAACACTAAATCGTTGCTTGGCATTATAAAAGAGCGCATTGCCGATGGGACGACTATAATGTCAGATTGCTGGAAGGCATATAATTGTCTTGCTGACGAGGGGTACCAGCATCAAGCAGTTAACCACTCAATCAACTTTGTGGACCCTGCAACACGTGCACATACACAGAATGTGGAGCGTCTTTGGAGAGACATGAGGGGCGACATTCCTCATTATGGACGTATAAAGGCTCACTATGTCGGGTATCTGGCAAAGTTTGAGTTTTTAAAGAAATATGCTGATCAGCATGTTAGGATCCACGAGCTTTTCATGGCCATTGGGCGACTAAACGATCCTCGCGCGGAGCAAGCAGTGCACCATGACGTTCATTTCAATGACGTAAGTATTTTATTAAAGCGCCGCAGTCAAAAATTTTTTTAAAAAAAATCGCTGGATTTTTTTTTTTTTAATTTTTGCTTACGGCACACCTTTTTATGTATATATATTTATTTCTCTCACAGATTCGGATTCGGAAGCCGAGGAATAAGTTCCACGGCGCTTGCTGAGCAAATCGGCCCTTTTCAGGGCCACCAACAACAAAAAGAGAGTAAAATTTTCAAAACAATGGAAAGTTAGTTAGCAATCTTTAAAATAACAAAAATAGCTTTCATTGCCAATTTAGCTATTTTATAGCTAGTTTCGCAACTCTGATAACAAAGGACAGAACTAATTTTGCAACTGCTTTGCATGGTTAATTTTGTGTAGTATTTTTATACCCTTGTAGAGGGTATTATAATTTTGTCACGAAATGTGTAACGCATTGAAGGAAGCCTCACAGACCCCATAAAGTATATATATTCTTGATCAGGGCGACGAGCTGAGTCGATATAGCCATGTCCGTCTGTCTGTCCGTCTGTCTGTCCGTCTGTCTGTCCGTCTGTCTGTCTGTCTGTTTCTATGCAAACTAGTCTCTCAGTTTTAAAGCTATCTTGGTGAAACTTGGTACAGGTCCGTCTTTTTGCTGCACGCAGTACATATGTCGGAACCGGCCGGATCGGATAACTATATCATATAGCTGCCATAGGAACGATCGGTTGGAAATAAACATTTAGTATGAAAAACTTTTTTGTTTCTCAAGATATCTCAACCAAATGTACACGTTGTGTGTTTGATTAAGTTTTAAACAGGCCGAGCAAATTTGGTGTAAATCGGACTACTATATCATATAGCTGCCATAGGAACGATCGGTTCGAGAACAACATTTAGTATGAAAAACTTTTTTGTTTCTCAAGATATTTCAACCAAATATACACATTGTGTGTTTGATTAAGTTTTAAACAGGCTGACCAAATTTGGTGTAAATCGGACTACTATATCATATAGCTGCCATAGGAACGATCGGTTCGAAAACAACATTTAGTATGAAAAACTTTTTTGTTTCTCAAAATATCTCAACCAAATATACACATTGTGTGTTTGATTAAGTTTTAAACACGCAGACCAAATTTGGTAAAAATCGGACTACTATATCATATAGCTGCCATAGGAACGATCGGTTCGAAATCAACATTTAAGAAATTTTGTAAAAATCTGACGGCTTACACAGGGCACTGCAAGGTATCCAAACTTTGGCGCGCCAAAGTTAGCTTGCGCTATATTTTTTTTTAAATTAGTGCTAATAACAGCACAACAACAACTAAAACAAAAACAATAACAACAACAACAAAATCTACAACAACAACAAAAACAACACCAAAAACCAACAACAAGTGCCCTGCGCAAGCCGTTTGAAGTGTAAAAAAATTAAACTTAAAAAAATAATTTTAAAAAAAACTAGAAGTCGCCAAGGCGAAATTTTTTCACTTAAATTCATGATAAGTCGCGGTCTATCTGGGAAAAATAATGTCGTTAATTGTGGCGAGGTTGGTCACTTAATTAACAATTACCAAATCTGAAACAAACTTGATCAATGCAAGATATAGATGAACCTACATGCCAAATTTGGTGTCTCTAGCTCTTATAGTCTCTGAGATCTAGGAACTCAAAAAAGGGACAGAGAGACAGACGGGCATGGCTATATCGACTCGGCCTTTGAGGCGGATCAAGAATATATATACTTTATGGGGTCTGCCACGCCTCCTTCTGCCTGTTACGCACATTTTTTTGCACAAACTTAATAGACCCATTTGTACTTTTTTAAATTACTGGGTCTAAAAAACCCAAATTTGACGGAAAAACAATTGAATTGGCAACATTGACAATATAATCTGCAATTAATGTTTGTTTGTGCGTATGTACATACACATATGTATGTACAAACATGCATGCCTCAGTAACTATTGTCTTTTCCTTTATGCTCATGTTCATGCGTCGACTCTTGCAACGGTAAATCGCTATTGCTCGAGAGGAACGCCAGCTAAATGTTGGCGTCACGCGAACTCACGACTCTGTTGAATAAGATCCGTTCAGACGGTCGGCCTTTGTGTGTCTTTTTTTTGCAAAACTTTTGAAATGATAAAAAAAACAGATAGGAGACTTTCTGCCGTGTGAACACACAAAATTTTATAGCTACATTTAAAAATCCAAAACAAGCACTGCCGCACCGAGTCGTTTGCTGCAATTTTGAAATTATGAAGATATTGACGTCGGCGACATAAAAACAAAAATAGGGACACTGCGGAGCCAATATCTGCTGCACCTACTTATCTATTATGTTCTCATCAGAATACACTTTAGGCTTATTTATTTGCAAATTGCTACAATTAAATGGGTCTGTGTGACCAAATTCAGTGAGAACAAAAAGCTATGGGATTTACGTTTGAACACGAGGCGAATATTGTGATTGGCTAACTCTTCTGTCGGTCAGAAAAAGCCACACAAAAGCCGACCGTCTGAACGAATCTATATACCTTCAACGCTCAAACTCGTTGCCACACGCTTTCCTGTTCGTGACACGCGATAAAAAAGTCAGCAATTGCGCTTCACTAAGCCGTACATTTCTGATCTTCTTCGTGTGCTTTACGAGGTATGCATGCATGTATGTGTGTATTTTTTGCACGGAATAGTTCTTGGCGCCAATGACGAAAAGAACTCTCATAGATAAACCAATGCAATAGAGAGCGCGAATATACTTTTTGTTTTTGTACTGATTTTTGGTCGCCGGCGATCGAGCATCAATGCGATTTGTGTCATTTATATTCCGAGTGTTAGTTGAGTGCGACATGGAAAGTGACGAGATAAAAATTAAAGATTTACTTAAACCTATGCACACGACGCACATTTGTTTTTGTACTGCACATAGCATATGGAAGTGTGTGAGGCTTGCACACTGGTAAGGTTCTGGCGCACATTGCAAATTACACAAACAATTTTTCGTTCTTACCCTCCCTTACTATTCGTTGCCTGTAAAGCAAATACAATTTTTCACTGCACGCTTTCCGCGAACCTTCGCTTTGTTGCTTCGTTTTTCCGTCGCTATTCCGAATGTATTTTGTTGTTGGCTTTTCGTTTGCTGTACACTGGAAAGTTTTTTTCCACAGGTCCTTAGAATGTGTGATCAACTGCCCAGTTGCCCGACTCCCCGCGCTTATCGCGGGGAAAACCCCGGGAGTATTCCCGACCCCTCGGGGATTGCCCCGGGATTTTGTATGAAGATCCCCAGGGATTTTAACACGGGGAGTTCCTAGGACGCTCCTCGGGGAGGGAAACCCTAGGTTTCCCCGCGATAACCCTTCAATTTTCCCCGGGAATTCCCGGGGATTTCCCCGCGATTGCCCTTCTCTTTTCAACAAGAATTCCGGGGGATTTTTCTCCGACTTCCCTTCAATTTTTCCACAGGAATTCCTGGGGAATTCCCGTCGATTTCCTTTCAATTTTTTCACAGGAAATCCTCGCGTTTTCCCTCCCTTTTGCATAGTTGAAAGACAATTACAATTAAGTATATAAATTTTAATTAAAAAAAAACAAAAATTCAATTGCATAATTCATTTCATATTTCATTTATAATTCACTTTGGTCCCTGAGGTTGTCTGCTCTTTTAATTTTATTTTTCCGATGGCTTGCGTTGTTTTTAACGCAAGTAATCGCGTTGCGTAAAATTTTCTCCGCGGGCTGGCTGGGGTCCAGCAAGTTTATGGCCTCTGTAAATAAAGAAAAAATATTAGTACAATTTAAGTTCGGTTATTTAAATAATTAAAATAAATATTTATATGATTACCTAGTAAAGCCGCAAGAAAGGAGTTGTAGTTTCTTAAACTCTTTTTCCCGTTCACGCCATCCAGATTATACTGCACGATGAGGTCCTCGCTCATCACCATCTTCAGTGATCTGCTCAGCGATGCTTGACCCATAATAACTTTTAATTTTCCGATCTGCAAAAGAAACAAAATTTTTTGGGGTATTTCGGTTATGTAAAAAGTGTTCTTATATACTTACATATATTTGTTTGTTTTCCGAAGCCTTGAGGTCAACCTCAAGCAGCTCGGTTTCCGACTTAATGGGGAAAATTGACCGCTGCAGATCTGAGTGTGCGCTCTCTCGCTTTATTATTACTTTAAGGTAAGCTGTTTGGGTGGCCATGCCATCTGCCAGGACAGCCAAATGTGATTCTAGGACAGCCAAATGCGATTTGATGTCCGCCATATCTTTCGACATCTTTTCCATGGTTGCCTTCATGCCGTGAACCTCTTCACGTAGTTCGTCGTTCTCAACTAGAAAAATAAAAATTTAAAATAGATTAACAAATTAAGAACAACGATGTTTAAATGTATTTCTTTTACTTACCACGAAGCATGCCTTCCAACGGCGTTTCTAAGACTGAATAAAAAGTAAATGCATTAGTTTGGTTGATAAAGATTTTCTAATGTACTAAAATACTTACGGTTTGCTTCCTCATTCAGCCTCCTTATCTTCTCCGCGTTCTGACCACTGCTGCAACTTTGAAAATCCATCCTTAATAAAATATAAAATTAAATATATAATGTGTAAAATTGTTCACTGAACCACTTTTTTCTTCTGGATTTCGATCCATGGTAGGAAAATCTTCAAAGATATCTAAGGCGCCGTCGCATTAAATATGCCCGATTCGTACTTTTAATACGCCTACGGACTAAAAACCTCCAACATAAACAAATTATAATAAAAAAAAAATAGCAATAAAGATAAACCTATTCTATGTGAAGAAGTGGAACTAAAACAAAATCCTCCTTATATGGCATGGCTACCGCTTTCCTACTAAACTGTGAAACATGAAATCTTTCTACATCACATGCCATTTTACCCAAATTTACTAAACATATACCTACATGAAGAGAGCTTATAGGCTTATTATAAAAACTTGTAACTTGCAAGAATTGTCGGCCTAAAATGCAAATGTCGTCTAACTCTTTTCAAATCCCTCTACCTGAACGGGAATATTATTAATAGTAAAAAAATATTGTCTGGCTTACTACAACTTACTCGATATCCCCTTAGCTTCAGGAATCTGCCAACTAAACTAATGTTATCATTTTCCCTCCCATCGTATCTATCTTCTACTATTTTCCTATGAACTTGTTGTAAGATTTTTGAAGGGCAACGGACATATTGCTTAATAGTTTGCAAGTAATTTTCAAATGCGTAGGAGGAGCCTGCAATCAGGTCTCCGATATGCTGCACAGTCTCTCTTACATGAAGTAAGCCATGAACATTGTAGGATACGCTGTTTCTACCAAAAACAATAGGAAAATTCTCAACGAACAGATTCAACATTGTTGAGAAGTGGAAGGAAAGCATTCTGTATGCACAGTGCAATAAAAGAAATTGATAATACTGGTCATCATTAATTGTACCTTTAAGAGCTACAGTCCCAGTGTGTAATAAAAATTGACTGTACTCAGTAGCTTTCCAGTGAGCAAGATCTAGCAATGTTCTCGGCTTACGAGCAAACTCTTTGGGATGTAGTCATTGTATTGATCGTTTATTGTTATTTTTAAGAAATTATAACACTTTATCTGTACTTTTATTTTATTTATTATATATATGTACACTTGCTACATCATACATCGATGTTAGTATTTCGAAAATCTCGTTTTTCTTTTCTGCGGGAATTTTACATATTTAATTATTATCTTTTAATCTATTTAAAAATTTACGCATGACACCTAAAAGATGCATGCAATCATCTTAACCAATTCCTTAACACAACTCCTCGATGGTTAATGTTTTAAATACCAATTTTTCAATTGTGTATTTAAATCATCACCAACGTGTGTTTCTGCTCCCATACTGCCTGCATGTTCTGGCACACTAATTGCTTCCACTTCTTCTCCAACTCCTACCACTTCCTCAATAAAATTATTGTGCAAAGTTTCTCCTATACTATCAACCTGCACAGGACTTTCCATTGAAGTTTCTAGTCTTCTTCTCAACTATCTTTCTCAATTGCCTAGCACCAACCATATTTATCTTTATTGCTACTTTTAATTAGTTTTAATTAAAAATTTAAAATTTGGTATACTACAATTGAATTACTTTTAATACAAAAGTTAAAATTTGGTGAAAAATCGAAATATTTTGAATAAAAATTTAAAATGTCATTAATAATTGAACTATATATTTTATTTAATTTATTAATAAAAAAGAAAATTGGCTGTAAAAGAAAAATATCAGATGAAAAATGTTGTTTTTTATTAAAAAGTCATAATACATTTTGTAAATTTGATTATATTCGGCAATATTTT
>JAWNND010000423.1:0-39566 GCA_035043265.1 Drosophila testacea
GTCAAGATCGGACCACTATATCATATAGCTGCCATAGGAACAACCAGATGCAAATTAAAACTTTGTATGAAGATTTTTGTTATATTTTTGAGATATCTCAACCAAACTCACAATTATGGATTTCTTACTCACTGTACATCCTGGAAAATTTGGTCAAGATCGGATCACATATATCGTATAGCTGCCATAGGAACAGTGGCTTTTAATGCTATTAGTAAACAATCAAAAGAAGATGGACAAGGGGATGGGGAGGGGGAGGGGGGGTGTAACGATTCCGTTGTGTTGCGGCTTTCAAAATCAATTTTCAGTATATGGCACTGTTACTCGCTCTTGCTGCAATAATCCAATTGCAGCGAAAACTTTAAAACAGCGAGCAGCGAAAATGTAAATTCTCTATCTATATATATAAAACTCTTTGTCCTCACTGACTGACTCACTGACTCACTGACTTAGTCATCACGCTGTAGGCCAAACGGTTCAAGATATTGAGATGAAATTTTTACACAACATAGCTGAGACATAATTATCGTGCAATAAGACGGGATTTTTTGATATCCCCACTGGAAGGGGCTAAAATGGGGGTCAAAGGTCAAAGTTGCTTAGTATGAAATTTTGTTTTGTTTTTTGAGCTATCTTAACCAAACTCACAGATTATGTATTTCTTACTCACTGCTACATCCTGAGAAAATTTGGTCAAGATCGGGCCACTATATCATATAGCTGCCATAGGAACAACCAGATGCAAATTAAAACTTTGTATGAAGATCTTTGTTATTTTTTGAGATATCTCAACCAAACTCACAGATTATGTATTTCTTACTCACTGCTACATCCTGAGAAAATTTGGTCAAGATCGGGCCACTATATCATATAGCTGCCATAGGAACAACCAGATGCAAATTAAAACTTTGTATGAAGATCTTTGTTATTTTGAGATATCTCAACCAAACTCACAGATTATGTATTTTTACTCACTGCTACATCCTGAAAAATTTGGTCAAGATCGGGCCACTATATCATATAGCTGCCATAGGAACAACCAGATGCAAATTAAAACTTTGTATGAAGATCTTTGTTATTTTTTGAGATATCTCAACCAAACTCACAGATTATGGATTTCGTACTCACTGCTACATCCTGAGAAAATTTGGTCAAGATCGGACCACTATATCATATAGCTGCCATAGGAACAACCAGATGCAAATTAAAACTTTGTATGAAGATCTTTGTTATTTTTTGAGATATCTCAACCAAACTCACAGATTATGGATTTCGTACTCACTGCTACATCCTGAGAAAATTTGGTCAGGATCGGACCACTATATCATATAGCTGCCATAGGAACAACCAGATGCAAATTAAAACTTTGTATGAAGATTTTTGTTATATTTTGAGATATCTCAACCAAACTCACAGATTATGTATTTCTTACTCACTGCTACATCCTGAGAAAATTTGGTCAAGATCGGATCACTATATCGTATAGCTGCCATAGGAACAGTGGCTTTTAATGCTATTAATAAACAATCAAAAGAAGATGGACAAGGGGATGGGGAGGGGGAGAGGGGGTGTAACGATTCCTTTGTGTTGCGGCTTTCAAAATCAATTTTCAGTATATGGCACTGTTACTCGCTCTTGCTGCAATAATCCAATTGCAGCGAAAACTTTAAAACAGCGAGCAGCGAAAATGTAAATTCTCTATCTATATATATAAAACTCTTTGTCCTCACTGACTGACTCACTGACTCACTGACTTAGTCATCACGCTGTAGGCCAAACGGTTCAAGATATTGAGATGAAATTTTTACACAACATAGCTGAGACATAATTATCGTGCAATAAGACGGGATTTTTTGATATCCCCACTGGAAGGGGCTAAAATGGGGGTCAAAGGTCAAAGTTGCTTAGTATGAAATTTTGTTTTGTTTTTTGAGCTATCTTAACCAAACTCAC
Source organism: Drosophila testacea (assembly GCA_035043265.1). Lineage (NCBI taxonomy): Eukaryota > Metazoa > Arthropoda > Insecta > Diptera > Drosophilidae > Drosophila > Drosophila testacea. Next base: position 1,954 of record JAWNND010000423.1, read on the forward strand.
AGATTATGTATTTCTTACTCACTGCTACATCCTGAGAAAATTTGGTCAAGATCGGGCCACTATATCATATAGCTGCCATAGGAACAACCAGATGCAAATTAAAACTTTGTATGAAGATCTTTGTTATTTTTGAGATATCTCAACCAAACTCACAGATTATGTATTTCTTACTCACTGCTACATCCTGAGAAAATTTGGTCAAGATCGGACCACTATATCATATAGCTGCCATAGGAACAACCAGATGCAAATTAAAACTTTGTATGAAGATCTTTGTTATTTTTTGAGATATCTCAACCAAACTCACAGATTATGGATTTCGTACTCACTGCTACATCCTGAGAAAATTTGGTCAAGATCGGACCACTATATCATATAGCTGCCATAGGAACAACCAGATGCAAATTAAAACTTTGTATGAAGATCTTTGTTATTTTTTGAGATATCTCAACCAAACTCACAGATTATGGATTTCGTACTCACTGCTACATCCTGAGAAAATTTGGTCAAGATCGGACCACTATATCATATAGCTGCCATAGGAACAACCAGATGCAAATTAAAACTTTGTATGAAGATTTTTGTTATATTTTGAGATATCTCAACCAAACTCACAGATTATGTATTTCTTACTCACTGCTACATCCTGAGAAAATTTGGTCAAGATCGGATCACTATATCGTATAGCTGCCATAGGAACAGTGGCTTTTAATGCTATTAATAAACAATCAAAAGAAGATGGACAAGGGGATGGGGAGGGGAGAGGGGGTGTAACGATTCCTTTGTGTTGCGGCTTTCAAAATCAATTTTCAGTATATGGCACTGTTACTCGCTCTTGCTGCAATAATCCAATTGCAGCGAAAACTTTAAAACAGCGAGCAGCGAAAATGTAAATTCTCTATCTATATATATAAAACTCTTTGTCCTCACTGACTGACTCACTGATCATGACTTAGTCATCACGCTGTAGGCCAAACGGTTCAAGATATTGAGATGAAATTTTTACACAACATAGCTGAGACATAATTATCGTGCAATAAGACGGGATTTTTTGATATCCCCACTGGAAGGGGCTAAAATGGGGGTCAAAGGTCAAAGTTGCTTAGTATGAAATTTTGTTTTGTTTTTGAGCTATCTTAACCAAACTCACAGATTATGTATTTCTACTCACTGCTACATCCTGAGAAAATTTGGTCAAGATCGGGCCACTATATCATATAGCTGCCATAGGAACAGTGGCTTTTAATGCTATTAATAAACAATCAAAAGAAGATGGACAAGGGGAGGGGTGGGGGAGGGGGGGGTGTTACGATTCATTTGTGTTGCGGCTATCAAAATCAATTTTCAGTATATGGCACTGTTACTCGCTCTTGCTGCAATAATCCAATTGCAGCGAAAACTTTAAAACAGCGAGCAGCGAAAATGTAAATTCTCTATATTATATAAAGTACTACTTATTACTATTATCTTAAGTCCAACTACAGGGAAAAATTGAATTTACAATTCCCGCTATCTAATTAGAAATGACATAAGGTCTGGCTATAGCTGTGAGAAATGTTTCCTTTTTTCACTTCACATTTTTCCCCGAGATTTCAGCGAGCGTAGCGAGCCGGGGGTTGGCGAGCGAAGCGAGCAGGGGCAAACCCCCTAGTACTTACATATATTTGTTTGTTTTCCGAAGCCTTGAGGTCAACCTCAAGCAGCTCGGTTTCCGACTTAATGGGGAAAATTGACCGCTGCAGATCTGAGTGTGCGCTCTCTCGCTTCATTATTACTTTAAGGTAAGCTGTTTGGGTGGCCATGCCATCTGCCAGGACAGCCAAATGTGATTCGAGGACAGCCAAATGCGATTTGATGTCCGCCATATCTTTCGACATCTTTTCCATGGTTGCCTTCATGCCGTGAACCTCTTCACGTAGTTCGTCGTTCTCAACTAGAAAAATAAAAATTTAAAATAGATTAACAAATTAAGAACAACGATGTTTAAATGTATTTCTTTTACTTTCCACGAAGCATGCCTTCCAACGGCGTTTCTAAGACTGAATAAAAAGTAAATGCATTAGTTTGGTTGATAAAGATTTTCTAATGTACTAAAATACTTACGGTTTGCTTCCTCATTCAGCCTCCTTATCTTCTCCGCGTTCTGACCACTGCTGCCACTTTGAAAATCCATCCTTAATAAAATATTAAATTAAATATATAATGTGTAAAATTATTTAGTGAACCACTTTTTTTTCTGGATTTCGATCCATGGTAGGAAAATCTTCAAAGATATCTAAGGCGCCGTCGCATTAAATATGCCCGATTCGTACTTTTAATACGCCTACGGACTAAAAACCTCCAGCATAAACAAATTATAATAAAAAAAGTAGCAATAAAGATAAACCTATTCTATGTGAAGAAGTGGAACTAAAACAAAATCCTCCTTATATGGCATGGCTACCGCTTTCCTACTAAACTGTGAAACATGAAATCTTTCTACATCACATGCCATTTTACCTAAATTTACTAAACATATACCTACATGAAGAAAGCTTAATAGGCTCATTATAAAAACTTGTAACTTGCAAGAATTGTCGGCCTAAAATGTAAATGTCGTCAAACTCTTTTTCAAATCCTTCTACCTGAACGGGAATATTATTAATAGTAAAAAAAATATTATCTGGCTTACTACAACTTACTCGATATCCCCTTAGCTTCAGGAATCTGCCAACTAAACTAATGTTATCATTTTCCCTCCCATCGTATCTATCTTCTACTATTTTCCTATGAACTTGTAAGATTTTTGAAGGGCAACGGACATATTTCTTAAGAGTTTGCAAGTAATTTTCAAATGCGTAGGAGGAGCCTGCAATCGGGTCTCCGATATGCTGCACAGTCTCTCTTACATGAAGTAAGCCGTGAACATTGTAGGATACGCTGTTTCTACCAAAAACAATAGGAAAATTCTCAACGAACAGATTCAACATTTGTTGAGAAGTTTCAATATTACTATCTCTTTGTTTTTGGAAGGAAAGCATTCTGTATGCACAGCGCAATAAAAGAAATTGATAATACTGGTCATCATTAATTGTACCTTTAAGAGCTACAATCCCAGTGTATAATAAAAATTGCCTGTACTCAGTAGCTTTTCAGTGAGCAAGATCTAGCAATGTTCTCGGCTTACGAGCAAACTCTTTTGGAATGTAGTCTTACATCGTTGTTAGTATTTCGGAAATCTCGTTTTTCTTTTCTGCGGGAATTTTACATATTAAATTATTATCTTTTAATCTATTTAAAAATTTACGCATGACACCTAGCTCAAAAAGATGCATGCAATCAAGTGGAACTTGAGTCACCATTAGGACTCCAATCTTTTCAAAAGCTGACTGAACGCTTAAATACTCTTTGCTATGGTGGTTAGGATATTTTCTGCAACGAAAGTCTTCATCTGTTATTAATTCAGCAGAGTATGTGCTGAATACATTTGCTACAGCCATGACTGGATGAATGTCCAGGTATGCCTGCAACAAATGCTCTTGCGGGAGTATCGCAAACAACAGCTCTTAGTTCCAACTTAACATATTTATCTGAAATGGTGAGGCCCTTTTTCATTAAATGAGATAATTCGCGTGTAAATTTGGACAAAAAAACATCCGAATTAAATGGCTTATTGTGGCCTGAAAAGACGCCTATTGGAAAGACTGGACGATTAAAAACATTATTAACTCGAATTAAAATTGGCCACAATTGCCTTCTAGAAGATTTAAATAACGGAAGACCGTCAATATTAACATCGATATTTAATACATTCGGTAGGTTAGGTAAAACGGACAGTTGATTCAATTGCTTTGATAAGCCGATGTGTAAATAGGCGCCGCGCCCAACATCAGTAATATCAGGCTTTTCATAGTAATTAAATTTGTAAAACGGTTTCACATTTACATTGTGGGCATTTAAAATCCCAACCAATTCTAAAGCACAATTCCTTGATGGTTTATGTTTTAAATACCAATTTTTCAGTTGTGTATTGAAATCATCACGAACGTGTGCTTCTTCTCCTACACTGCCTGCATGTTCTGGCACACTAATTGCTTCCACTTCTTCTCCAACTCCTACCACTTCCTCAATAAAATTATTGTGCAAAGTTTCTCCTATACTATCAACCTGCACAGGACTTTCCATTGAAGTTTTCTAGTCTTCTTTCTCAACTATCTTTCTCAATTGCCTAGCACCAACCATATTTATCTTTATTGCTACTTTTAATTAGTTTTAATTAAAAATTTAAAATTTGGTATACTACAATTGAATTACTTTTAATACAAAAGTTAAAATTTGGTGAAAAATCGAAATATTTTGAATAAAAATTTAAAATGTCATTAATAATTGAACTATATATTTTATTTAATTTATTAATAATAAAAGAAAATTGGCTGTAAAAGAAAAATATCAGATGAAAAATGTTGTTTTTTATTAAAAGTCATAATACATTTTGTAAATTTGATTATATTCGGCAATATTTTTAATAAGTGAGTGCTCTTTTATATGTTTAAATTTCATTTCGGCAACATTTTGATAATTAAATTTATATTGAGATAATATATTTAATTAAAATAACTGTCATAAATAAAACGATATTTTCATACTAACCATAAATGCGAAAAAAATGAAATATTAATTTATTTCCAATTTGTGTTATGTGAACCACAGATTAAAAACTTTATTAAAATGTCTGGAGCTAGTGGTCTAAAATTTTGATCTTTAGATCTTATAACACAAATTGAAAATAAATTAATATCATTTTTTTCGCATTTATGGTAGTATGAAAATATCGTTTTATTTATAACATTTTGTTTTTCTGTAAAATGCACTCTCAATTTAATATTGTCATATTTTTATACAATTAACAAAATTTGCTCAAAATTAATTTTTATAAGAACACTCACTTATTAAAAACATTGCCGAATTAAAAACTGGATTAGGCCCAATAACACAAGCGTATGTAAGCCCACAAATCGAAATAAACAGAAAAATATTTTTTAATAGCAAATTTTAATAAAATACTATTTTTTATTACTAACAAAACTTGTGTTTTCTATCATTTTTATATTTATTATAATTTGTTTAAAACACAAGTGCAATTTTATTTGTGGGCGAAGATAGCACTATTATTTTGAACACAGCCGTATACATATGTATATATTTATGGGAATATTGCGCTGCGATTTGCTTTGTGACCGATGTTGCTATTATTTCTTAATACGCACTTAAACAATATATTTATATATTTATTTATTGTTCACATTTCACATAAAGCGTCGCAGCAACTTGTGCAATTTCACTTTCCCATAAATACATATGTACATAAATACATAAATACAGTTAGTGTAGTAATTCTTTTGACAAATTCCGAAACTCATACTTTTAATTTTATAAATATTAAAATGTTTTCAATAACTTAAAGAGAAGTACATTTTAAACAAAACATTTCTATTTTTATCGAGAATATTAATTAGTATGTGCACTTTTAATTTTGTCAAAACAATTACAACGCATACTGTGTACATAGATGTACTACATATCGCTTACTTGAATTTTCACAACTCCAAAAACACTATTATAAACTTATGTTGTACTTCAACGAAATAAGCGTTATGTATATGTATGTACATAGAAACACTCACAAAACACAAAACATGAATCACGTCACTTTACTTACCTTTACTTTATTTATATAATTTAAGTTAATCACTTTTAAACAAATTTGAAAAAACGGTTTTGTTTTCTGTTGACACAAAAATCAAATGCGAAAATTAAGAGGACAAAGCGACGCGCGTCGAAAACGAAGAACAAAAACAACAACGCATAGGTTCCGCTAACTCTTTTCTATTGCCTTTTGTGATCGACAAGCGTGCGCGCCACTCTGCTATAGAAAGGGTATTGCACGACATTTCCGACTATATGAAGTAAATATGTTATTTTATACCATAAACAAATATTTTTGTTTTTGATTTAATTAACAACATATAATTACCTAATAGCTATAGTTTTGAGACATTTGTTAAGAACTGTTAAGAACTTTTTGTGGAACCAAACAATTGAAGGGTATACAAACTTCTAATGTAAAAATGTTTTCCACTAGAATTTTTTCTCTTTCTTTTTCTTTTCTGCTGCTGTTTTCTTCTTCTTGTTGCTCACAAGTTTTCGCAGTCTGTAGCGACAGAATTTTGTGCACAGGCAAAAGGGAGACAGCAATATTAGAATTCGACAGAAGAAGAGTACAGCGATACGGGGCCGGGAATTTCATGACCAAAGGGTCCATAAAGCAGCTTTACGCACCCCTACATACATATGTGTGTAGACATATGTATGTAATACATATCTATATATATAAAACGCTTTGTCCTGACTGACTTAGTCATCACGTTAGGCAATCTTCAAGATATTGAGAACAAGTGCCAATAGTTGAGACATTATTATCGTCAAGTAAGACGGGATTTTTGACATCCCCACTGGAGGGCACAACAAAGGTCACTAAGTCTAAGAAATTTTCTTGGTTTTGAGCTTCAATCAAACTGCAGATATATTTCTTACTCACTGCTATGATCCTAGAAGACCTTCAAGATGGGACTATATCATATAGCAGCCATAGGAACAACCAGATGCAAATTAAAACTTTGTATGAAGATCTTTGTTATTTTTTAGACTACCCTCAGTACTCAGGTAACATCCTGGAGAAAATTTGGTCAAGAACAGATCACTATATCGTATAGCTGCCATAGGAACAGTGGCTTTTAATGCTATTACTAAACAATCAAAAGAAGATGGACAGGATGGGGAGGTGAGGGGGTGTAACGATTCATTGTGTTGCGGCTTTCAAAATCAATTTTCAGTATATGGCACTGTTACTCGCTCTGCTCAATAATCCAATTGCAGCGAAAACTTTAAAACAGCGAGCAGCGAGAATATAAATTCTCTATATTATATAAAGTACTACTTATTACTATAATCTTAGGTCAACTACAGGGAAAAATTGAATTTACAATTCCCGCTATCTAATTAGAAATGACATAAGGTCTGGCTATAGCTGGTGAGAAATGTTTCCTATTTTCACTTCACATTTTTTCCCGAGATTTTAGCGAGCGTAGCGAGCCGGGGTTGGCGAGCGAAGCGAGCAGGGGGCAAACCCCTAGTACTTATATACAAACGTAGTCAAAAGTATTTACACAAGGTACAGTTTTATGCATGCTACACATTCGGCGGCTTGTGCAGCGAGGGGGGCGAGAGGAAATGAAAAAGCAGTAATTGCTACAGTGGAGCCAGCTCGACAGTAGGAGACCCAGTACTTTTGAGAGAAAAGCGTTCACTATAGATTGTTCTTCAATGTTCCCTACCATTCAAAAGATGGCGCCACTAAAATCAACATAGAGGTCGCTAGCGTCTCTTCTTCTCCTTTTGCCCGTAACATTGTTAGTTGAATAACTTCCGCGTTTATCATCCGATTAAATTGAAATTTTCAGGACAGGTTTGGACTATAGTGTGTATTATATGTAACAAAAATCAAGGCGCTAGCATTAATTCGACTTTGAAATTTTGTATTTCAATTTCCAGGGGCGGAGGTGATCAATGGGAGATATAGATGAACCTACATGCCAAATTTGGTGTCTCTAGCTCTTATAGTCTCTGAGATCTAGGCGACACAAAAAGGGACAGACAGACAGACAGACGGACAGACAGACAGACGGACATGGCTATATCGACTCGGCTGTTGACGCTGATCAAGAATATATATACTTTATGGGATCTGCGCTCCTTCTGCCTGTTACGCACATTTTTTTGGACAAACTTAATAGACTCCATTTGTACTTTTCAAAGTACTGGGTCTAAAATAACTGTTCTTGTGCTAGAAGTATACGCATTTGAACTGATCCTTATCAGTTGTCAAAAGTATTTACACACGTTTTCTTTGCGTCAAAATTATTTACACAATGCAAGTTCGCTATTAGTATTTGGTTTACAGAGACAAGTGCAGGTTTTAGTTGCTCAAGTTATCTTAATTAATTTACAGATAATTGAATTTAATCATTTAACTATTAAAATGAATTACTAAAATGCCAAAAACAAAGGAGTTTACCGTTGAGCGCCGTGCTGAAATTGTTACTAGATTAAAAACAGGTGCCACTGCAGTCGAATTAGCTGAATTGTTTCAAATATCGTGGAAATCGGTGTACAATTTAGTAAAAAGATCAATACAGTTGGACATTTAAAAAATCTAAGAAGAACAGGCCGAAAACATGTGTTGGACCAAAGACAATGTTGGCACCTACCAGGAGTTGTGATAAATAATCCAAGTGCAAGTCCTATTAAAATTGCCGCAGAGTCAAAAAAGATAATTGGCAAAAAAATTAATGATGCCACACTGCTCCGCAGGCTAAAAGAAGCTGATTTGAATACCTGTGTTGTCCGTAAGCTGATTGACATCACACCAATAAACCAGTCAAAACGTCTTGAATTTGCGTTGGAATACATTAAGAAGCCTCTTGACTACTGGTTCAATGTTTTATGGACAGATGAGACTGCCTTTAAAAACAAAAAAACAAAAGCGTTTGACAACCCAGCCAATCAATAGGTTTGGTGGAGGTACAGTGATGTTCTGGGGATGCCTTTCCTACTATGGATTCGGAGATTTGGTACCGATAGAAGGGGCATTAAACCAAAACGGATACCTCCATATACTAAATGATCATGCTTTCACATCAGGAAACAGACCTTTTTCAACGTATGATTGGATTCTACAGCACAACAATGCTCCATGCCACAAGGGTAGAGTACCAACAACATTTTTGAACGACATAAATCAGGCGGTTCTTCCCTGGCCCCCACAAAGCCCTGACATGAATGTCATTGAAAACGTTTGGGCTTTTGTTAAAAACAAGAGGACTATTGATAAAAGTCAAAGGAAGCGAAGGAACCATCGCTGAAATTGAGGACATTTGGTAGCATAACTAAATATTAGTTATGTTTTTTAATATAATTAAGAAAATATTTTGTAACCATTGAATATTAAACTTGAATAAATGAAATTGAGTTGAGTGTAAATAATTTTGACGCAAAGAAAACGTGTGTAAATACTTTTGACAACTGATAAGGATCAGTTCACATGCGTATATTTCTAACACAAGAACAGATATTTTTTCAATTCTTCTTTCATCTGGCTTTGCGTAGGTCAGACTATGCAAAAACAAAAACTTTTTTAGACCCAGTACTTTGAAAAAGTACAAATGGGTCTATTACGTTTGTGCAAATGTGCGTAACAGGCAGAAGGAGGCGTGGCAGACCCCATAAAGTATATATATTCTTGATCAGCGTCATCAGCCGAGTCGATATAGCCATGTCCGTCTGTCTGTCTGTCCGTCTGTCTGTCTGTCCCTCTTTGTGTCGCCTAGATCTCAGAGACCATTAGAGCTAGAGACACCAAATTTGGCATGTAGGTACATCTGTATCTCCCATTGATCGAGTTTGTTTTAGATTTTTGCCACGCCCCTCTCCGCCCCCGGAAATTGAAATACAAAATTTCGAAGACGAATTGCAGGAGCACCTGATTTTTTGTACATAAGATAAACACTATAGTCCAAACCTGTCCTGCAAATTTCATTCAAATCGGATAATAAGAGCGGAAGTTATTGAACTAACAATGTTACGGGCAAAAGGAAGAAGAAGACACGCTAGAGACCTCTATGTCTGCCTAGTGGCGCCATCTATTGAGTAGTACGCAACATTGAAGAACAATCTATAGTGAACGCTTTTCACTCAAAAAGTACTGGGTCTCCTACTGTCGAGCTTGCTCCACTGTAGCTTACTGCATTTTTCATTTCCTCTCGCCCCCCTCGCTGCACAAGCCGCCGATTGTGTAGCACGCATAAAACTGTATCTTGTGTACATACTTTTGACTACCCAGTCGATCCAGTGGGCACGTACAGACCAAAGTCGCTACGGCCGCAGTACCAAAATTTTACATGAAGTAGGGATCGATCCCTCAAGCTGCAGGCTGTCAGCAGCGCGCTCTGTAGTAAGAATCGTTCGATTCGGGGTGCGAATTTCCTACAGCAGCTTCCGCTACGAGCTCAAACGTTTTACTGGGTATGGTACTGACTGCTCTGCATATTACTCAGATTGGAATTATTCCTCAGAAGTTTGAATTTCCCACGGCAGCTTCCGCTACGAGCTCAAGCGGTTTGCTGAGTTTGGTATAGCCTGTGCTGCATATTATTCTGCTAGGAAATCTTCTTAGCTGTAAGGGTTGTCAATACGTTTGCGGTACTCTTAGCTTAGAGTCTAGAGTACGCGATTGGCTACATTTTGTTATGTTGGCAACCCATTTTTTGTGTATTTCTATCAAAGTGTCATTTGCGCAGCAGTGCTATTTGAACGCGTGTTGGATGAACAACGCATTTATAAATGGGTAAGTCTAGATTTTTCTTGCATTATATTGTGTTATTGTTTTATACAGGTACATATTCTTAAATTGGCCATTATGTGGGTTAAGTCAAATGCGTTAATAAAATACTGGACCCACACGAAATGTAAGTATACACAAATAATAGTGAAATATATTCAAAACAAAAACTAATGTATATAAATTTTCGTTTCATCTCTTTTCAGTATTAATTAATTATATTAATAATATTAATATTAAGTTATTCTATGGTATTTATTAAATAAAACTAAAGAATAAAGTTGAAAAAAAAATATATGTATGTATGCGCTTTTATTTCTGTAGCAGCCAGAACCCTAGGGAGGGAGAAATGCCAGCCAGAATTCCAAGTGGAATTTCAAAGAATTCCCAACTGGAATTTCCCTACAGCAGAAATGGAAACTGAATTTCCTGCAGAATGTGTCTATGACGAGCTCAGAAAAACGTTAGAGTTCGTAGCGGAACCTGCCTTAGGGTAGTGTGGGTTTCCTACCGAATTACCCCAATCACTCTAATGTAAAAGCGAATGAGACTTTTACACGAGCTCGGAGTGCAATCCTCTGAGTTGGGCTGCGGCAAATTAGTACATTTTTCTGCGGAATATTTCCTTCTGGGTACCTTTGTTTATACACTCACTAGAAAAACTATGCGTACAAGCTCAATGCACACTTTGACTGTGACTACTTGTAGTGATATTGTTATATTTTTACTGAATAATACATAAGTTGTGATTAATTCGATTACATTTTTTTTTTATATATGTACATATATATTTTTTATTTAATAAACTTAAAAAACAACTTATTTTGAGTAAGAAAAAGTACGCGAATAGATTTAGAACTGACCGTATTTAAGCTTGGTATGGAGTTTTATGTACCTTTAAATCACATACTACGGTAATTAAAGCAATAAGGGCTTTAATCCGCTTATTTATTAGGCAAATTTCGTGAGTAATTTTATTAAAAAACTTAAAGATATATAAATATCAAAAATATATGTTTATCTCAAAAATAGCTCCAGATTTATGAATTGGGTACAAAGTCTAAGCTTCCTTGAGCAAAACAAGCTATTGTTCATAAAAATCGGCTGACGAATTAATTTATTTAATGTCGACTATGTGCAATCGACAGGTAATTGTTTAGTTACATTATAAATATTAAAACTTAAAAATGCTTTAAAGTATAAAAAAGAAAGGAATTATAATATATATGTATAATGGGAAAGTTCAAAATTATGATCAATTACTCAGACCCAACATTTGTTGTGAGGATTAAGAAAAAACCCAAGAAAAACCCAATCAGGTCTGATATCATGTTAGTGTTAATTATTATGAGTTAGAGATAATAATATAGATGTTTTAATAGTAAAAGTTGAGGCACCTGCATTGAAGACATTGTAAAGTCTATTATAATCCGTGAAGAGCACTCGAAAGTGTTCATGCAGGGAATAGTTATTAGTACAAAGATTAAGGGATAGTGGTACATAATAATGGGTATACCTGACAGGAACTGAGAAATTAATTTGACTCAATAAATAAGAAGAATCAATTTCGCCAGCTACTAATTTAACCATAAACATGACACCAAGCATATATTAAAATAAGTCTACTGGTATACGGGGGTAATTTAAAGAGTGAAGCCCAGTTAAAACCTCGTAAATCAAAAAACAGAAATTTTTTTGGACAGATTCAATACGATCCTGGTGGTTAGAGTATTGTGGAGACCAAACACACAAACCATATTCCAGAATCGGGCGAACAAGAGATACATAAAGTAATTTTGTTGTTTAAGGGTCATCAAACTCCTTTGCCCATCGTTTGATGAACCCAAGAGCTTGGGTTACCCTACTGATAACACTGTGTTACAAATTGGAATGAAGTTGAAAACCCTGGGAAATCATAGTGATTTTCTGGTAGGGCTTATCGAGTATAGCAATACTGCATACTTGGAATTTTGGGGACACCCCCAAAATCTGCATTTACCGCTAAAAAACCGAGCTTTGCTATGTATGGGTACTTAACAGCTTGTAACTTAGTGAATTTTACATCAATTTTGAATATCGTAGCCGATTTAAATAGAAGAAGAATGGACCTTTCGATTGGTGTATATATTGTTTGACCAAACTTGAGACATCTATGCGTAATTGCCTCCCAAGCCCATATGCTTTTCACTTTTTTCAACATTTTTCAACTTTGACAATCGTTTTATGCACTATTTTCTACAAACACCATACTACTTATAGAATGTTTTAAAAGCTTGTTTAATTCTGAGTATAACTTATGTTTAATTTTCAAAATCGGATAGTAATTGAGCAAGATATTTTCTTTTTATGACAACAAAAGGAACGTTTTCAACAAAAAATGGCTGAAATTGAAAATTTTTCTAAAAAAAAAACCGACTAAAAATTAGTTCAGAATATTGTTGGTAAGTTCAACAGGAAACTGATAATGCCAATTAAAAAAAATAAGTTGAAATTTTTATTTTTTTAATGATTGAAATTGTATTGTTTGAACAAATTGTAACGTAAAATTGTATTATCTTGGTCAATTACCATCAGATTTTTAAAATTAAGCCTGGGTTATATTTATCAAACAGTATTTCTAAAAATTCCATAAGTGTATGGTGTTTATAGAAAATAGTGCATAGAATAATCGTCAAAGTTTAAAAGTTGAAAAAGTGAGAAAACAAATGTGTTTGAGAATTACACATAGATGTCTCAAGTTGGTAAACGATATAACAATCGAAGGTCCATTCTTCTTCTTTCAAATCGTTTCTAAGTTACAAGCTGTTAAGTACCCAGCATAGCAAAACTCGGTTTTTAGCGGTAAATGCAGATTTTGGGGGTGTCCCCAAAATTCAAGTATGCGATTGCTATACTCGATAAGCCCTACCAGAAAATCACTATCATTTTCCAGGGTTTTTTTGCTGCATCTAATCTAGTAAGGGGTACCAAATCAAGAGTATAATTGATGAAGTGATGCAAGTAAAAATTATGATTATACACTGCCACTCAACTGAACAGGTTCACAATCACCGAGGTAGGAATTGGTCTGAAATGACATAATTTTTTTTCATAATTTTTAAATCTTATATTAATTAGATGCCAAAGTTTGATTTTCATAAATGTATAATTTATTCCTTATTTATTTTTTATTCTGAAGGACAAACAAAAATAGTGTTTCTTTTTCAGTCTGCTGAATAGGTTCAACATATAAAATATAAAATTAACTAGAAATTAAGGCACATTTTCATATTTTTTCTTTTAACTTTTAGTTTAGCATATTTTTAAGGAAATTTAAACAAAGTTTAATAATGTGTTAACCCTAACTTGTTTGAATAAATTCAAATACACGGGTGGTGGGGAACTACAAATTTTCTAATATTTGCAATGAATTTGTTGTCCATGCCGTTTCAATCGCCGTAAATAAAGTTTCTTTGCTGTCAAGTTGTCTTCCTCCTTCATATACCTTGCGCGATAACAACCCTCATACATTTTCCATTATATTAAGGTCCGGCAAATATGGAGGCCATTCTAGCAAGTCCACCTTTTAAGCCTTAATCCATACTTTTTACCACTTTATCTGTGTGAATGGGAGCGTTATCGTGCTGGTAAGTCCACTGCTGAGAGTGAAAAATGTTTTTATAGTGGAGAAACGCCTTTTGAATTATGGATTTATAGGTTTCCGCGTTCATTTTAGCAGTTACAAATTCAAGGTCATAAGTACCATAAACTGATACCGATCCCCACACTATTACGCCACCTTCACACGTGGCGCCGACTTAGGAAACGCTCTACTTTTCGAAGATCATAATAGTAATAATTGTAACCATCTGGGCCGTATAAATTAAATTTCTTTTTCGTCGGCAAATTGCGCGCAAATTTCACTCGTTAAGCTTTACGTGCATCATTTAAAGGTGGTTTTTTTTAAGTTTCAATCGCTTTAGATCAGTGTTAGGCTGATGTCAGAGTGCGCTCGAGAAGCGAAGCGAGAGTTCAACAATTTATATAATGACTTGCGAAACCACCCAGAAAAGTTTTTTTAACTATTCACGGATGTCTATTTCGACTTTTGACTATATATTAAATAAAATTAGTTGTCGGTTGGAAAAGCGTTGGCCAAATTTTGTGACACAACCCATACTGCCTTGCCAAAAATTAATAATAACATTGAGGTTAGTTTCTAATATATTTCAATTATATTTATTATGTATGTATTATAGTTATGTATTTAAAGTATTAAATTATATTACGATTTAGTAATTAAGTATCAGAACTATTATTGAAAGAACAATTAAAAATGGTTTTCTGTATTTCCATTCTGCAGAATATTTTTGTCTTCGGATCCATTTTCCGCATATACGGTATGAGGCTATCAAAAAATGACTCGTCGTCGTCTTTCTCCTTATTATTATTAATTTTTTTTTCAAGCAACATTAATTTTGTTGCTCAATAGCTACTAATTCCTCTGAAGCATTAAACTTTTTTTGCTTTTTTTTTGGTGGTTCATCTTCACATAACTCGTGAATCTCTTCAGAGATGATCTCATCTGGAGACAATTCAGAAGCAAATACTGAAGAAGATGCCTCCAAGCAAAATTGTGATGCTGTGTTTAATACTTCAAAATTACCAACCGAT
This sequence comes from Drosophila testacea, assembly GCA_035043265.1. Lineage (NCBI taxonomy): Eukaryota > Metazoa > Arthropoda > Insecta > Diptera > Drosophilidae > Drosophila > Drosophila testacea. The sequence continues at coordinate 17,042 of JAWNND010000423.1, forward strand.
TTACGGGGTTTTATTTGGTCCTTTAAAAAAAGTAGACTTTTAAAATGAGGCCAAGAAGTATAGTTGCTGCAAGCCTCCTCCTGAAACACCAGAGTCGCCAGATTTCGGAACGGGAATTTTTTTCCATTCGTTGCGGAATTGGTCCCGGAGGTTCTTCCATTTTTTTAAGCCGTCTTCTAAATACAAATTTGATTAGTTAATTACAATAACGTCGAAAATTATCCGTAATTACAGATTTTTAGCTACTGGAGCATCTTTCTCATCATTGGCATATTCATTTAAAATTGGAAGGACTACTGTTTCAGTTCTAGTGAAAGAGACTGTAATAGCTCTTTGGGAGGAGCTACAACCGCTACATATGCCTCAGCCCACGAAGGAAATAATTAGCAAGACGGCAGACAACTTTTGGAAGCTGTGGAACTTTCCAAATTGTGCTGGGGCTATTGATGGAAAGCACATACGCATTAGATGTCCACCCCATTCCGGGTCTATGTTTTACAATTATAAAAAGTACTTTTCTATAGTACTTCAAGGAGTGGCAGATGCCAATTGCAAATTTATTGCCATAGAAGTTGGAGGCTATGGAAAACAAAGTGATGGTGGAACATTTAATGCATCACAACTCTATATGCAGCTAAGGGCTCGACAATTCTTTCCGCCAGATTCTTGCTTGCCTGGAACAAACACTAAGATGCCATATGTTTTTGTGGGTGATGAGGCTTATCCACTTCTAGAAAATCTTTTAAGGCCATATTCAAGAAGAGATTAAATGCAAGTAACGAATACTTTAACAGTAGACTTTCCAGAGCTCGAAGATGCATTGAATGTGCCTTTGGAATCATAACATCCAAGTGGCGTCTTCTCTGGAAGCCTATTGAGACTGATCCTGATTTTGTTGATGTCATTGTAAAGAGTATATGCATTTTGCATAATACAATCATTGATCTTGAAGGGCCTTATGACATCAATATAGAATCACAACATTTTCATATTGGCTTTGAACATACCAACGCCGAAACTTTAAATCGTGTAAATTTAAAAACAGGCCAATTAATTAGAAACGCTTTTCGCGACTTTGTTTGCACACACAGATACACCGAATAAAAATATGTAAATACACATAATTTGCAGTTATTATTAATAATCTTTACTTACTCGATGTTTCTAGTATGTTTTCAATTTCTGTCCAATTTTTTTCTACCAAAATTCTGTTATGGTAGTTTTTGCTTTTTTGGTCCCATAGCGCTGGGCGTAAAAATACTTCACTAATTAAATTTTCGATGTCCATTTCGTTCTGGGACTCTCTCACAAATGACACCAAATCCAAAAAAAAAACGCATGATTTTAGAGTAACCTGTAAATAAAGCTCAGAATACAGTAACAAAATTACCATCTGAACTTTCAGACACGCGTGCTTTGAAAATAAACGGTAATTAAATCACAGAATGCAACAAAAAAACGCATGATTTTAGAGTAACCTGTAAATAAAGCTTTCAAACACGCGTGCTTTGAAAATAAACGGTAATTAAATCACAGAATGCAACAAAACAATCGTACGCTCTGAGCGAGTTGAAGCGATAAAGCAGGTTGCAAACTGCTCTCTCGCTTTATCGCTTGAACTCGCAACTCGCTTCGCTCTCACTCTGACATCTTTCGAGCGATTGCATATGAAAAAGGTAGCAGTTGTTTATCGCTCGTTCTCGCCCAATATTATCGCATCGCTTCTCGCGCACTCTGACATCAGCCTAAGGCTGGTCAGAGTGCGCGCAGAAGCGATGCGATATTGGGCGAGAACGAGCGATAAACAACTGCTACCTTTTTCATATGCAATCGCTCGAAAGATGTCAGAGAAGCGAGTTGCGAGTTCAAGCGATAAAGCGAGAGCAAAGCGAGAGAGCAGTTTGTAACCTGCTTTATCGCTTCAACTCGCTCAGAGCGTACGATTGTTTTGTTGCATTCTGTGATTTAATTACCGTTTATTTTCAAAGCACGCGTGTTTGAAAGCTTTATTTACAGGTTACTCTAAAATTATGCCTTTTTTTTTGCATTTGGTGTCATTTGTGAAAGAACCCTAGAACGAAATGGACATTGAAAATTTAATTAGTGAAGTCTTTTTACGCCCAGCGCTATGGGACCAAAACAGCAAAAACTATCATAATAGAATTTTGGTCGAAAAAAATTGGACAGAAATTGAAAACATATTAGAAACATCGAGTAAGTAAAGATTGTTAATAATAACTGCAAATTATTTGTATTTACATATTTTTATTCGGTGTATCTGTGTGTGCAAACAAAGTCGCGAAAAGCGTTTCTAATTAATTGGCCTGTTTTTAAATTTACATGATTTAAAGTTTCAGCGTTGTTATGATTTTTAAAGCCAATATGAAAATGTTGTGATTCTATATTGATATCATAAGGCCCTTCAAGGTCAATGATTGTATTATGCAAAATGCATATACTCTTTACAATGACATCAACAAAATCAGGATGAGTCTCAATAGGCTTCCAGAGAAGACGCCATTTGGATGTTATGATACCAAAGGCACATTCAGTGCATCTTCGAGCTCTGGAAAGTCGACTGTTAAAGTATTCGTTACTTGCATTTACATCTCTTCTTGAATATGGCCGTAAACGATTTTCCAGAAGTGGATAAGCCTCATCACCCACAAAAACATATGGCATCTTAGTGTTTGTTCCAGGCAAGCAAGAATCTGGCGGAAAGAATTGTCGAGCCCTTAGCTGCATATAGAGTTGTGATGCATTAAATGTTCCACCATCACTTTGTTTTCCATATCCATTCAAAAAGCGAGCCACTTGCTTTTTTGATCTGTTCTGAAGACAAAATCATGCACGAGTATCATCCCGAAAGACCACTCACAATCGAGATTCGGGACTGTACGCAAAATATCACGTTCGAGATACGAGACCCTATGACGTCAGACACTCGATTGATACCCGACTCAAACATTTTCGATCATGAGTCATTGCTGAACAAAACCGAACGCTCATAGACGAGTAGGCATCAGTTCGGATGTGTCTCGAACTAAATGTTCGAATTGAGCCTGTTGTCAGAAGGTTCACGTTTGATTCACTTAAAAAAAGTGAAAAAATCATACCGAGTTCGAGTATGTCTTCGAGCCTGAGCGAAACTCTCATACTCGTTGCAGCTCTCTGAAGTACATGTATTGAACATTCTAAGTTTTTAGGTGCTGTGAAATAGAGCTGCAAAAAAATCGATTCTCAGTGCATCGATTCTTTTCGATCTTTTAGAAACACATCGATTAAATCGATTAAATCGAAAAAACAAGTGGCTATTTTTATACCCTTGCAGCGGGTATTATAGTTTTATTACGAAATGTGTAACGCATTGAAGGAAGCCTCACTGACCCCATAAAGTATATATATTCTTGATCAGGGCGACGAGCTGAGTCGATATAGCCATGTCCGTCTGTTTCTATTCAAACTAGTCTCTCAGTTTTACAGCTATCTTGATGAAACTAGGTACAGGTTCGTCTTTTTGCTGCACGCAGTACATATGTCGGAACCGGATCGGATAAATATAGCTATCATAGGAATGATCGGTTCGAAATAAACATTTAGTATGAAAAACTTTGTTTATCAAGATTCCTCAACCAAATTCACAGATTGTGTGTTTGGTATAATTTTATACATCCTTACCAAAATTGGTTCAAATCGGACAACTATATTATATAGCTGCCATAGGAATGATCGGTTCAAGAACAACATTTAGTATGAAAAAATGTTTCTTTCTCTTTAAGTAAAGAATCTGACGACTTACGTAAAGCAGGCCATCCACAATAGAATTTGTTCAAAAACATGTTGTCGAACATGAATTTCATTTGCCCACCAACTAGTGCGAACATTGAGCCAAACACAACGAAGATAGAATCATTTCTATTCTCTTCGAACACAACGTCGGACACGATATGTCGAACAGAACACTACCACCAACGACGAACATTTCGTCGAACACAACATGTTTGCACGCTTAAAGCACTGCAGGGTATTCAAACTTTGGCGCGCCAAAGTTAGCTTGCGCTATATTCTCAATTCATTGAGATCATATACATATATAATCATACATATAAAGAGAAAAACAATACGTATCCATAACGTAAAAAACTAACAGAAATAACGTTTTTAAAACATAAAAAGGAAAAGTATTTTTAAAACAAAAAACAAATTTACATTTCCATAACCCAGTGGTTTTTACTTGCGAAGATAAGCCTATTTACTGTTTTAGGCTTAAGAGGGGTGCGTCTATCCGTAATAATACCCAGCTCTACTAAATACGCGTTGAGATTCGGTGGAGCATGCTGGAATATAAATCTAGCGCAGGGCACACTCTTTTAAGTTCTCAATTTCAGAGGCGTTGTAAGGAAGGTTTTCCAGCCGGGGTCGGCGTCTCAGTCCGGCTAGGGCCAATTACAGAAAAATTTGTAATATCTGGGACGGCTGGAAAATGAATTATAGGGCGTCAAAGGGAAATATAGACGCTCATCACAAAACTAGTTGAAAAAGAAACCCTACCTGGTTGTTGGATCGAGGCCATTTTGGGTAGCGTTGAACAAGCTCCTTAGCGAGAGAAGGTACAACTCAATATTTCGCTCGTAGAAGCGTTCCAGCGCTACCGTACCCAGTGAACGGTAATCCTGTGTGACATACTCGCAGACGAGAGGAGGTACAACCCGAACTCTCGTCTGGGAAATATCCCCAGCAATTACTGGCACCAGAACCATGTGACGGTAGCCCTGGATGACAAACTCACGAGCGAGATTAGGTTTGACCTGATGTCTCGTTCGTGGAATGTTCCCAGGGTACACCGGCATGGCTCAAACTTGACGAGTATGCAAGTGATAGTCACCAGAAGTGTAGGAGTACAACTCTGCAGCACCTCTCTTGACATCCCTTGCACGTGTCAAGCCGATCGCGACCACGTTTCACACCCGCCGAAACTTTCACTTTCACTATACATGCAATTAAATACACATTTCTTTGAGGCATACCGAGGAATTCGCAAAGCGCTTCGATATCTTTATTTGTTTGTTTTAATTCACTCCTTTGTCGTTGTTAGTGTTGAAAACTTATAAGAAAATGGCCGTGGGCCAGCTTACCACAAGGTACTGTGTGCACTGCAGGGTGCGTAGCGCGTGCACTGCAGAGTGCGCCGGGACGATGCGCTGCCGGTGGTTGCCGCTGCTGTTGGCGTCTGCCGTTGTTGTTGCCGTTGTCGTTGCCGTGGTCGTTGCTGTATTTTCTCCTCTTTTGTTTTCTTCGTCCTGGTGCACACGTCTGCTCGCTTTCGGCGCGCCAGAAAAAATGAAGCGTCGATAAATCACGCTTTCCTTATCGATACACCGATCTCGATGTTCGATTCCGAGTACTGTGTGCTTAGGAATCGATGCCTAGTACTCGTTGCTAGCATTAGGTGGCGTTTGTACTAAGGTATTTTTTGAGAAAATACTGACGAGGCGGGATTTCTAGCCATTATTTGGCCAAAATAAAAATATTAATTGTGGGGGAAATTAAAAAAGGTTCTCGCCGGTGCGGCTTTATGCCATTGGCGGCTCGGCTTCGTGCCTAAATAATCATACTAATAAGAAATAACTACTTCATGGTAGTTCGGAGAGCTAATCCTAGAGGGCTCTTCATGCCTCGGCCAACTCCTGAACTAGAAAAAATCCCAGCATTTGTGAGCTGCAAAATGCTGCCTCACATCCCTCCCTTACTTTGGGGGGCGGAGAAGGATGCTTACTTTGCCGGCGCGGTTGATTTTTATGGAAAACCGCTTGCCTTCCGTTTCCACGAGGAACTTTATCGGCATCCTTGCTGCCTGGGGCTTGGCGCGTTCCACGGTCTCTAGTACCACGACCGGGACCATCCCCTGTAACTCGCGCAGCTTCCAGTCGGCTGGCGCCTCGACCCAGTCCAGCTGATCCCACGCGAAATCTGGGTCCATTTCCACGTCGTGAACCCCAGCTAAGACCTCCTCCCACTCATCATTGTTTAACAACGCCTCTTCAGCTCCTGCTCCGAGCTCCGCCGCGAAGATGGCGCCGATCTCCGAGGAGTCGGGCAAAGCGGCGTCCCTGGCACTATTCGGATTTGGGGTAGTTGCCGGGCTGTCCTCCGAGTTATACGGGCTGTGGGTCAACTCTGCCCCATTCAGAGGGCGTCGGGGATACACGCCAGAATGGCCGTCGCGTGCTCCTAGAACGACTTCGTCAGCCTCGGCGGTGTTCCCCATCGGCGGCCGACGACGGAGCGGGTGCTCGTCTCGGAGGTGCTCCATGCTGCAGAAATTCTGTGAATAGAGGGCAATACTTTAGTTTCTGGGACGCAGATGCTGTTGATTCGGAGACGGGCGGATTTAGAAATGTTGAATACGTAGGCGGGCGAATTAGAAATGTTGAATACGTAGGCGGGCGGATTAGTTTCTAAGACGCAAGGAATGTTGAATGTAGTAAACGCGCTATAGATGAGCGTGTTCCCCGTTAGTTTTGGGTACCCGCTGGTCGAGAGGATTCGGTTCCGAATGGAACTCCTTGAGGTCTGCCAGGTTGGCTACGCGACGTCGTGTTGATCCCACTCGTTGAAGTTGTACCACGTTCGGGGAAATTAACTTCCGGACTTGGTAAGGGCCTTCGCATTTTGGGGCGAGCTTGGCGGCAAACCCCTCAGCTTCGTGGGACAGGACGTGTTGTAATTCCGCTATGCGGGCTTTTCGATGGCTCGATGCAATTATTTCTCAGTAGCTCGTCGACTTGCTCGTTGATGATCCGTTGCATGGCCGGGTTCATCGGGAAGTACCTCTGCTTTATTGGGCGGTCGTCTCTCGTCGTGATTACGTGCTCTGCGATGTGGGTGACATCGTGCAAGGTATCGAACTGCGCCTGCTCATGCTCCAAGAACTGCTGTACTCATGGTTCCAGCTCGTATTCCTCTTCTGGCGGCGGACGTGGGTCGTCGAGATCATCGTCTTCCGACTCATTGACGTGAGAGCACTGTTCCGGTACTGCTTAAGGCAGACTTCAGTTAGGTTTCCCCCGAAGGGAGGGGACTTTGAAATGGCGCCCCCATGAACCTAACCCGGTGGCACAGAGTCTCTCAGTTGTGGCGTCGTCTTCTTTATCCTCCTGCATTGGAGGATCGGCTCCTGGGCGTTGTTCTTCCGGTGCCGGGCGGCTTTGATCCGGGGCGCTGTGTCGCGATGCCGAGCGCCTCATGAGTAATCGTAGTTCCACTATGTAAGCCTTGAAAGTTTCTCGCGGTTTCTGTTGCCTAGCCCGGATCTGGTCTTTTAATCGCTGGAAATACCGCGGCGGCAGGATGAATTCCAAAAGCTCCCTTTTGAAACTATCCCACGTGGCTCCCTGGAGACGGCTGAATCTAAACCAATCGCTGGCATTTCTTGTGAGCATCACCGGCACTGCTCGTGATAGCTGCGTCAAGGCGATCTGGTGGGCTGCCGCACGTTCCTCCACACGTTCGATGAAACTCAACGGATCTGATTGTCCATCAAAGAGTATTCCCCAGCGATGTACCTTTTCCGCTATGGAACGGTACGGGGTCTCGTGACGTATCATAGTCGGGGCCACTGGTGACTGGCTTCGGTTTCGTTGTCCTGTGCGTCTGAGTGGCTGAATTTCGGCTGGACGGCTCACTACCACTCGAGGTATGATGCCTGGTTGACCAGCTTGGCTCTCGGCTTCGATGTGCACTGGGGACACGCTGCGTGATCGAGGCTTAGATTTCTGGTCACTAAGCTCGGATTGCGGGATGTTGATAAATTGCTGCTCCAGTTCCTCCAGCCGTTTGGTCACATGTTCGTTATGTTCACCATGGGCGATGAACTGGGCCATGTAGCTCTGAAGCTCCGACACGGTCAGCAAATCATCCCTACGCCGGAGGTATAACCAGCTGACGGTGACCATGGTATCGCACGGGGTACTTTCTACGAGAAAACGGAACAACAAATCTTTGGTACGCTCGCCGCACGTGGCTTGTCTCGCCCCACTTGGTCCGCAGGAAAATTATGTTATGCCAAACGAGGGATGGCATATTTTCCACACGTAGTCCGTGGTCGAAAAAATTTCTCGAACTCACTTGAGACGTGTGGAAATGCTTTATTTAGATATTTCGTTTTCTCGGCACGATTGCGTTGAGTAATTATTCGGGTTGCCACGTGTAACCCTTGAGCGTTATGTTATACCTAGAGAGACTTGAGGGCTCAAGTTGCTGGTTGGGACCGTGGTGTTAAATTTTCTTGAATAATTTCTTTTATTTCTCGGAGGAACTCGACTGAATGCTTTGATCGTTGTAACTTGAATCTTTTTTATTCCTGGAGAAATTCGACTGTTCACTTTTAATATTGCTACTTGACTTAATTTTATTTCTGGAGAAACACGACCGGATGCTTTAAATGTTCCTACTTGAGTGATCGCTGCGTTCCTTGATGTAAGCTTACGAAGCCTACCCAATCCTGCATTTCTGTCGCAGCAGAGAGCGTGTTAGCTCTGCCTGTCTGCGTCGTAGCAGAGAGCATGGAAGCTCTGCCGCCTGAGAAAAATGTCGCCGAGCGATCATGTAGCCGAGAGTAAATGCTGCCGTCCGGTCCGTTCGTGTCGCAGCACCCGGGCTGTTTGTAGCTTGGCTTGCACGTGGCATTCTCTCCATTCCTTCACTAAGTTTAAAAAGGGTGAGAGAAAACAAAAAAAATGCCTCGTGCGTTGCGAATCGAAGGCAAAATGACGACTCTTCTAACGTTGGAGAAAAATTTACATCTGCTGAATTTATTAAATTTTCTTCTGGACCGGAATTTTTCTGAGACTTTGATTTTCTGAAACGTTGATTTTTTTGAGACCTTGAGATTTTCGGAGATTTTTCTCACTGAGACCAGTGAATCTTCTGAGACTTTGATTTTTCTTCTGAGACTGTATTGGCTGGGGATTTTCTGAGATTTTCCGAGATTTTCTGAGGCTTGTGACTTGGCTGGCGATTTTCTGAGATTTTTCTGCGATTTTCTGGGACTTGAAATTTTCCTTCTGAGACTGGTGAATTTTCTTTGACTTCGGGATCTTTCTGAGACTTTTTCCGAGATTTTCTGAGGCTTGTGACTTGGCTAGGGATTTTCTGAGATTTTCTGCGACATGTCGCGGAGTTTTCTGAGACTTGTGATTTTCTGAGAATTTTCTGAGACTGGGGACTTAGCCGGGAGTGACTTTCTGACGGGCTCAAGTTTATGAGAAAAAAATATATATATAAAAATTATACATATCTATACACACCCTATATAGGAAATATATATTGTATATAAAAATATTTATATATGTAAAAAAAATTATATATGCTGGAAAACGATATACATATATGTGTGTATATATATATATGGTGGCACGAAATTTTTTTTAAATAAAACAATATATATATAAATAAATGATGGATGGTTAGTATAATATTTTAATTTAAAAATATGCGAAGCTAACTTTGGCGCGCCAAAGTTTGGATACCTTGCAGTGCCCTGTGCAAGCCATCAGATTTTTTACAAAATTTGTTAAATGTTGATTTTGAACCGATCGATCCTATGGCAGCTATATGATATAGTAGTCCGATTTACACCAAATTTGGTCAGCGTGTTTAGAACTTAATCAAACACACAATGTGTATATTTTGTTAAGATATTTTGAGAAACAAAAAGTTTTTCATACTAAATGTTGTTTTCGAACCGATCGTTCCTTTGGCAGCTATATGATATAGTAGTCCGATTTACACAAATTTGGTCAGCCTTGTTAAAACTCAATCAAACACACAATGTGTATATTTGGTTGAGATATTTTGAGAAACAAAAAAGTTTTACTAAATGTTGTTTTCGAACCGATCGTTCCTATGGCAGCTATATGATATAGTAGTCCGATTTACCCCAAATTTGGTCAGCCTTGTTAAAACTTAATCAAACACACAATGTGTATATTTGGTTGAGATATTTTGAGAAACAAATAAGTTTGTCATACTAAATGTTGTTTTCGAACCGATCGTTCCTATGGCAGCTATATGATATAGTAGTCCGATTTACACCAAATTTGGTCAGCGTGTTTAGAACTTAATCAAACACACAATGTGTATATTTTGTTGAGATATTTTGAGAAAACAAAAAAGTTTTTCATACTAAATGTTGTTTTCAGAACCGATGCGTTCCTATGGCAGCTATAGATATAGTTATCCGATCCGGCCGGTTCCGACATATGTACTGCGTGCAGCAAAAAGACGGACCTGTACCAAGTTTCATCAAGATAGCTTCAAAACTGAGAGACTAGTTTGCATAGAAACAGACGGACAGACGGACAGACAGACGGACAGACGGACATGGCTATACGACTCTAGCTCGTCGCCCTGATCAAGAATATATACTTTATAGGGTCTGTGAGGCTTCCTTCAATGCGTTACACATTTCGTGACAAAATTATAATACCCTCTGCAAGGGTATAAAGATATATAGTTTTCCCAATTCACGTTGAAAACGCTGTCTAGGTTGTAAAAGTTTCGTGGGCATGTGGCGAGAATGAATTAAAAAATGGTTTCTACTTATCTGCGGGGCTATTCTAATTCAATGGCAAAATGTCTCCAGACTTCCCTGCTCGGGCGCCATCTGTAAGGAAGTTTTCCAGCCGGGGTCGGCGTCTCAGTCCACCCAGGGCCAAATACAGAAAAATTTGTAATATCTGGCGGCATGGAAATGAATTATAGGGCGTCAAAGGTTTTCGTCCAGGGGCCAAATAAAAATAAAAATCATGCGTGAAATTCGTGGGGGGAAATTATAAAAGGTTCTCGCCGGTGCGGCTTCATGCCATTGGCGGATTGGCTTCGTGCCAAAATAATAAAAATAAACGTCAACTTCATGGTAGTTCGTGGAACTAGTCCTAGAGGGCTCTTTATGCGTTGGCCAACTTCCGAGCTAAAAATCCCAGCATTTGTGCGCTGCAGAATGCTGCCTCACAGCGTGAATCTGAAAAAAAGTAAATGATATTAAGATTTTTTTAGACTAACAATATTTACAAACCTTACAATAGTCCGAGGACTTATATCTGGAGAAGTGTGTTCCTTTTCTAAATATTGCCTGAGTGCAATATGGCTACGATTTTCGGCGTCCACTTTATTTTCCAATTTGGACTTCATAAATGAAAAAAGGCGTTTTTTCTTGGGATTCGTGTGTTGGTGGATCATATCCGGAATCAGACACGGATTCAAATTCGCTGAGAGGGTGGATATCTCATTCTGCAGTATTTCTACTGCTGAATCAGCAGAGACGTAGCTGCGAAATCCCTCCTTTTTAAATCTGGGATCCAAAATTCTGGTGACCTTGGACACAGTTCTATGCTTGTACGGAAACAGACGTGTATTTATTTCCTGCAATATATAATTGCACGTCTCGACATTATCCAAAGTCTTAAAAGATTTAAGCATGCCGCTCAGACGATGGTGGAGATCAGCCGATAACGGTATAATTAAAGATACTGATGCATAACAGGTTCCAGAAACCCGGTTGGTAGCAGCATCAAACGGCTCAAACAGTTGCTCAAGATCATACAGGATTGAAACCTCTTCTGCTGTTAGCGGTGAAGGAGACTTTTTAGTGCCTAAGAGGACACGAGAAACTGCATATTTTGTTTTTTGGATCCCGCTAAACATTTTGTAGCAGCTATTCCACCTGGTCGGCACATCTTGGATAAGCCCGTAAGAGCTATCAGTTTCCTAGGCAGTTTTTAATTTAGAGTATGCAATCGGCTTTATATTTTCCATCTGCAGGGTGTCCTGCAGAATGAGATTAAGGGTATGCGCAAAACAGGGCATGTGCCGCTTTTGCAGGATGCTGCAGGCCTTTATCATTGCGGCTGCATTATCTGTCACAATGGCAGATACTTTGCTGGAAACACCCCACTCGGATAAAACATTGTAAAGAAAGCTGGCAATTGAAGGGAAATCGGAGGGAAATCGGAGGGAAATCAATTTTTCCTTCAATTTTTCCACAGGAATTCCTGGGGATTTCCCTCCGATTTCCCTTCAATTTTTCCACAGGAATTCCTGGGGCCTTCCCTCCGATTTCACCTCAATTTTTCCACAGGAATTCCTGGGGATTTCCCTTCAATTTTTCCACGGGAATTCCTGGGGAATTCCTCGATTTCCTTAAATTTTTCCACAGGAATTCCTGGGGGTTTTCCTCCGATTTCCCTTTAATTTTTCCACAGGAATTCCTGGAATTCCCGTCGATTTCCTTTCAATTTTTCCACAGGAAATCCTCGCGTTTTCCCTCCCCTTTGCATAGTTGAAAGACAATTACAATTAAGTATATAAATTTTAATTAAAAAAAAAACAAAAATTCAATTGCATAAATCATTTCATATTTCATTTAAAATTCACTTTGGTCCCTGAGGTTGTCTGCTCTTTTAATTTTATTTTTCCGATGTCTTGCGTTGTTTTTAACGCAAGTAATCGCGTTGCGTAAAATTTTCTCCGCGGGCTGGCTGGGGTCCAGCAAGTTTATGGCCTCTGTAAATAAAGAAAAAATATAAGTACAATTTAAGTTCGGTTATTTAAATAATTAAAATAAATATTTATATGATTACCTAGTAAAGCCGCAAGAAAGGAGTTGTAGTTTCTTAAACTCTTTTTCCCGTTCACGCCATCCAGATTATACTGCACCATGAGGTCCTCGCTCATCACCATCTTCAGTGATCTGCTCAGCGATGCTTGACCCATAATAACTTTTAATTTTCCGATCTGCAAAAGAAACAAAATTTTTTGCGGTATCTCTGTTATGTAAAAAGTGTTCTTATATACTTACATATATTTGTTTGTTTTCCGAAGCCTTGAGGTCAACCTCAAGCAGCTCGGTTTCCGACTTAATGGGGAAAATTGACCGCTGCAGATCTGAGTGTGCGCTCTCTCGCTTCATTATTACTTTAAGGTAAGCTGTTTGGGTGGCCATGCCATCTGCCAGGACAGCCAAATGTGATTCGAGGACAGCCAAATGCGATTTGATGTCCGCCATATCTTTCGACATCTTTTCCATGGTTGCCTTCATGCCGTGAACCTCTTCACGTAGTTCGTCGTTCTCAACTAGAAAAATAAAAATTTAAAATAGATTAACAAATTAAGAACAACGATGTTTAAATGTATTTCTTTTACTTTCCACGAAGCATGCCTTCCAACGGCGTTTCTAAGACTGAATAAAAAGTAAATGCATTTGTTTGGTTGATAAAGATTTTCTAATGTACAAAAATACTTACGGTTTGCTTCCTCATTCAGCCTCCTTATCTTCTCCGCGTTCTGACCACTGCTGCCACTTTGGAAATCCATCCTTAATAAAATATTAAATTAAATATATAATGTGTAAAATTATTTAATGAACCACTGTTTTTTTCTGGATTTCAATCCATGGTAGGAAAATCTTCAAAGATATCTAAGGCGCCGTCGCATTAAATATGCCCGATTCGTACTTTTAATACGCCTACGGACTAAAAACCTCCAGCATAAACAAATTATAATAAAAATAAAGCGCAAGCTAACTTTGGCGCGCCAAAGTTTGGATACCCTTGCAGTGCCCTGTGTAAGCCGTCAGATTTTTTACAAAATTTGTTAAATGTTTAATTTGAACCGATCGATCCTATGGCAGCTATATGATATAGTAGTCCGATTTACACCAAATTTGGTCAGCCTGTTTAAAACTTAATCAAACACACAATGTGAATAGTTGGTTGAGATATTTTGAGAAACAAAAAAGTTTTTCATACTAAATGTTGTTTTCGATCCGATCGTTCCTATGGCAGCTATATGATATAGTAGTCCGATTTACACCAAATTTGGTCAGCCTGTTTAAAACTTAATCAAACACACAATGTGTATATTTGGTTGAGATATCTTGAGAAACAAAAAAGTTTTTCATACTAAATGTTTATTTCCAACCGATCGTTCCTATGGCAGCTATATGATATAGTTATCCGATCCGGCCGGCTCCGACATATGTACTGCGTGCAGCATAAAGACGGATCTGTACCAAATTTCATCAAGATAGCTTCAAAACTGAGAGACTAGTTTGCATAGAAACAGACGGACAGACAGACGGACATGGCTATATCGACTCAGCTCATCGCCCTGATCAAAGAATATATATACTTTATGGGGTCTGTGAGGCTTCCTTCAATGCGTTACACATTTCGTGACAAAATTATAATACGCTCGGCAAGGGTATAAATATAGCGCAAACTAAATTTGGTAGAATGTATTAAACTATACCAAACACAAAATCTGTGAGTTTGGTTGAGATATCCTAAGAAACAAAAAAGTTTTTCATACAAAATGTTGATTTTAAACCGATCGTTCCTATGACAGCTATATGATATAGTTGTCCTATTTGAGCCAGATTTGGTAGAGATGTATGAAACTGTGTCAAACACACCATCTGTAAGTTTGGTTGAGATATATTGAGAAACAAAAAAGTTTTTCATACTAAATGTTGATTCCAAACTGATCGTTCATATGGCAGCTATATGATATAGTGATCCGATCCGGCCGGTTCCGACATATGTACTGCGCGCAGTAAAAAGACGGACCTGTACCAAGTTTCATCAAGATAGCTTCAAAACTGAGAGACTAGTTTGCATAGAAACAGACGGACATACAGACGGACATGGCTATATCGACTCAGCTCATCGCCCTGATCAAGAATATATATACTTTATGGGGTCTGACACGCCTCCTTCAATGCGTTACAAACTTCGTGACAAAATTATAATACCTCTGCAAGGGTATAAAAAGTAGCAATAAAGATAAACCTATTCTATGTGAAGAAGTGGAACTAAAACAAAATCCTCCTTATATGGCATGGCTACCGCTTTCCTACTAAACTGTGAAACATGAAATCTTTCTACATCACATGCCATTTTACCTAAATTTACTAAACATATACCTACATGAAGAAAGCTTATAGGCTCATTATAAAAACTTGTAACTTGCAAGAATTGTCGGCCTTAAATGTAAATGTCGTCTAACTCTTTTTCAAATCCTTCTACCTGAACGGGAATATTATTAATAGTAAAAAAAATATTGTCTGGCTTACTACAACTTACTCGATATCCCCTTAGCTTCAGGAATCTGCCAACTAAACTAATGTTATCATTTTCCCTCCCATCGTATCTATCTTCTACTATTTTCCTATGAACTTGTAAGATTTTTGAAGGGCAACGGACATATTTCAAGTAATTTTCAAATGCGTAGGAGGAGCCTGCAATCGGGTCTCCGATATACTGCACAGTCTCTCTTACATGAAGTAAGCCATGAACATTGTAGGATACGCTGTTTCTACCAAAAACAATAGGAAAATTCTCAACGAACAGATTCAACATTTGTTGAGAAGTTTCAATATTACTATCTCTTTGTTTTTGGAAGGAAAGCATTCTGTATGCACAGCGCAATAAAAGAAATTGATAATACTGGTCATCATTAATTGTACCTTTAAGAGCTACAATCCCAGTGTATAATAAAAATTGCCTGTACTCAGTAGCTTTTCAGTGAGCAAGATCTAGCAATGTTCTCGGCTTACGAGCAAACTCTTTTGGAATGTAGTCTTACATCGTTGTTAGTATTTCGGAAATCTCGTTTTTCTTTTCTGCGGGAATTTTACATATTAAATTATTATCTTTTAATCTATTTAAAAATTTACGCATGACACTAGCTCAAAAAGATGCATGCAATCAAGTGGAACTTGAGTCACCATTAGGACTCAATCTTTTCAAAAGCTGACTGAACGCTTAAATACTCTTTGCTATGGTGGTTAGGATATTTTCTGCAACGAAAGTCTTCATCTGTTATTAATTCAGCAGAGTATGTGCTGTACATCAAAAAAAAATCTACTTTGTGCGCCACCTGAATACATTTGCTACAGCCATGACTGGATGAATGTCCAGGTATGCCTGCAACAAATGCTCTTGCGGGAGTATCGCAAACAACAGCTCTTAGTTCCAACTTAACATATTTATCTGAAATGGTGGGGCCCTTTTTCATTAAATGAGATAATTCGCGTGTAAATTTGGACAAAAAAACATCCGAATTAAATGGCTTATTGTGGCCTGAAAAGACGCCTATTGGAAAGACTGGACGATTAAAAACATTATTAACTCGAATTAAAATTGGCCACAATTGCCTTCTAGAAGATTTAAATAACGGAAGACCGTCAATATAAACATCGATATTTAATACATTCGGTAGGTTAGGTAAAACGGACAGTTGATTCAATTGCTTTGATAAGCCGATGTGTAAATAGGCGCCGCGCCCAACATCAGTAATATCAGCCTTTTCATAGCAATTAAATCTGTAAAAAGGTTTCACATTTGCATTGTGGGCATTTAAAATCTTAACCAATTCCTTAACACAACTCCTCGATGGTTTATGTTTTAAGTACCAATTTTTCAATTGTGTATTTAAATCATCACCAACGTGCACAGGACTTTCCATTGAAGTTTCTAGTCTTCTACGTAAAGCTTCCTTTTCTTTC
The DNA here is from genome assembly GCA_035043265.1 of Drosophila testacea. Taxonomy (NCBI): domain Eukaryota; kingdom Metazoa; phylum Arthropoda; class Insecta; order Diptera; family Drosophilidae; genus Drosophila; species Drosophila testacea. Next base: position 33,609 of record JAWNND010000423.1, read on the forward strand.
TTAACTATCTTTCTCAAATGCCTAGCACCAACCATATTTATCTTTATTGCTACTTTTAATTAGTTTTAATTAAAAATTTAAAATTTGGTATACTACAATTTAATTTTTTTTTAATAAAAAAGTTAAAGTTTGGTGAAAAATCGAAATATTTTGAATAAAAAATTGAAAATGTCGTTAATAATTGAATTATATATTTTATTTAATTTATTAATAATAAAAGAAAATTGGCTGTAAAAGAAAAATATCAGATGGAAAATGTTGTTTTTTATTAAAAAGTCATAATACATTTTGTAAATTTAGATGCCAAAGTTTGATTTTCATAAATGTATAATTTATTCCTTATTTATTATACCCTCTGCAAGGGTATTATAATTTTGTCACGAAATGTGTAACACATTGAAAGAAGCCTCACAGACCCCATAAAGTATATACATTCTTAATCAGGACGACGAGCTGAGTCAATAAAGCCATGTCCGTCTGTCCGTGTGTCCGTCTGTTTCTATGCAAACTAGTCTCTCAGTTTTGAAGCTATCTTGATAAAACTTGGTACAGGTCCGTCTTTTTGCTGCACGCAGTACATATGTCGGAACCGGCCGGATCGGATAACTATATCATATAGCTGCCATAGGAACGATCGGATCGAAAACAACATTTAGTATGAAAAACTTTTTGTTTCTCAAAATATCTCAACCAACTATACACATTGTGTGTTTGATTAACAACATTTATTACGAAAACTTTTTTGTTTCTCAAGATATCTCAACCAAATATACACATTGTATGTTTGATTAAGTTTTAAACAGGCATAAACTGCATATTTTGTTTTTTGGATCCCGCTAAACATTTTGTAGCAGCTATTCCACCTGGTCGGCACATCTTGGATAAGCCCGTAAGAGCTATCAGTTTCCTAGGCAGTTTTTAATTTAGAGTATGCAATCGGCTTTATATTTTCCATCTGCAGGGTGTCCTGCAGAATGAGATTAAGGGTATGCGCAAAACAGGGCATGTGCCGCTTTTGCAGGATGCTGCAGGCCTTTATCATTGCGGCTGCATTATCTGTCACAATGGCAGATACTTTGCTGGAAACACCCCACTCGGATAAAACATTGTAAAGAAAGCTGGCAATTGAAGGAAATTGGAGGGAAATCGAGGGAAATCCCAGAATTCCGTTGAAAAGTGAAGAGCAATCGCGGGAAAACCCCGGGAGCATTCCCGACCCCTCGGGATTGCCCCGGATTTTGTATCAAGATCCCCAGGGATTTTAACACGGGGAGTTCCTAGGACCTCCGGAAGGGAAACCCCTAGGTTTCCGCGATAACCATTCAATTTTTCCCGGGGGATTCCCTCGCGATTGCTCTTCACTTTTCAACAGGAATTCCTGGGGATTTCCCTCCGATTTCCTTCAATTTTTCCACAGGAATTCCTGGGGATTTCCCTCCGATTTCCCTTCAATTTTTCCACAGGAATTCCTGGGGAATTCCCGTCGATTTCCCTTAAATTTTTCCACAGGAATTCCTGGGGATTTTCCTCCGATTTCCCTTTAATTTTTCCACAGGAATTCCTGGGGAATTCCCGTCGATTTCCTTTCAATTTTTCCACAGGAAATCCTCGCGTTTTCCCTCCCCTTTGCATAGTTGAAAGACAATTACAATTAAGTATATAAATTTTAATTCAAAAAAAAACAAAAATTCAATTGCATAAATCATTTCATATTTCATTTAAAATTCACTTTGGTCCCTGAGGTTGTCTGCTCTTTTAATTTTATTTTTCCGATGTCTTGCGTTGTTTTTAACGCAAGTAATCGCGTTGCGTAAAATTTTCTCCGCGGGCTGGCTGGGGTCCAGCAAGTTTATGGCCTCTGTAAATAAAGAAAAAATATAAGTACAATTTAAGTTCGGTTATTTAAATAATTAAAATAAATATTTATATGATTACCTAGTAAAGCCGCAAGAAAGGAGTTGTAGTTTCTTAAACTCTTTTTCCCGTTCACGCCATCCAGATTATACTGCACCATGAGGTCCTCGCTCATCACCATCTTCAGTGATCTGCTCAGCGATGCTTGACCCATAATAACTTTTAATTTTCCGATCTGCAAAAGAAACAAAATTTTTTGCGGTATCTCTGTTATGTAAAAAGTGTTCTTATATACTTACATATATTTGTTTGTTTTCCGAAGCCTTGAGGTCAACCTCAAGCAGCTCGGTTTCCGACTTAATGGGGAAAATTGACCGCTGCAGATCTGAGTGTCCGTGTTGTTCCTAGTTGTCGTTGCCGCTGTCGTTGCTGTGTTTATTCTTTAAGTTTTGTCGTCCCGGAGCACGCGTTCTTATTTTCTTCACTATAATTTTATGTTTTCCGCAAACACGTCTGCTCGTCTCGGCCTGCCAGAAAAAGTGAAGCGTCGATAAATCACGCATCCTTATTGATCCACCAATCTCGATGTTCGATTATGAGTACTTGATGCTTAGTAGTCGATGTCTAGTACTCCTTGCTAGCGCTAGGTGGTGTTCGTACTATGGTATTTTTGAGAAAAAATACTGACGAGTCGGTTTTCAAGCCATTTGGCCAAAATAAAAATAAAAATCATGCGTGAAATTCGTGGGGGAAATTATAAAAGGTTCTAACCGGTGCGGCTTCATGCCATTGGCGGATTAGCTTCGTGCCAAAATAATAAAAATAAACGTCAACTTCATGGTAGTTCGTGGAACTAGTCCTAGAGGGCTCTTTATGCGTTGGCCAACTTCCGAGCTAAAAATCCCAGCATTTGTGCGCTGCAGAATGCTGCCTCACAGCGTGAATCTGAAAAAAAGTAAATGATATTAAGATTTTTTTAGACTAACAATATTTACAAACCTTACAATAGTCCGAGGACTTATATCTGGAGAAGTGTGTTCCTTTTCTAAATATTGCCTGAGTGCAATGATGGCTACAATTTCGGCGTCTTCACTTTATTTTCCAATTTGGACTTCATAAATGAAAAAAAGGCTTTTTTTCTTGGGATTCGTGTGTTGGTGGATCATATCCGGAATCAGAGCACGGATTCAAATTCGCTGAGAGGGTGGATATCTCATTCTGCAGTATTTCTACTGCTGAATCAGCAGAGACGTAGCTGCGAAATCCCTCCTTTTTAAATCTGGGATCCAAAATTCTGGTGACCTTGGACACAGTTCTATGCTTGTACGGAAACAGACGTGTATTTATTTCCTGCAATATATAATTGCACGTCTCGACATTATCCAAAGTCTTAAAAGATTTAAGCATGCCGCTCAGACGATGGTGGAGATCAGCCGATAACGGTATAATTAAAGATACTGATGCATAACAGGTTCCAGAAACCCGGTTGGTAGCAGCATCAAACGGCTCAAACAGTTGCTCAAGATCATACAGGATTGAAACCTCTTCTGCTGTTAGCGGTGAAGGAGACTTTTTAGCGCCTAAGAGGACACGAGAAACTGCATATTTTGTTTTTTGGATCCCGCTAAACATTTTGTAGCAGCTATTCCACCTGGTCGGCACATCTTGGATAAGCCCGTAAGAGCTATCAGTTTCCTAGGCAGTTTTTAATTTAGAGTATGCAATCGGCTTTATATTTTCCATCTGCAGGGTGTCCTGCAGAATGAGATTAAGGGTATGCGCAAAACAGGGCATGTGCCGCTTTTGCAGGATGCTGCAGGCCTTTATCATTGCGGCTGCATTATCTGTCACAATGGCAGATACTTTGCTGGAAACACCCCACTCGGATAAAACATTGTAAAGAAAGCTGGCAATTGAAGGAAAATCGGAGGGAAATCAATTTTTCCTTCAATTTTTCCACAGGAATTCCTGGGGATTTCCCTCCGATTTCCCTTCAATTTTTCCACAGGAATTCCTGGGGCCTTCCCTCCGATTTCACCTCAATTTTTCCACAGGAATTCCTGGGGATTTCCCTCCGATTTCCCTTCAATTTTTCCACAGGAATTCCTGGGGAATTCCCGTCGATTTCCCTTAAATTTTTCCACAGGAATTCCTGGGGATTTTCCTCCGATTTCCCTTTAATTTTTCCACAGGAATTCCTGGGGAATTCCCGTCGATTTCCTTTCAATTTTTCCACAGGAAATCCTCGCGTTTTCCCTCCCCTTTGCATAGTTGAAAGACAATTACAATTAAGTATATAAATTTTAATTCAAAAAAAAACAAAAATTCAATTGCATAAATCATTTCATATTTCATTTAAAATTCACTTTGGTCCCTGAGGTTGTATGCTCTTTTAATTTTATTTTTCCGATGTCTTGCGTTGTTTTTAACGCAAGTAATCGCGTTGCGTAAAATTTTCTCCGCGGGCTGGCTGGGGTCCAGCAAGTTTATGGCCTCTGTAAATAAAGAAAAAATATAAGTACAATTTAAGTTCGGTTATTTAAATAATTAAAATAAATATTTATATGATTACCTAGTAAAGCCGCAAGAAAGGAGTTGTAGTTTCTTAAACTCTTTTTCCCGTTCACGCCATCCAGATTATACTGCACCATGAGGTCCTCGCTCATCACCATCTTCAGTGATCTGCTCAGCGATGCTTGACCCATAATAACTTTTAATTTTCCGATCTGCAAAAGAAACAAAATTTTTTGCGGTATCTCTGTTATGTAAAAAGTGTTCTTATATACTTACATATATTTGTTTGTTTTCCGAAGCCTTGAGGTCAACCTCAAGCAGCTCGGTTTCCGACTTAATGGGGAAAATTGACCGCTGCAGATCTGAGTGTGCGCTCTCTCGCTTCATTATTACTTTAAGGTAAGCTGTTTGGGTGGCCATGCCATCTGCCAGGACAGCCAAATGTGATTCGAGGACAGCCAAATGCGATTTGATGTCCGCCATATCTTTCGACATCTTTTCCATGGTTGCCTTCATGCCGTGAACCTCTTCACGTAGTTCGTCGTTCTCAACTAGAAAAATAAAAATTTAAAATAGATTAACAAATTAAGAACAACGATGTTTAAATGTATTTCTTTTACTTTCCACGAAGCATGCCTTCCAACGGCGTTTCTAAGACTGAATAAAAAGTAAATGCATTTGTTTGGTTGATAAAGATTTTCTAATGTACAAAAATACTTACGGTTTGCTTCCTCATTCAGCCTCCTTATCTTCTCCGCGTTCTGACCACTGCTGCCACTTTGGAAATCCATCCTTAATAAAATATTAAATTAAATATATAATGTGTAAAATTATTTAATGAACCACTTTTTTTTTCTGGATTTCAATCCATGGTAGGAAAATCTTCAAAGATATCTAAGGCGCCGTCGCATTAAATATGCCCGATTCGTACTTTTAATACGCCTACGGACTAAAAACCTCCAGCATAAACAAATTATAATAAAAATAAAGCGCAAGCTAACTTTGGCGCGCCAAAGTTTGGATACCCTTGCAGTGCCCTGTGTAAGCCGTCAGATTTTTTACAAGATTTGTTAAATGTTGATTTCGAACCGATCGTTCCTATGGCAGCTATATGATATAGTAGTCCGATTTACACCAAATTTGGTCAGCCTATTTAAAACTTAATCAAACACACAATGTTCATATTTGGTTGAGATATCTTGAAAGACAAAAAAGTTTTTCATACTCAATGTTGTGTTCGAACCGATCGTTCCTATGGCAGCTATATGATATAGTAGTCCGATTTACACCAAATTTGGTCAGCCTGTTTAAAACTTAATTAAACACATAATGTGTATATTTGGTTGAGATATCTTGAGAAACAAAAAGTTTTTCATACTAAATGTGGTTTTCGAACCGATCGTTCCTATGGCAGCTATATGATATAGTAGTCCGATTTACACCAAATTTGGTCAGCCTATTTAAAACTTAATCAAACACACAATGTTGATATTTGGTTGAGATATCTTGAAAGACAAAAAAGTTTTTCATACTCAATGTTGTGTTCGAACCGATCGTTCCTATGGCAGCTATATGATATAGTAGTCCGAT
>JAWNND010000424.1:0-29920 GCA_035043265.1 Drosophila testacea
TGAAAAATTGAATTTACAATTCCCGCTATCTAATTAGAAATGACATAAGGTCTGGCTATAGCTGTGAGATCTGTTTTCTAGTTTCACTCCACATTTTTCCCCGAGACTTCAGCGAGCGCAGCGAGCCGGGGGTTGGCGAGCGAAGCGAGCAGGGGGCAAACCCCATAGTATTATATAAAGTACTACTTATTACTATAATCTTAAGTCCAACTACAGGAAAAAATTGAATTTACAATTCCCGCTATCTAATTAGAAATGACATAAGGTCTGGGTATAGCTGTGAGAAATGTTTCCTATTTTCACTCCACATTTTTCCCCGAGATTTCAGCGAGCGTAGCGAGCCGAGAGTTGGCGAGCGAAGCGAGCAGGGAGCAAACCTCCTAGTATTTTATATATACAATGTCTGAAAAACCGTTGAAGCGATTGGAAAGACGAGAAGCCGCCAAATTGTTGTCAGCAAATAAATTATTTGACGCGGCTAATGATACTAGCCTAGTGAAAAACACAACACCCAAACAAACAAATTCAGAAAATAATGACAGTGTTAATGCTAGTGCCGTTTTTGATAGTTGTGCTTCTGATGATAATGACGATGTTCATGTTAGTGCTTTCGACAATATTGACAATTTCAATGTTAGTGACGTTTATGATAATTTTAGTTCAGATAGTGGAAGTGACGAAAGTGAAGTCGACTTGAGTGAAGGACTTGCTAGATGGGCTATACAATTCAACATCACTTTTGCAGCAATAAATGCCCTTTTAATATTGCTCCTAAAATGTAATTTAAATGTGCCAAAAGATGCTAGAACTTTGTTAAAAACACCTATCGCTGTTATAAGCAGAAAAGTTGGTGAGGGTACATTAACACACTACGGTTTAAAGAATGGTTTAACCGATTTCTTGGTTAGAAATTCGTGCACCTTACCCAACATTTGTTTAGATTTTGGCATTGATGGCCTCCCATTATTTAAAAGAAGCAATAGCCAAGTTTGGCCAATATTGGCTAGTGTTGTCGATTCATGTTATGTGTTTTTAGTTGGCGTGTATGAAGGGAGCTCCAAACCAAATTGTGCTGTTGATTTTATAAGTGAATTAATTTCTGAATTAAATGATCTTATGCGAAACGGGTTTGTTTATTGCAATAATTTGTTAGTGTTAGTGTACGTTGTTTTGTTATGGATGCGCCTGCAAAAAGTTTTATATTGGGAACGAAAGGGCACAGTGGATATTTTTGTTGTGGTCGGTGTACAGAAAGAGGGCAACTTGAGAAACACTGCTTAGTTTCTCCACCTACAAATGCCATAATTTCTAGAAATAATGATTCGTTCAGAAATCGGTCTCAGCATGAGCATCACCTAAAACCGTCGCCCTTGGAGTTGTTAAATGTTGATGTTGTTTCTCAGTGGTTTTTAGACTATATGCATGTTGTGTGTTTTGGTGTAGTGCGGACGTTATTAAATGCATGGTCAAAAAAAACGGGAACACTTTTTACTACCTTCGTGGAAAATTAAACACATTTCAACGGAGCTAATTTTTAATCAAAAAAATATAACAAGGCAATTTAAAAGGAAACCGCGAGCTGGATAGGTGGAAGGCAACAGAGCTGCGCCAATTTCGGACTTTACACTAGGCTCTTTATTTTAAAGAACGCTACAGTGCAGAAAGGTATTCGCACTTTTAAAACTGTCCTTAGCGTTAAGAATTCTTTAGATAAAGACGACTGTACAAGAATCAATTCATGTGCTGAGAATTTGTTAAAATCATTTGTTTTTGAAACCCCTGTGTTGTATGGTTTGTGTTTTGTAACGTACAACTTACATATTCATGACGACGCCAAACTATATGGAAATTTAGATGGAATAAGCGCTTTTAAATTTGAAAACGATCTTCAAATTATAAAAAAAAAGGTTAGAAAGGGGGTAGGTATTGCTAGACAAATTCAGATTCTTTTCGGAATGGAAGTAACAAACTTGACGTCTTTTTTCTCGCAACTAATTGAATCGAGTAATTTAAAAATAAATTGTTTTGCTGACATTGTACTTGAAAGTAAAAAAGAATTCGACACTATTAAATTAAAACACAAAATATTATGTTTACGTGATTCGACAGACAATTCCTATTTTTTCACGCCACTTTTAAGCCATGTCGATGAATGATTTTCACTATGAGCCAAGCTCTCATTTCCAACCTTGTAAGTAATCTTTTGAATCAGATATGGGAGGAACTAAAATCATTAAGAAAGGAAGTCTAGGACTTGAAGGAGCAAAACGCTAAAATGATGGTCAAGGTGACAGAGGAGATTATTGCGGTAAAGTTAGAGGCCAGAAAGCACCGCAACGATCAAAGCTCCTTCTAGTTTTTTGATTCGCAAAAGCTTCCGTTCTCTAACAAGGAGGCCTTCGAAGAGTACGAGAACGGAATGCAGGAGGATGAAGACAAACTCAATAAATTTGTACGTATTAATTACATAATTTAAAATATACTCAGACACATAACACATTCAATTATGATTTTTCAGAAGGAATTCGTTGGGAAAATTGTTGGAGATGGAGCCGCGCAGTTTCTAAGAACAGCCGTGCGAGAGGTTTTTACCGATGAATTGGCTGTTACATACAGTTGAAAGGGGACCTGCACAAAACCCAGTGCAGAGAAATCTTTTGTGGTTACGACCATTAAAAGTACGTACATATATATTTTCATTAAATCTTCAGTATATTTAATCAACACCTTTTCTTTTATTATACGTTTGCTATCTGAAATATCTATCAACGGATAAGGATATGAATGTTGTTTTACAAAAACATTTCGTTCATGCTGGCGATCTCGTTGCAGCAAAAAGAAAAGGAGATCAGTGATAATTCACATAATTGCATAAATAATATATAAATGAAACAAAAAATTTAAGAAATTCAAAACCAAACTAATTATTTTTTTCAGTATGAGTATATTATAAATTATGTAATTAATACGTAAAAGTTAATTACGTATGTCTTCATCCTCCTGCATTCTCTATATATATATTTATGAATACTAAAAATTACAAAATTGCTCGCATAAAAACAGCAGCGACTTACGTGACCGTCAGACAACTACTAAACCCACAACTTGAAAGCAAACACTTAAAATTTTACGAAATGCAAAAGAAGTAAAGAGATTAAACAGTTACAATTCCAGTTGCATCGTCAAACGCAAAAAAAAAAATCAAAAAATTACAGTTAAAATTCCAACGAAGAGAGCGAAACGGTTCGAAATATGCGTGCAAAGAACAAATTAAAGCAATCACATTTTGGTCAGTCAAATGATCAATTTGAGATCGCTGTACATTTTGTTTTTGTTAATCTCATTTGAATCTTTAAACCAGGGTGCGCAAAGCTGCCTTATGGATGTGCACGCACCAATACAAACATAGAAAGTCGCAACACACACATGTAACGATCAGTTTTTTTTTATTTTAATGTGTACACTGACAAATATGGGAACATTGCAGTTCAGATATAAAGTTTTCGGCGAAGAAAACACTTGCCAGTTGGTCACACATTTTAAGAACCTGTGGAAAAAAAACTTTCCAGTGTACAGCAAACGAAAAGACAACAACAAAATACATTTGGAATAGTGAAGACAAAACAAAGCAACAAAATTGTTTTTGGCTTGCAAGAAGCGAAGGTTCGGCGTAAAGCAAGCAGTGAAAAATTGTTTTTGCTTTGCAGGCAACGAAAAATAGGGGAGGGTAAAGGACGCAAAATTGTTTGTGTAATTTGCAATGTGCGCCAGAACCTTACTAGTGTGCAAGCCTCACGAACTCCCATAAGCTATGTGCAAAGCAAAAACAAATGTGCGTCGTGTGCATAGGCGCTGCGCACCCCTGTTTTAAACTGTTCGAAATATGAGTGCACACAAAAAATCAAAGCAATCACATTTTGCTCAGTTACATGACTCAATTGAGATTGATGTATAAATTGTTATTCTTAATCTCATTTCAAACATACGTATTTGTCATTTTAGACTCTTTTTTAGTCACACAGGAGACTAATCTTATTTTAATCATTGAAAAGAGACAAAAAAACTCGCCAAGAAGATTGAAACCAGTAAAAGATCTTACAACTGCTTGCTGGGTAGGCGCTGCGCACCCCTGCTCTGTACTCTGTTTTTGTTCGATACCGTAAATTATACAAGCACAAAGGGAATCGGTTCTTGCTTTATGTTGCGCAGCAAGCTTCGGCGATTGAAAACGAAAATCGATCGGGCACGGAGAAATAGGAACAAGAGCAAAGGAATAAACAAAATACAGTAATTTTTGCGGGTTGTCTTGGTTCTTCCAAGCATGTGTGCTGCTTTCAAGTCTTGTTTTCGTTTTTGCATTTTGCGTTGTCTCTATTAAGGAATTAATGTTTCTGAATTTTAATTTAAAAAGAAATAATTTGTGTTCATTTCCGATTTATATTATGAATGACAAATTTTCAAACGTATTATACTTATATGAAGTTCCTTGAATTTAAACGTTTTGTTTTAAAATAAAATTTGTTTATTTTTGTTATGATTTATTTAGTTAAGTTTAAATATACACTTGTGATATACAAGTGCAGGGAATCTCTTAGTTGTGCTCAAGAGACTGCGTCCTTCATTCTGATATTTGTGTTCAGAGAACAAATCCATTCGTATGGTACACGGTATCGCAAGCACCAAGTTATTCTTGGTTCCTCTTTCGCACGTATTCGCATGTTCCGGAATTTCAAGCCTTCGCAAGTATCTCGTTCTCGCAAATATGAACATGATGCTTGCTTTGTTATGCTCGCTCAGACGGTATGTTGTGATATCGGTCAATGTAAGTGTATGAGTCTCTCGTTTGCTGTTTCAAATAGATTCATGCAGGGCTCTAACGTGGACACCACTTGCTAAATTTACAAATTATTAGAAAGACAAGCCCAAACAAGTAACATATTAGTAACCACACATAGTACAAACCTGAATTATGAACATCCATTTCATTTTTGTGCTTTTACGTTGTTTTATTCAACAATTATTAATTTTTAGTTGCACTGAACAATTAAGCTAAATAAAAGCGCTTGGTGTTTGGTTGATGACAGTTCATATTTAAAGACGGGGCTGTTAAATTAACATATGTGGCATATAACATAACCGCCTTATCTATTTTAAACACATTCGGCGTCATGAACTCTTCGGTAAGCTCCTTAACAACTGCCCTACAAAATTCGTGCAGAATTGCAGAGTCGAATCAAACAGATTCCAAACAGTCTGCCGATGGTTCGGTGCTCTGACGATGAGCCCAGAAGGTCTTCTCTAGCGGAATAGCATTCTTGAAGTTTGTGTCCTATTTTGCTAGCGTTGGCAGACGGCTCACCAGCATTGCAAAAGTGCATATTTCCATACGGAAAGTCTCCTTAAAAAATGCCTCGTCATTTAGGGGCACATTCTTTTCCCAAAACCTGCAAAACCTCTCCTAAGATATACAAATAATATGCTGTATTTACCCAGTCGATCCAGAGGGCACGTACAGACCAAAGTCGCTACGGCCGCAGTACCAAAATTTTACATGAAGTAGGGATCGATCCCTCAGGCTGTCAGCAGCGCGCTCTGTAGTAAGAATCGTCCGATTCAGGGTGCGAATTTCCTACAGCAGCTTCCGCTACGAGCTCAATCGTTTTACTGAGTATGGTACTGACTGCTCTGCATGTTACTCAGATTGGAATTCTAGCTCAGAGGTTTGAATTTCCCTTAGCTGTAAGGGTTGTCAATACGTTTGCGGTACTCTTAGCTTAGAGTCTAGAGTACGCGATTGGCTACATTTTGTTATGTTGGCAACCCATTTTTGTGTATTTCTATCAAAGTGTCTTTTGCGCAGCAGTGCTATTTGAACGCGTGTTGGATGAACAACGCATTTATAATTGGGTAAGTCTTAGTTTTTCTCGCATTATATTGTGTAATTCTTTTATACAGGTACATGTTCTTAAATTGGCCATTATGTGGGTTAATTCAAATGCGTTAATAAAATACTGGAACCACACGAAATGTAAGTATACACTAATTAAAGTGAAATATATTCAAAATAAAAACTAATGTATATACATTTTCGTTTCATCTCTTTTCAGTATTAATTAATTTAATAATATTAATATTAAGTTCATGTATAAAAATGTTTATTAAATAAAACTAAAGAAAACAGTTGAAAAAAATATATGTATGTATACGCTTTTATTTCTGCAGCAGCCAGAACCCTAGGGAGGGAGAAATGCCAGCCTGAATTCCAAGTGGAATTTCAAAGAATTCCCAACTAGAATTTCCCTACAGAAGAAATGGAAACTGAATTTCCTGCAGAATGTGTCTATGACGAGCTCAGGAAAACGTTAGAGTTCGTAGCGGAACCTGCCGTAGGGTAGTGTGGATTTCCTACCGAATTACCCCGGCCACGCTAATGTAAAAGCGAATGAGACTTTTACACGAACTCGGAGTGCAATCCTCTGAGTTGGGCTGCGGCAAATTAGTACGTTTTTCTGCGGAATATTTCCTTCTGGGTAAGTGACAGTAATATATAACATATGTTTTTTCATAAAATATTTTCTCTTACTAACATCCAAACACTTCGTGGAATATTTAAACTTTCTGAGACAAAAATAGCAAATCGTCATCGTAGTCGTTTTCGTCATCAGCCTGAAGCTGATTAAATTTCATCGCTTTCTTGTTGTCAGCATTTTCGAATTCCCTCAGAAGCTTATGCATTAAATTTTTTTTGCTTCGATGTCAGAGCATCAACGAGTTCCATTTTACCATTCATAGTTATTATTATGTGTGGGGGGGAAAATTTACTGCGACCCAGTGGGTCTATTGTATCCCCTTCAGAGTTTATAACTCTCCCATCAGCCCTATTTCTTGGATGAAATCCATTATTTTTGTCGGGTTGAGGGCTCCAATATCTTCTGGTTGGAGGATATGGTTACCTAAAAACCTACTTCTTCTCCTTGCTAAGGCAGTACATGTCGCTATTATGTGTTCAGAGGTTTCGTCCTCGATATCACAGTATCGGCAAGTCCCGATGCTTACTATGCCTAGTTTGCATAAGTGGCTTCTCAGTCTACAGTGTCCTGTCAAAAGACCGGTCAGTATTCTAAGTCTGTTCTTCCCCATGACTATAAGTTGCTTGAATCTTTGCAGATTGTAGCTACCCAGGAGACTCTTTGCCTGTCGTAGGCCTTGAGTATCATTCCAGCATAACTGGCGCAAATGCTTTTCTTCTTCTCTGAGAGATTTCCGTAGTGTGTGGTTCCCAATGCCACAAAACGGTTCAGGTCCTATTAGGGGGTTTTCAGCACCCATTCTTGCTAGCCTATCTGCTGCCTCGTTCCCCGCTATATCTGTATGCCCTGGAATCCATCGCAGAGTAAGCCTGTTATATGATCCCAGCAGATCTAGCTTTATCCGGACCTCCCGGACTACTTTTGATGTTAGTCTGCTCTTGCTAATTGCCTTCAATGCCGCTTGACTATCTGATAGAATGGCTATGTCTCTATTCCGATAGTTGCGTGTTAGGTTAAAATCCGCACATCTTCCTATAGCGCACACTTCAGCCTGAAAGATGCTGGTGTGAGTACCTAAGGATTCATAATGGGATAACCGAGGACCAACAACTCCGAGGCCAGTGCCTTGATTTGTTAGGGATCCATCAGTGTACCACTTTATTATATGGTGATTCATGGGATGGACATCCTCAAGAGTCGTCCATTCCTTTTTACTGCTCAAGTTCACTCCGAAATTGCGATCGAATTTGTATTCGGCTGGCATTTCGTCCCTTGGTTGTATCAACAGGGGGAGTTCACTTGATAGAGCATCAGCGTCCCTCTGGCTAAGGATGCAGTTGTTGCCAACTCCCTCCATTGCCATTCTTAGCAGGGTCGCTTTTCTTTGAAGCCCTATGAATGTGTGGAGCGGTGTAAACTCCAATAGGACTTCAATGGCTGCTGTCGGACAGGTGCGCATTGCCCCTGTTATGCAAACGCAGGCCATTCTTTGCAGCTTATGCAGTTGTTTTTGGACGGTGGTGAGTTGCACTCTATCACCCCAGGCAATTGCTCCATATGTGAGCATGGGCCTGACAACCATAAGGTATAGCCATCTTAATATCTTCGGTGATGTTCCCCATGATTTCCCGGCTATACTACGACATGTATAGAGTGCTCTAGAGCACTTTGCTATCGTATTTTTAACATGTGGGCCGAAGTTCAGTTTACTGTCGAAAGTAACTCCTAGGTATTTAACCTCCTTGCTAGTTGCTATTTCGCTTCCTAGAAGCCTTATTTGCCTAAGTCTCTGCAGCTTATATCTTCTTGTAAAGGGGACGATGACTGTTTTAGTGGGGTTAAGGTTGAGGCCAACCTCATTACACCAGTCGCTCGTCATCTTGAGCCCTAACTGAATTATGTCGCAGAGTGTTTCTTCGAATTTGCCCCGTGCAATGATTACAATGTCATCGGCAAAGCCCTGGCATTGTATTCCTTTGCTGGCAAGTCTTCTGAGTAGTTCGTCTACTAACAGGCTCCATAATAGAGGAGAAAGTACACCCCCTTGGGGACATCCCCTTGTGGTCGTAACTGTAACAGTACTGTCTTGAACTGTTGCTGTGGCCTGTCTGGACTTTAGCAGAGAGACAATCCATCTGCTAGTAGTAAGGTCCAGGCCTCTCCTAGATAGGGCAGCTTGGACAGCATCATGCGACGCATTGTCGAAGGCCCCTTCTATGTCTAGGAAGGCACACATCGCTACCTCCTTGTTGTCAACTGCCATACGTAGGGTTCGATGCAGTTGGTAGAGAGCAGTGTCCGTAGACCTTCCTGCCCTGTATGCATGCTGCGTTGGCTGCAGCGGCTCATGTCTTAGCACTGTGCTTCTTATTCTATAGTCCACTAGCTTTTCAATCGTTTTTAGCAAAAACGACGTTAAGCTGATGGGTCTGAAGGACTTGGGGTTGGTGATGTCTTTCTTCCCAGTCTTGGGGATGAAGACCACCCTAGCTCTGCTCCATGCGCTCGGAATATATCCTAGTGCTAGGCTACTTATCATCACCTTCCTGAGAATGGGGAGGAGTTTGGCCTTCCCTTGCTGTAGGAAGGCTGGTGATATACCGTCCAAGCCCGGTGACTTGTAGGGCTGGAAAGTTCCAATTGCCCATTCTAGTCTTTCCAGTGTGATTGTTGACTTGGCAATTGCCCAGTCATCAGACACTGGCCGTACTTGGTCTTCTGGTCTTCCTAAGTTTGTTCCTTCCTGTATGGGGATACTCCCTGGGAAGTGAGTTTCAAATAGTAGCTCCAACTTATTTATGTTGCTACTAGTGTAGGTATTATCCCCACGTTTGAGGGCCAGGTTTGATTCTGGTACCTTCTTTGACAGTGCCCTATGTAGCCGGGCACCCTCAGTCGTGTTTTCTATGTTTTCACAGAAATCCCGATAATTCTTCCGTTTTGCCTTTCTGATCTCCTTGTTGTAGATAGTCAGGCTTTCCCGGAATTTGTCCCATGTGCCGTCTCTCTTTGCCCTATTAAAGAGCTGACGAGTGGTTTTTCGAAGCCTCTCAAGGCTGTCGGACCACCAAGGGGCATCTTTTGCTTTGCGCTTCTTCCCTAGTGCGCAGCTCACCTCGTAAGCATTGATTATACTATTGTTCACCGAGGCTATTACGCTTTCCAGATTTGGGGGATTTCTGGGTATACCAGAAATTATCCCATCCAGATTGCGTTCTAGCGTCGTTGAAAACTTACCCCAGTTCGTTTTCCTGGGGTTGCACGTTTGCTTGCTACAGTCTGTATTTAGTTGTAGTTTATAAAGAATAATCCTATGATCTGACATAGATTCTTCTGGCGACACGTGCCAGCTCCTAAGATGTATTTTAAGGGACCGACTAAGTAGGGTGATGTCTAGGACTTCATCCCTAACCCTGGTTACAAATGTCGGAGTGGTTCCGACATTGCCAATTTCTAGATTATTAGTTAAAATAAATTCAAAAAGACACTCACCCCTTTGGTTTGTATCCGTGCTTCCCCATATCTCATGGTGCGCGTTGGCATCGCAACCGATGAGGAGCGGTAGCTTCTCTTTTTGGCAGTGTTCCACCAGTCTCATGATCTCTGGGGGTGGGCAGGGCCCGTCCCCTGCGAGGTAGGCCGATGCAACCACGATTGTGTGGGCAGCTTCCATCGCCTGTATCATGATCGGTACGCAGTCCCTGGTGAGAAATTCTGAAAGGATGGTATAATTAATACACTTCCTTACCATTATGCATGTTCTTGGTAGTGGGTTGCCCAGAATGACCAACAAGTTGTCGGAGGTGCGATCTGCGCTCCGTGGGCAGAAGAGTGTCATTGTGTGGGGCGACGGTATATTGTCCCCCATACGAATGTCAAGGGGCACGCCCTTCCATGAGCTTAGTCTCGGCGCGACTGTTGCCAGCCAGTCCGCCGAGTCCTCGTCCACACAGTCGATCACTAGGTGACCAACCCGGAAATGTATTCCCGTGAACGCTACCGCTGTGCTCCATCCCGTAACGGATATTTCATCCATTAGTGCCTCCTCTAACGCGGATAAGTCCCCGTGGCTGAGGATTACCTGGGGATAATCCGCAGGTAGCACGGCCACCCTGACCTTCTTCGCTATCATTGCGTATGATACGCGAGGCTCGGTGGTTGCTGAGGAGGAGGACTCCATGGCTACCGCTGCTGCCCTAGACGTGCTCGGCCGCACGTCCAGCGTCTCAGGCGTCACAGACTCCACCGTCTGTGATGCCCCTGTGGCTGGTGTTGATGCACAGAGACGTTTTGGCGTGCCCGTGGGAGGAGTCAGCGTGCTGCTGGACCTCTTCGGAGCAGATGTAGCCGTTTGAGCTGCTGGTCGCGGCTCCTTCGCCTTTGCTAAGGCCTCCAAGGGGGGCAAGCCTTGGCTCAAGTACCTCAGGTACCATTTGACCCTAGAGCCGCACAGGTTGCGCCTATTTGGGTCGTCCAGCCCACCCGGTTGCCCCCTGGATGGTAGTAGCGCCTCCTTTTTATTTTGGCGCTGCTGTCCTTGTCGCCTGTCAGCGGTCAGCATGGGGCGCATCGGTCGGGATGGTCCGGCTCCCGTGTGAACTTGCCGCGGCGTTACTTTGACGCGGGTATGACCGCGCCAACTGTCGACCATTAGTATGGCCCTGGTTTGCTCTTGGAGCACTTCTTCTTGCTGCCTGGTTGCGTGGAGGATGGTCTACCACACCTGGCCGCACTCTATCGAGATCTCGATCTTCAAATTGTCTTGCGACACTCGCCGCTGGGAGATCCTGCGGTAATTTAATATTTTTGTTCGTCTTCATTCTTTTTGGTCCCACGAGAAGCGAAACAATAAACGGTCCACCCGAGCAGAGGCTCGCATGCCCGGGTAAGGCTGGATAGAACAGGCGGTCGCCACTTGCCTGAGCCCACCGTTCGCGACTGAGCTATTTGTAGACCCGGGCCCCCAGCCAAGCTGACTCTCGGCACGGTCCGAATGACACCCTTAGTCCGGCCCGGGGTGAGATGTGGGATGGGATGGAGGTAGGTAAGTGTGAGGGATATTGGGATTCATTCATAGTTAGTTTTTAATAAAAATTACAAAAATGCACAAGTTTCTTACCATTGACGCTAAGGTTTAAACTTGATGTTAGATGTAAGATGTTGACAGTGGGGGTCGGTGTTTCACATTTAACATCTCAGAAGGAAATATTCCGCAGAAAAATGTACTAATTTGCCGCAGCCCAACTCAGAGGATTGCACTCCGAGCTCGTGTAAAAGTCTCATTCGCTTTTACATTAGCGTGGCCGGGGTCATTCGGTAGGAAATCCACACTTCCCTACGGCAGGTTCCGCTACGAACTCTAACGTTTTTCTGAGCTTTTCATAGACACATTCTGCAGGAAATTCAGTTCCCATTTCTGTTGTAGGGAAATTCTAGTTGGGAATTCTTTAAAATTCCGTTTGGATTCTTGTTAGTATTCCGTTTAGGATTCTAGTTGGAAATTCTTATTATGATTTACCCACCCCCTAGGGACCACAGCCAGTGGAAATAAAAAACTTTAATTTTTGTCAAATTAGGCGTTTTTACTTTTAAATCTATTCTTAAATTTAATTATTTTCTACTTATTATTACTTAATTTAATAACAATACTTAAATATCTTAATTATCGTCTTTAAGATTAAATGAAATAAAAAAGGATACAAAATAAAAAAATATAAAATAAGCAAAAATAAAATAAAAACCAAAACGAAAATAAGCAAAAATAAAATAAAAACCAAAACGAAAAAGAAAATAATTTAAAGATTTAAAAAATAATTAAGAAAAAAATTAAAATTATTGTGAAGCAGCGGCCGCCTTTGACTTCTTTGCCTTGGAAATCGCTTTGTATGATCTATTTTTAGCTTTCAAAACGCTTCGCGGACATTCTTGCGGTAATCTGCAAACCCGCGGTCAACAGTTTTAGTGGACTCTGAAAAATGGAATTTAGTTTAATTAACAGATTACTTAAATGCCACCAGGAAAACATTGATGCTTACTATATAGCGCGTTGTTCAGCGCCGAGAGCTGATCCAATGCGATCTTTCCCGGTCCTCCTGCGTAGCTCATTCCCATAATTAATTTCCGTGTGAATACCCTCTCTATATTTTTTACTATGCCTTCCGGAGACAGTATTCTTTTGAAGAGCTCAATCTGAAAAATGCAGTAAGCTACAGTGGAGCAAGCTCGACAGTAGGAGACCCAGTACTTTTTGAGAGCAAAGCGTTCACTTTAGATCTTCAATGTTCCCTACCATTCAATAGATGGCGCCACTAAAATGAACATAGGGGTCGCTAGCGTCTCTTCTTCTTCCTTTTGCCCGTAACATTGTTAGTTGAATAACTTCCGCGTTTATCATCCGATTGGATTGAAATTTTCTGGACAGGTTTGGACCATAGTGTGTATTACATGTAACAAAAATCAGGCGCTAGCATTAAAGGTGCTCTTGTAATTCGACTTCGAAATTTTGTATTTCAATTTCCGGGGGCGGAGGTGGGCGTGGCAAAAATCTAAAACAAACTTGATCAATGGGAGATATAGATGAACCTACATGCCAAGTTTGGTGTCTCTAGCTCTTATAGTCTCTGAGATCTAGGCGACACAAAAAGGGACAGACGGACAGACAGACAGACAGACGGACATGGCTATATCGACTCGGCTGTTGATGCTGATCAAGAATATATATACTTTATGGGGTCTGCCACGCCTCCTTCTGCCTGTTACGCACATTTGCACAAACGTAATAGACCCATTTGTACTTTTTCAAAGTACTGGGTCTAATTATGAATTAAATATTGGGTTATTTTGAAAATAGGCAACATTATGATATTTACATAATTATTGGGAGACTCCGCTATCTTCACGTCCATCTCCTTCAAACTATCCACCGATTCCAGTGGGAATTCTGCATTGGAAAGGACCATGTTTTTCCCCACCTGGTCCATAAAGGCCTGCTTCCCGCCATTGGTGTGGGCGATCATGTCTGTAAATATATATTGAAATGCAATGAGTAAAGTTATTGTGACGACCCAATTACATTGTCTTCTTACCTTACATCTCCCGCATCTCTTCATTTATGGTCTCCAGACGCTTTTCCAGTTGTTCTAAAAGATATCATTAATGATTACAAACATTCTATTATTTCTTGTAGTTCTAAGTTTACTTACTTTGCATATTAGAAATACTGCAACTGCATTGACTCTCCAAATCAAATTTCAACGCAAATTGGCTGTAAATGAAAGTTTAATACAAATTTTCATGAGATATAAATGCAGCTATTACCTACGAAATTTTCGACGAGTACACCAAATCCATTGCTACTTATTCTATATGTTAACACGCATTTATACATTTAACAATATTAGTTGGAATGTTAGTAGGTAAAATGATATCAGGTATAGTAGGGAAAGTACAGAACGTTGGTGACAGGTTAAGTATAGGTAGATGGTATGCAAGCAATACAAAAATAGAGCTGCAATGATAGATGATTACAAAAAGAAAAGGAATTTGCGACAGGTAAAGAACAGGTAGTCTACATATTTGCAACAAATAATATAAAACGGCAATTATCACTGTGCAAGCAATATTCAATTGTTGAGTGACAAGTGCGCACGCATACTGACGGTGATAACATTAACAGTGATTATTTGTATTATCAGTGATTGTTTTTTGATTTCAATTAGTGGTAACTATGAGTGGGTTTGCAAAACGCACTTTAAGGCGCAAGACACAACAAGCAAAGAGGGAATTATTGGCATTGGCAAAGTGTGATAGATTAGAAAACAGTCAGGAGGAGCTACCACCAGTAGTTGGAAAAATTGTTGTACAGTACAATTAGTTTCAAAGGTAATCATTCTCCAGATATAGGTAAACCTGGGGGCCGGGGTAGTTCGGTAGAAAATCCACACTTCCTTACGGCAGGTTCCGCTACGAGCTCAAACGTTTTACTGAGTATGGTACTGACTGCTCTGCATATTACTCAAATTGGAATTCTTACTCAGAGGTTTGAATTTCCCACGGAAGCTTCCGCTACGAGATCAAGCGGTTTGCTGAGTTTGCTATGGCCTGTGCTGCATAGTATTCTGCTAGGAAATCTTCTTAGCTGTAAGAGTTGTCAATACGTTTGCAGTACTATTAGCTTAGAGTCTTAGAGTACGCGATCGGCTACATTTAGTTATGTTGGCAACCCATTTTTGTGTATTTCTATCAAAGTGTCTTTTGCGCAGCAGTGCTATTTGAACGCGTGTTGGATGAACATCGCATTTAGAAATGGGTCATAGTTTTTCTTGCATTATATTGTGTAATTCTTTAATATTCTTAAATTGGCCATTCTGTGGGTTAAGTCAAATGCGTTAATAAAATACTGGACCCACACGAAATGTAAGTATACAAAAATAATAGTGAAATATATTTAAAATAAAAACTAATGTATATATATTTTCGTTTCATCTCTTTTCAGTATTAATTAATTTAATAATATTAATATTAAGTTCATGTACGAAAATGTTTATTAAGTAAAACTAAAGAAAAAAGTTGAAAAAAATATATGTATGTATACTAAGCCGGAGCGAAAAACACTTTTTTTTTCAATAATAAAAAATAATAATGTGTGCTAAAAATCTAATTTTTGGAGCCCATTCTGAGGTAGCGCACGTTCTTTTTTAAAAAATCATTCAAAAATTGAAAAATTTGGATAAAAATGTGATATAAAAAGAAAACATTGTCGTTTTTCACAAAACGCTTATTTTTTATACGTTGCCCTAATTTTTTCTTTATATAACTGTATTTACTGTTAAGATCGGTTTCAAAATGTAGAAGCTAGATTTTTTTTTATGGATATCAAATTGGGTAATAACCGTCAGCTTGCATGTGGCTATAACAGTGCATTAGTATACAATTTGGAACTTTTGCCTACCTCAGAGACCTTTATATTTATTTCCTATAGATTTTGGCCTTCTTAATACGAAAATAAATTTTTAAAAAATTTTCCTCTTATTAGTTTTCAACATAGAACTTTTTGAAATTTTGTTCGAATTTTTTTAAAGATAACTCAGCTTATTTAAGCATAAACCATAAACGCGATTGGCGCTTTCAACAAACTAACAAAAGGTAATAAAATCTCCTCATACAACGTTTTGAAATCAGCAGGATCGGTATGATGTTAGAGACTTTTAAAGTTAAAAAATTTGAATTTTTCTGAAACAGCACGGATAAAGGTACAAAAAAATTCAAAAAGTGGATAAATCGCAAACATATCTTCAGTTTTACAAATTGAGCATAGAGGACTTTCCCGAGCAAAACAAGACATCTTTCATAAAATCGGCTGGCGAATGACGAACTTATCCATCATTTTATTTTACCCTACCTAAAAAGCTCCATACAACGAAACTCATTTTATTGTGTTCGCTTGCGGACTATTTATATTCAAACTGACGGTTATTACCCAATTTCCTACCCATAAAAAAATTCTTGCTCCTATATTTTTGAACCGATCTTAATAGTTGATACAGTTTTATAAAGAAATATAGGCAAACTAACTTTGGCGCGCCAAGTTTGGATACCCTTGCAGTGCCCCGTGTCAGCCGCCAGATTTCTTACAAAATTTGTTATACATACTAAATGTTGGTTTCGAACCGATCGCTCCTATGGCAGCTATATGATATAGTGATCCGATCCGGCCGGTTCCGACATATGTACTACGTGCAGCAAAAAGACGGATCTGTACCAAGTTTCATCAAGATAGCTTTAAAACTGAGAGACAAGTTTGCATAGAAACAGACGGACAGACGGACATGGCTATACCGACTCAGCTCGTCGTCCTGATCAAAAATATATATATACTTAATGTGGCTTCCTTTAATGCGTTACGAATTTCATGACAAAATATAATACCCTCTGCAAGGGTATAAAAATCTAAGAGCTATGTATAAAAAATAAGCATTACGTGGAAAAAGATCACGTTTTCTTTTATATTTTTCCCAAATTTGTCAATTTTTGCGTGATTTTTCAAAAAAGAACGTCGGTGCGCCACCTCAGGATGGGCTCCAAAAATTTTATTTTTAGCACACATTATTATTTTATAGCGGGTCAACGAATTCAGACGTCGGGTGGTGGTGCTGTTGTTCAGCAAGGTAATGGCATGGGGGTTGATGTGACGCTCCAGTCGTACGGTGTGGTTTCTGCTAAGCCGTTTGACTTCATCTAGCACCCATGGGACTCCGAGCTCATTGTGGATTTCAGCGTTTGACGTGAGCAGGTTTGCGTTTGATAGGACCCTCAGTGCTTTATTTTGGAATTTTTGAATCTCCCTGAGATATGTGTAGTTAGCGGTGCCCCAGATGGGGATTCCATAGGTCCACATTGGCTTCATGATAGCTTTATAGATTTGGAGTTTAACCCTTAGCCTGAGTGTGGATCTCTTCCCCATGAGCCATAGGAACTTCTTCAGCCTCCTGCTCATCTGCGCCCTTTTGTTTGTCAGGTGTGGCTTCCAAGTAAGCCTCCTGTCCATGATGATACTCAAATACTTGGCGGTGTGGCTATCAGGGATTGATGAGCCGTCTAGGGTGACTGGGGGGCAGTCTCCTCTTCTCAAAGCAAAAGTGCAGTGGGAGGATTTGTCGGGGTTAACCATAATGTTCCATCTCCTTAGCCATCCGTTGGTTAGGTCGAGTTGATGTTGCAGTATAGCAGAGGCGGTTTGAGGACAGGTGTCGCTAACCAAGAAGGCAGTCTCGTCCGCGTATGTAGCAGCTAGTAGGCTCGGGTCAGGTATCAGGGGCAAGTCGGCGGTGTACAGTGTGTACAACACTGGGCCCAGTACGCTTCCTTGCGGGACTCCGGCTCGGACTTCCATAATAGCTGACCTCTCTTCTCCACACTTGACGAAGAAACTTCTGTGCTCCAAGTAGGACTTCAGCAGTAGGTAGTATGGGGCGGGCAGAGCAGTTTTGAGTTTGTAAAGGAGTCCAGCGTGCCATACTCTGTCGAAGGCTTGCTTTATATCCAGAAATACTGCGGAGCAGTACATCTTCTCCTCGAATGTTTCCAGTATTTTGTCAACGATCCTATGGCATTGTTCTGGCGTGCCATGTGATTCTCTGAAGCCAAACTGGTGATCGGGGATCAGACCAGCCTCGTCCAGTATTGGACGGACTCTACGCATATTTCCAAAGATGGTGAGCAAATTGACAGAAGTGGTTGCATTTGAAAATAATAAATGTATTGCGCTGTTCGATACTGGGACCAAGTTCAATGTCATACGTGAAGAATTTTATTGCGACATTGGCAGGCTCAAGCTGGAAAGCTTCAGTATTGTTCTAATTGGATTAGGTAACGACCGCAGCTCTAATTAGATAAGACCAGTTGGATATCTCAAACGCACAGTTCAAATTGACAATATTTACGTAGTTCCAACCAGATTCGTAGTTAAATGTTGATACCAGGCCAAGAATTGTGTTTATTGGCGGAAATTGTTTTTAATAAGAATGGTCCGCAAGTGCGCAGTATGTCGAATAGCGAGGAACTAAATATAATGAAAATTATTGTGGAAGTCGAAAATGATACTTTTAACATTAACGAAGGAGCAAATGATCTGCCAAATTAATAAAGAATTATAAGCCAAATAAGACGAAAACAACTAATGATGAGAAACGCATTGTTTTAAAAGACGAAAAGATCAAATCTAATACAAAAGTTCTCAGCGACGAGAAGAACACATACGACGACTATTTTCTAAAGGCGTGTGTGCTATGCAAACTTGTACAGGATGAGAAGCTTATTGTGGTACCCAATGACATGAAGAAAGAAAAAAGAAATTAAAAGGTGTGCACATGATGAAGGCAGAGCTCGAGAAATATGATCAACCAAATTTGTCTGCGCGGTCTGCTCACTCAAAAGACTGAAAAATGAGACAGAATTGCTGTATCTGAACAGCAACACTTTTTATACCCAGTACTTTAAAAAAGTTCAAATGGGTCTATTAAGTTTGTTCAAAGAAAAAAAGTGCGTAACAGGTAGAAGGAGGCGTGGCAGACCCCATAAAGTATATATATTCTTGATCAGCATCAACAGCCGAGTCGATATAGCCATGTCCGTCTGACCATCTGTCCGTCTGTCCCTTTTTTGAACATCTATATCTCAGAGACTATAAGAGCTAGAGCCACCAAATTTGGCATGAAGGTTTATCTATGTATTGCATTGATCAAGTTTGTTTTAAAATTGTACCACGCCCCCCTCCGCCCCGTAAATTTTAAACAAAATTTCAAAGTCGAATAACGAAAGCTCCTTTAATGCACACATGATAAACTTTATAGTCCAATACTGTCCTGAAAATTTTATCCGGATCGGATAATAAACGGATAGTATGCGGCTGATCAAAATTTCGAAAATATGAACACCTAGATCTCAGAGACTATAAGAGCTAGAGACACCAAATTTGTATGTAGGATCATCTATAGCTACCATTGATCAAGTTTGTTTTAGATTTTTGCCACGCTCCTATCCGTCCCCAGAAATTGTAATACAAAATTTCGAAGTCGAATAAAAGAAGCCCCTTTAATGTTATTAAATTCAGCACTATGGTCCAAACCTGTCCAGAAAATTTCATTCCAATCGGATGATAAACACGGAAGTTATTCAACTAACAATGCTACAGGCAAAAGGAAGAAGAAGAGACGCTAGTGACCTCTGTGTTTATTAACTTCGTAGTGGCGCCATCTATTGTATGGTACGCATTATTGAAGAACAATCAATAGTGAACGCTTTGCACTCAAAAAGTACTGGGTCTCCTACTGTCGAGCTAACCTCGTAGTAATAGTAGTAGTTTTAGAAATCGCCTGCAGCCAGAGCATCACAATATTCAGGATAAATTAGTATTAGAAAGTTTGCCAATTGATATGGTTAGTCAGTTTGCCTAAGACTATATGCAAGTAGCTTGCCTAGGAATTATGAAAACGTTATGCTACTAGTGGCATTGGTAAAAGTAAAACGTCATAGATTTTCTTTAAATCGGCATTCTATTAGTACAATTAACTCTAAATTAATTTCATTTCGCTCTTTTATACCTTCAGAATTTAATAGAAAACCAAGATCTCTTTTTATCACTTTTTAGGCATAAGACTTCTTCTTCATAATGAAGATTGCATCACCAAAAACCAACTCGCTTTCAGTTTGCTAAATAATTTTGTAGAACAAGTTCCTTCATTGTATTCATTTTCCATTCTGATTTTCAATTTTCATTGCTTAACGCACTTAAGCAAACAATCTATCTTCTTTGGCTCCTTAGAATCTGTAAGCGCTTTTCCATTTGAAAACTTTCTTGGTCAGGTAAAAAAATGGTGAAAAAATTAGGTAATGTCATGGAGCAGTTATATAACCGTATTGAAGAATCCAATAGCTTTTACTTCATTAGAGATAACAATAGATACAGTATTTTTCAAACTAATTGCGTTAAAAACAATATTTTATACAGCCGATTAATTGTTAATCTTGAGCCTTTTTTCATTTCCCAATAGATTCTACTCTTGTCGGTATTTTTTCATCGAACAACTATTGTTGCTCAGCATTCAGTAGAACGTACTTAGCAAAATTGTTCATATATTTGATACTAATAAGCACATAAATTTAAATTCAATTTGTTTATTAATTTAGAGCCGCTATGGAGAAGTACACACAATTATTCAACATGGATACGGAAACCACACCCCAATACAACGGACAACCCACACACACAACAACGGACAATATAGTAAGATGTATATATAATTCGATTAATCGTGCTTTAAATTAGTAACTCTATTTGTCCTTTTTTATATCTTAGCCGAACTTAAAGAATTGATGTGACAACTTATTAAAACAGTGGGTCAACAAAAACATGTGATTGACGAACTAGTCAAGAAAGTAGATCGCCAGACTACTGAATTAGTAGCTCTGCGATCTGAAGTTGGATCGATTAGGACCAGGGTTTGCGGCGAGGTCACGAGGACAACAAGCCATCTGCCCTTAACGCCCTTTAAGTCATTGGAGGAGTTCATGGAATTTGAGCAAACCATGGAGGAGGACAGCGTCTTAAAAAATATTTCATGTATTCTAATATTAATCTTTACTGATTATTTTAATTGCTAAGCTTGGTTTTAATATACAGATTGCGGATCTCCTGAAGTCTTCTGAGGTGTCTTGTGACAAATTTGTTCGGTGCTCCTGGCGTCTGCTAATAACCGACGAGGTAGCCAGGCAGTGCTCTTGGCGTGGCACAGATGACAAGAAGTGCGTCAGAGGATTGCGCAGTACCCTCGCACTTCGCAGTACGTTTTATTATATGTAAATGTATATATATTTAAATTCTTAATACTAATCATCATACTGATTTGAATTTATTACAGCGGCTTTCAAACAGAGATTTGCGTTGGAGGATGCAGAATTTGAAAGGGTCACCCAAAAATTCTTTCAATATGCAGGGGATCGCGTTACGAAGATAAAGAAGGCAATGAAGGCAAAGAAGCCGAGGCTCGACATAGATTTAGATCAATAATTATTTATTTATTTTATTTTTATATTATTATATTATATTATTTTTATTTTTTAATTTTTATTTCATTGCATTTAATTTTCATTTTCATTTAATTTCATTTTTATTTTATTTTATTACATTTAATTTTAATTTTCATTTCATTTAATTTTCATTTAATATTTATATCATTTAATTCGTATTTCATTTTATTTTTATTTTATATGTAAATATAGATTTTTATAGTTATAGCTGAAATAAATATTAAAAAAAAATAAACATGAAAAAAATTTAAAATTACAAGTATATTTTTAATCAGTAATTAATTTAATGGATCTATCTGTATATTAAAACCAAGCTTAGCAATTAAAATAATCAGTAAAGATTAATATTAGAATACATGCAATATTTTTTAAGACGCTGTCCTCCTCCATGGTTTGCTCAAATTTCATAAACTCCTCCAATGTCTTAAAGGGCGTTAGGGGCAGATGGTTCGTTGTTCTCGCGACCTCGCCGCAAACCCTGGTCCTAATCGATCCAACTTTAGATTGCAGAGCTACTAATTCAGTAGTCTGGCGATCTACTTTTTTGACTAGTTCTTCAATCATATTTTTTTGTTGAACTATCAATTCTTTAAGTTCGGCTACGATATAAAAAAGGACAAATAGAGTTACTAATTTAAAGCACGATTAATCGAATTATATATCCATCTTACCATATTATCCGTTGTTGTGGGGAGTGGGTTGTCCGTTGTATTGGGGTGTGGGTGGTCCGTTGTATTGGGGTGTGGGTTGTCCGAGCTCCTGTGTATCCATATTAAATAACTGGGTGTAGTTCTCCATAGCGGTTCTAAATTAATTTACAAACGGAATGTATATGTGCTTATTAGTATCAAATATATGAACAATTTTGCCTGAAATACGTTCTACTGAATGCTGAAGAACAGTAGAGTCTAAATCAATGTTTTTTGATGAAAAAATACCGACAAGAGTAGAATCTATTGGGAAATGAAAAAAAGGCTCAAGATTAACAATTAATCGGCTGTATAAAATATTGTTTTTAATGCAATTAATTTGAAAAATACTGTATCTATTGTTATCTCTAATGAAGTAAAAGCTATTGGATTCTTTCAAGTCAAAAATTAAACCATTATGGACTATTTTATTTGGGGCGTTCCTAAAACTCGAAGTTGGCTCACTAGGTACAACAACTTTTAAAATACTTCGTTCTACAATACGGTTATATATAACTGCTCTATGACATTACCTGATTTTTTCACCATTTTTTTTACCTGACCAAGAAAGTTTTCAAATGGAAAAGCGCTTACAGATTCTAAGGAGCCAAAGAAGATAGATTGTTTGCTTAGGTGCGTTAAGCAATGAAAATTGAAGGTCAGCATGGAAAATGAATACAATGAAGGAACTTGTTCTAAAAAATTATTTAGCAAACTGGAAGCAAGTTGGTTTTTGGTGATGCAATATTCATTATGAAGAAGAAGTCGTATGCCTAAGCTGAACAATAAAAAGTGATTGTATCGGGAAGTATCTAATATGTTTTTAAACACATTAGGGCCTGTATATAAAATAAAAGTTCGCAACTCAGTAGCTTTAAACCTATCAAGTTCATCAAGAGATCTTGGTTTTCTATTAAATTCTGAAGGTATAAAAGAGCGAAATGAAATTAATTTAGAGTTAATTGTACTAAGGTCGGCAAAATCTCAACTGAACCCTCCACGAGGGTGCCGACTGGAAATAACTCTACAGTAGTTCTGTATGAACTGGAGTTAGCTAAGACATTTGTCTTCTGCATGAGCCCTGGCTCTACTATAGCCTTAGCGCATTCTTAAAGGCTCTTGTCATGGTTTGAGGTGAAAGGGCTGGACTTAAGGTGTCATGCGACCCGTGCCGATAGTCAGCCTGGCTGGGGGCCCTTTTCAAAAATAGCCCAGTCGCGAACGGAGCGGCCGGATACCTGGCGCCCTCCGGTCGTGCCTAGCCTTACCTGCACAATGCGGATCTCTGTGCAGGCGGACTTTCCCTTTCTCCGCCACTCGTGGGTCCAAATATGAATTCAAATACAATTAAAACAAACACAAACATAAAAAACAACAACAAAAATATAAAAATACAAAAAAATAAAAACACACAAGAGCCTAGCTCACAATTAAAAAATAAGTCGGGGATCTCAGATCCCTCAGTTTCGGCATCGGCAGGGAATATAAATTCTGGCCCTTGCTCGTCCCGAAAACAGGAGATGGTCACCATGCCAGCCTGTTCATCCCTAAAACAGGAGACGGTCCCCATGCCAGCCTGCGCTGAAGAAGTGGTCGCTGGTCCAAGCAAGCCTGCATTCCATCCAGGCCTTGGGGTAGAAGGTACCTTCCTCTCTCCATCTGACAACCTGGGGAAACAGCAGAGCACTACAAGTGCGGCTGGGCCCTCGTCTGGTGCAGAAGCTGAGGGGAAGAAACCTACAGCCAGCGTCACGCGCAAGTTCTCATATGCCGAGAGGAGGAGTGCCGGCCATATTCTGGAGCGACAGAACGCGCTCTCAAATACGAAGCCATCGGAGGACTGGCTGAAGAAGGTAGAGTGGGCGAGAGGCGTGCTCCCCTCCTACCAAAGCAGGCCACCAAGAGCTCAGGCTCAGCCGAAGAGGCAACGGTCGCAGGAAACTCCTGGTCCGTCTGCCAAGAAGATTAGGTTTCAAGCGGGGAGATCCTTCGCTCAAATTGCCAAGGAGAGGATCCTAATAGGGGTCTTCGACAGAAGCAGTGAGAGCGGAAGAATCCCCCGAAACCAATGGAAGTGGGTGGAGGCAGCGTTAGCCATACGCTGTTTTGAGTTGCTGGAAGACGAGCCCGGTCCACCCCCTTCCTGCAAAGATGTTGGTTGGTACCAGGGCAACATCAAGGTTGTAGCCTGCGACGACGAAAAGTCGGCAGAGCTATATAAGATGGCAGTTTCCAAAGCCGGGGAGGTTTATCCGGGAGCTGACCTGGTGGCAGTCGACTGGTGCGACGTGCCAGTGAGGCCAAGGGCACGGATCTGGATACCGGCCTCAATAAAGGAACCGGAGCGTATCCTGAAAATGCTCCAAAGGTGCAACCCCAGCCTTCCGACACAAGACTGGAAGGTGGTCAAGGTGGAGGAGATGCAAGGGGCCGTTAACCAGGCAGTGATCATCCTCAATAAGGAGTCACTCGCCCCAATCGAGGCAGCCGGAGGAGAGCTGAATTTTGGTTTCAGCTCCGTATACATCAAGGTGTATAAATCGGATGCAGCCACGGAGGAATGTCTCGACAGCAAGCCAGCTGTTGAAGACATCTCCTCTGAGATGGAAGCTCCTGAACACCCGGAGCTAGAAGGGTACGCCTCAGACGCGTCCACGATTACGCGCGACCTTAAGGCGCTCTGCAGGCTGGCAGATATGGAAGCAGCTACTTCGTCCGACGATGAGGACGCAAATAGGACAGTGGTGGAGGCCAATTCTTCAGATGTCGATAAGACTTCTGCAGATCAACCTCCACCACTGTAAGGTAGCATCTGCTGCCCTTTTGCTCCGCCTGGCTGGAGGCGGAGTAGACATAGTCCTGATACAGGAACCTTGGCTGGTGAGTGGCAAGGTTTCTGGACTTGGGACCCCAGACTTCAAGCTAATAGTGCCTGAATCACAAGGTAAAATTAGAACCTGCATTCTAGCAAGAAAGCACTTTTGTATTTTCTTGCTCCATAATTTCAGCAATGAAGATAACACCGCGGCAAGCCTGGAGCTCCAGCAAACTCCGATAAGGCTGCTATCAAGCTACATGGCCTACGAACATGCAGACCCACCAGACGAAAAGGTGAGAAGCCTCATAAAGGACTGTGAGATCCAACAAATCGGCCTCATTGTCGGGTGCGACGCCAACGCTCACCACACCCAGTGGGGTAGTACCAACACGAATGGAAGGGGTGAGTTACTTCTAGACTACATTCTCAGCACAAATCAGCTGATCTGCAATAAAGGTAATGACCCTACCTTCATAATTAAGAATAGGAAAGAAGTCATAGACCTGACACTTGCCTCCCACAATATCTTCGACTCTATTCAAGAGTGGAAGGTATCTACAGAACACTCATTCTCTGACCATAGGTATATTGAATTCGTTGTAAATATGCTGCGTCCCGAACCTATAATGTTTACCAACGCCAGGAAAACAAACTGGCCGAAATATCATAGGTTACTTACAACAGCCATCCCGGAATACCCTCCAGAAGGCCCTCACACAATAAAAAATCTTATGTCCCTGGTCAATACCTTCACTGAGGCATGTAACTCTGCAAGCAAAGCGGCATGTCCAGTAAGTAGACCAAAACTAAAGAAAAAACCACCTTGGTGGTCATCCGACCTAAACGCTCTTCGCACAAAAAGCAGAGCCCTTTTTAACAAAGCTAAGTTTCTCGACTCTGAACAATCTTGGTCCGACTACAAAACTAGCCTAGCAAACTATAAAAAGGCCACAAGGAGAGCCAAAAGAATATCATGGCACACTTTTTGCTCGGATATAGAATCATCATCCGAGGCGGCCAGGTTGAGAAAAATACTCTCGAAAACTAACCCTACCCTAGGGTACATTAAAAGGGTAGATCAGTCTTGGACTACGTCGAGCGAGGAGTCGCTTGACGCTCTTCTCTCCACGCACTTTCCAGGATGCAGTAAGCAGGTTAAGCTACCAAATCCACCTATAGGTGAGATACCCATAAAACATTCCCTTCTCAGCAGAAGTAATATCAACTGGGCGATAAATAGCTTTAAGCCGTACAAATCGCCCGGTCCAGATGATATCACTCCCGCTAAACTAATACACGCTGGGCCAACAGCCATAAACTGGCTCCAAAGAATCTTCACTGAAGTTTTCAAAATAGGGTTTATCCCTGACACATGGAATGCCTCAAAGGTGGTCTTCATTCCAAAAGCCGGTAAGGCATCCCACACTGCTCCAAAGGACTTTAGACCAATAAGTCTATCCTCTTTCATGTTAAAAACCTTTGAACGGCTCCTGGCCCTGCACTTAAGGACCAGCATCCCGTCAACACTCCTCTCCAATAGTCAACACGCTTATAGAAAGGGCAGATCCACGGAGACAGCCCTGCATTCTGTTATTTCTGCCGTAGAAAAATCACTATGGCTTAAAGAATACACTCTTATAGCCTTTTTAGATATAGAGGGGGCTTTTAATAATGTTACTCCGGAGGCCATCACCGGCGCGCTGACAGGTCTGGGGGTCGATAACCGTCTAGTGGGATTGATAAATCAGTTGCTCACAAGCAGGGTTATATCATCCTCACTTGGTTCATCCACTCTCACCAGACACATCAGCAGAGGAACTCCCCAAGGAGGGGTTCTGTCTCCTCTCCTATGGAACATAGTAGTAAATGAACTACTCTGTGACATAGAGGGGGGAGGATGCCAGGTGGTTGCCTACGCAGATGACGTCGCCATTATATTTGCGGGTAAATACCCCCAAACGCTTTGCGATCTAATGACGACCAAACTTAAAAAGTTGGTCACCTGGGCTGAAAAAAGTGGCTTGGGGATCAACCCCGATAAAACAGAATTGGTTCTATTCTCCAGGAAATACAAAATCCCACAACTAATACCCCCAAAACTAAAGGAGACTAACCTCTCCTTCAGCGAAAGCGCGAGATACCTAGGTCTAGTCCTGGACAAAAAACTGGACTGGAACCTAAATATCCAAGAACGAAGCAGGAAAGCAATAGTAGCTCTCTACACTTGTAGAAAAGCTATAGGGCTCAAGTGGGGCATGTCCCCTCACATCGTACACTGGCTATACACAGCGATAGTTAGACCGATCCTTCTGTATGGGATCCTAGTTTGGTGGCCAGCCCTATCGAGACAAACCACAAACAATAAAATAAATAAAATTCAGAGAATGGCAGAGCTATGCATTACAGGAGCTCTCCGCTCAACCCCAAGCGATGCACTCGATGCCATCCTCAATATTAGGACACTAAAGCAAGTAAGCGTGGAACGCGCCACAATGACAGCAATTCGCTTGAGGGACTCAGGCTACTGGGTTGCCAAGCCCTATGGACACTCTGCGATTCTAACGAATAGCAGACATGTCCCCACCAAGACTGACTACTGTATGCCAAAAGAGCACATAGAGACACCCTTCAAAGTACTCATTCCAAAAAGGGAAGAATGGGAAAACGATACTCCAGGCCACGCCGGAGCCTTAAATTTCTACACGGACGGATCCAAGCTGGACAGCAGAGTAGGCGGGGGGGTATACTCCCACGAACTGCACCTAAATTTATCGTTCAGGCTTCCTGATCATTGCAGTGTCTTCCAGGCGGAAGTACTAGCCATCAATGAAGCAATAAACAAACTGCGAGACTATCATACTGAGGCAACAGCCATAAATATATACAGTGATAGCCAAGCAGCCCTCAAATCCCTCCTAGCCCTGACTACTAAGTCTAGTTCAGTCACAAATTGTCGCAGATCTCTAAACGAGATCGCGGAACAATTCGACGTAAACCTTATATGGGTACCGGGCCACCGAGATATCCAAGGAAATTGTATAGCGGATGAACTCGCTAGGCGAGGCACGACTGATACCCTCCTTCCAGACAAGGAGAGAATCTGTATGCCCCTAGCTACCTGCAAGCTCATCCTCCAAACCCACTCAATACACGTTGCCAATAGGCTTTGGGATAATTCTATGACCAGTAGAATAGCAAAGCAAACCTGGCCTAGTATAAACAAATCCCGCTCTAACAAACTTTGTAAGCTGAGTAGAACGGATTGCGCGGCAGTCATCCGGGCCATCACTGGGCACTGGATGATAGGCATTCACGCACGAAGGCTTAACGCCCCTTATAATGACTTCTGCAGAAGTTGTAGAGATGAGGAAGAGGAGGAATCTCCAGAGCACTTCTTCTGCTTCTGTCCGGCCTTAAGCAAAAGAAGACACAAATTTCTGGGAAAGTATTTCCTAAACAACTTAGGAGAACTAGCACTGCTTAGCCCGCGAAAAATAAGCAAATTTATCCAGTCGACGGACTGGACCCCTTAGGAGATTTGAATTGTCCCAACGGGTTGGCGATCCTTTTAGGGAGTGATCCATGGTATCACAACGGGCCCTAATGTGGCCTATGTGTGTCGAACACATCGACAGCCATTACAACCTAACCTAACCTAATTGTACTAAAAGAATGCCGATTCAAAGAAAATCTATGACCTTTTACTTTTACCAATGCCACTAATAACGTTTTCATAATTCCTAGGCAAGCTACGTGCATATAGTCTAAGGCAAACTGACTAACCATATCAATTGGCAAACTTTCTAATACTAATTTATCCTGAATATTGTGATGCTCTGGCTGCATGCGATTTCTAAAACTACTGTTACTACGAGGTTGGCTATCTGACTTTTCGAATACTATACGCCTTTGGAAACTTTTGCCTTTTCGAGTGCATTGATTACAACAATAAAACCCTAAGTGATGTTTAATACCTACGATAAATGCACGAGCTGGTGCGTCACAGATGAAAACTCTAACGCTAATGTCTAGTTTTCTGCCCTGAAATACTATTCCATCCCTAATCAAATCTAACAACTCGCTTACGAATTCTTCTAAATAACAATTTGGATCACTGGGCTTTGAATTGCCAACATATATGCCAGCTACTAATACTGGTTTTGTGCCAGTGACATTAAATAAAATTGGCCAGGCCTGCTAGCGTGAACTTTTGAATAACGGAAGTCCATCCACGTTAAAATTTAGGCTAATGCTGTCAGATTGATAGCGAAAATTAGACAGAAAATCGGTTAAGCCGTCTTTAACACCGTAGTGTACATAGCTTCCTGGCATCACAACTCTTTTAATAATCCCCCTTGGAGTGCACTTTAATAATCGGACGTCTTGCGGCATCCCTGGAATCTTTTCTGATAATAACTCTAACAACTCATTCGAAGGTCTTGTGCTAACATTATTTACGGATAACCACTGAGCTAAACGTGTATTAAAATCACTTGAACTAGAACTTTCAATAATGTCTGAATTATTTATTTCATCTTCTATAATGCCTGAATTATCTAAATCACTATTTAAAAAAATTGGGCTATATCTCATCTACGCTATTACAAACTCTCCTACTCTCTGAACATTTTAGAATGTGTTTTGCTTCAGATAAGAAGCGGCGACTTTTACGCTTTGGGGCCATAACACAGAATATAATTATCAGTAATAATTGTTATATAATTAGTAATAATTTTTATATTATTTTTTTATATATTTTAACGTATACTTCCTTTATGTTTATGTTGTGGTTGCTGGTTTTAAACTGGATCCACACTTTAAGTATAAAAACGCAAATAAGCATTCAGAGCAGCGTGAATAAAGGAGCCCCTTCAAATTATTGAGTTGTTATTGTTGTTGGCGCGCCACTTGCAACGACGAGTAGGCACAAAATGTTGCAGTTCTCGCTTATAATGTTTTAACAATACCCTCTAGTACGGTTGAAGCAGTCGTTGTATTTTCGTCCACGCAACGTTGTCCCTTTTACGGTGATGCGTCGTGTCGAAAAATATTGATGCCGAACGCTTAACAGAGAAAAGAGACAGAGACACTCTCTCACTCTTTTTCATGAGAGAGCGTGTGCAAAGAATAGAAAAGTAATAGAAAAAAAGGGTATATCAATCTTTAAACAGCCTTGCAGAAAAATATTTCACAGCAAGTCAGTGAAATGTATTGCAATGAGCACTAATTGTTAAAATTAGAATTAATGACCTAAAAAAACAAATATTCTATAGTTTGATGAAAATAATTCGTTAAGA
>JAWNND010000425.1:0-100696 GCA_035043265.1 Drosophila testacea
TATGGCGCAAGCTAACTTTGGCGCGCCGAAGTTTGGATACCCTTGCAGTGCCCTGTGTAAGCCGTCAGATTTTTACAAAATTTGTTAAATGTTGATTTCGAACCGATCGTTCCCATGGCAGCTATATGATATAGTAGTCCGATTTACACCAAATTTTATCAGCCTGTTTAAAACTTAATCAAACACACAATGTATATATTTGGTTGAGATATTTTGAGAAACAAAAAGTTTTTCATACTAAATGTTGTTTTCGAACCGATCGTTCCTATGGCAGCTATATGATATAGTAGTCCGATTTACATCAAATTTGGTCAGCCTGTTTAAAACTTAATCAAGCACACAATGTGTATATTTGGTTGAGATATCTTGAGAAACAAAAAAGTTTTCATACTAAATGTTGTTTACGAACCGATCGTTCCCATGACAGCTATATGATATAGTAGTCCGATTTACACCAAATTTGGTCAGCCTGTTTAAACTTAGTCAAACACACAATGTGTATATTTGGTTGAGATATCTTGAGAAACAAAAATGTTTTCATACTAAATGTTTATTTCCAACCGATCGTTCCTATGGCAGCTATATGATATAGTTATCCGATCCGGCCGGTTCCGACATATGTACTGCGCAGCAAAAGTTTCATCAAGATAGCTTTAAAACTGAGAGACTAGTTTGCATAAAAAAAGTCAGACAGACAGACGGACAGACGGACATGGCTATATCGACTCAGCTCGTCGCCCTGATCAAGAATATATATACTTTATGGGGTCTGTGAGGCCTCCTTCAATGCGGTACACATTTCGTGACAAAATTATAATACCCTCTGCAAGGGTAGTAAAAAAGTAGGCAAGCCAAACTGGCGAATCATGGCCATAACTTTTGTTTTTTCTGCTTCCCAATCAGCAGGAGATGCCTTGAAGGACCCTATAGCCTGCATTTTAGCGAATGAGATGGTCCATATGCTCTTCATTAAGAAGAAAATGCTAATTCCTCAGAATCATCATCCAGAATCATATCTAGGGGTCTTTGGCCCTCGCCAGGAGCAATTATGATTCTTTGCATGGCTGCATTCTCATCCTGATTATTCTCAAGCAGAGTTTCATGACTCCCAGGATTGAGCTCCTCCTCATTTTCAACATCATTGTCAGGACGAAATGATTGTTGAAATTCTCGATTGAGTCCCTCCAATAACTCTGCATCTGCTTGAGAAGGTATGAAAGGAAAAGTATTGGAAGTAATATTTGAAATCCACTGTTCATTTAGTACCACATTGTGTTTCCTATAAAGCTCTGTGTCTATTAAATACCTAATTGCATCTGAAGTCTTTAGAGGCCTAATGGTTTCAGCCACGTAATCATGGCTATATTCCATTCGACGTCGGAGGTGGAGCTGGACTACCTGTGCTTCATGAAAAACTCGTGGAAGGGAAGTTACGATATTGCTAACAGAAGTGGGAACATTGACTACAGCTCCTTTGATAGCATTCTGTCGATCAACGCTTAAAGACTTTATAATCATGAATGGAATTCGAGGAGAAATAAGTTGTGGTAAGACACTCGGGAAGGTCAGGAAAATCTAAGCCATTTGTAATGGAAAATTTAGGTTTCCCCCTAGCTCTAATGTGGGTGCTTCAAGTATTGCACAAATTAAAGATGTTACTCATTGCGACTTTTAATAAAAGCACGAGAAATTCTGCGTAACTGGTGGGGAAACCAAAGTCCTTTGCAAAAAAGGCAAACTTGATTTGGTCCCAGCTTTACCAATCTATTAAATTCATCTATTTGGGCTTCTAAGTAGGTTAAGCTGGGTACAAAATCGTCCTGAGAGTCATTCGCACAATTCTCAGCCATACACTCAGCATTTCGTCGGTTTTCTGCTGCCCTTTTTTGACTGAAGCTTCTATTTTGACTGACCCTTTGACTAATACGTCTTATGGCGTCAGTAATTGCTTGTCGCGCTAACAATCTTGCACTATGTCGTCGTG
Organism: Drosophila testacea; assembly: GCA_035043265.1. NCBI lineage: Eukaryota > Metazoa > Arthropoda > Insecta > Diptera > Drosophilidae > Drosophila > Drosophila testacea. The sequence continues at coordinate 1,985 of JAWNND010000425.1, forward strand.
CACTGTTGAGCGCTTGTTCGACAATCGCAGAATTATCCCTAACTTGAGACCTATATAACCTATCTCTCTCTCTTTCTAAAATACGAATCTCAACGTTAGAGCGACTAACTGTTCGAAGTATAGTGTTTCGTCTCTGTTTGGTTGTCCGTATTTCTATATTCCGTCTTACGGCCGATCTGCGCAGATTATCGGCAACCCCTCCCCCCTGCCTAAACTCTGGATCTGTCCGTCTATTCCTTGTTGTTCAGTTGTCCGTATGTTTGTATCCCGTCTGCGGTTCGATATCCGCAGTCTATCGGACACCCTTTCCCTCTGCCCTTTTTCTGGTTCTGTCCGTCTTTGTCTCCTATTCAATGTGTTCCCTTGCTGCTCACCTGTCCGTATGTCTGTATTCCGTCTACGGCTCGATCTGCGCAGATCTGCTTTAATTCTGGGGGTAATTGTTAATTTTATGGCCAACCTCGACTTCTAGTTTTTTTAAAAATTTTTTTTTAAGTTTAATTTTTTTCAAGCCTGAAACGGCTTGCGCAGGGCACAGCATTAGTGCTGTCCGTCGTTATCAGAGTTGCGAAACTAGCTATAAAATAGCTAAATAGGCAATGAATTATTTTGGTGTTATTTTGAAAATAGCTATACTAACTACTCATGCAAAGCAATTGAAATATTTATCTCTTTGAAATTATTGGTGGCCCTGAAAAGGGCCGATTTGGTAAAATGCCATGTGATTTTACTCCACGGCTCTTTGCTGGGCATCTTCCTCGGCTTCAGAATCCTGTGGGAGACATTATTATATAAAAAGATGTGCCGAATTAAAAGACTAATTTTTAAAAAAAGGCGTCTAAGGCAAAAATTTTCTTGCGCGATTTTTTTAAAAAAAAATTTTTGCCTCCGGCGCTTTTTTTCCATTTCAAAATCTACTTACATCGTCAAAATGGACGTCTGCATTTAATACAGAAGGTTTGTTGGGATCGTACAACTGTCCGATAGCCATGAAAATTTCATGTATACGTGCCTTCGAGCATTTGAATTTTTTTAAAAATTCAAATCGCGCAAGGTATCCAACATAATGGGCTTTGCGTCTCCCGTAATGAGGAATGTTGGCCTTCAAATCACGCCAAAGCTGCTCAATATTCTGGGTGTGCGCCCGTGTGTCTGGATCGACAAAATTCTTTGAGTGGTTAACTGTTTGGTGCTGGTAGCCCTCGTCACTCAGACAGTTATATGACTTCCAGCAATCCGATATTATGGTCGTTCCGTCGGCAATTCGATTTTTTATAATTTCCAGCAGAGTCTCGGTGTTCCGGGACTCAACTGGAACTATGAAAAACTCACCGCTTTCTCTGTCAATGCCTCCAAACACCCACTGACCTTCGACCAATCGTCCACAGTTATATTTTTTTCCCCACTTTGGCCTCGTCTATCTCTACTATTCTTCCTGGACCTCCAATAGTAGGACGATTATTTCTAATACTCCAGTCAATATATACCGCACGGAGGTAACTCTTCCAGTCAATAACGGAAGGCCGTGACCATTCCAGTTGTTGTTCTATCATTTCCGTGTCTGCCTGAAACCGCATCACGTCAAGCATTACAAAAAATGCTATTTGTGATATTGGGAAATGTGTTCCGTCGAAGAAAGTGTTCTTCCGGACACTTTCTTGGAAGTTGCAAGCAACTTTCTTCCTCTTCGGATTGGCTTCCAACATAGCTGTGCAACGAAAATAAAACACAGTGTCGCTCCTCTTCACCAATGTGCACATAGCGCCACATTTGGGGCAAACCTTCTCTTTGAGCATAACGTTATGGCTATGCATAAAATTAAAAAGCTCCTCCTCCTCAAGCTTCAAAAATTCCTTCATGTTTAAACTGCAGCCTGTGCAGGACATTGCGATAGTTTTTAAAAAACCGTAAGGCACTTTCGAGATAAAAAACACAACTCTCAGTTGTGCAACAAAACTCAAATGATCTTTTCAGAAACGGCCGCGACAAAATTGCAAACGGTATTTACCGTTACAATGTCGCGACATAGTGTCGAGTCGACTCGCTTTCATTGTTCCCTATTTAGCTATTTTATAGCTAGTTTAGAAATTTTCAAAATAACACCAAAATAATTCATTGCCTATTTAGCTATTTTATAGCTAGTTTCGCAACTCTGATAACGACGGACAGCACTAATTCTGCAACTGCTTTGCATGGTTAGTTTTGTGTAGTAATTTTTCTTAAAATTAGTGTTAATCACAGAAAAACAACAACTAAAACAATAACAATAACAATAATAATAACAACAACAACAAAACCTACAACAACAACAACAAAAACAACACCAAAAAGTGAACAACAACAACATTGCAAGTGCCGTGCGCAAGCCGTTTTCAGTGTAAAAAAATTAAACTTTAAAATTCATTTAAAAAAAAACTATAAGTTTCCCTCGCTTAATTTTTTCACCTAAATTCATCATAAATCGGGGTCTATTCGCAAAAAAAATTTCATAATTTTTGGAGGAATGGGTCTGTATTTAACATTTACCGAAAAACTTTTTTGTTTCTCAATATATCTCAACCAAACTCACAGATTGTGTGTTTACATCCTTACCAAATCTGGCTCAAATCGGACAACTATATCATATAGCTGTCATAGGAACGATTGGTTCAAAATCAACATTAAGTATGAAAAACTTTTTTGATTCTCAAGATATCTCAACCAAATTAACAGGTTGTGTGTTTGGTATAGTTTTATATATCCCTACCAAATTTGCTGTAAATCGGACTACTATATCATATAGCTGCCATAGGAGCGATCGGTTCGAAACCAACATCTAGTATGTATAACCAATTTTGTAAAAAATCTGACGGCTTACACGGGGCACTGCAAGGGTATCCAAGCTTTGGAGTGCCAAAGTTAGTTTAAGCTATATTTTTCACTTATTTTAAATAAATATTACTATTATTGCAACGCAATAGAAAATTAGTGCTGTCTGTTGTTGTCGGAGCTGCTAATCTAGCTATAAAAAAGCTAAATTCGCAATGAAAGCTATTGGGCATTTTAAAACTATTTAAACTAGCTATTAAATAGCTAAATTGGCAATGATGAAAGCGAGTCGACTATGGCGACACTATGGCGCGACATTGTAACGGTTAACGCCGTTTGCTATTTTGCTGGTAAGTTACTTGATTTTTGTTGCACAAAGGAGACACTCGCCTTGTGTAAAGTTTTTGAATCTCTATATTAATTGATTTATACATAAATTTGTTTAAACATCGCCATGTCGTGTATAGGTAAAATAAAGAAAATTTTTATAAAATTTAATTATTATAATATTATATTGGGATCAGGCTGCAAGTTCACTGTGTTTGATTTTCTGCTGCTGACACTTGATGCAGAACAATTTATGGATTTTTTGTACTGCCACAATGTGCTTCTCAAAGAGAAGATTTGCCCAAAGTGTGGTGCGATGTACACACTTTATCAGAGAAGCGATACAAGGTATCAATTTCGGTGCACAGCTGTAAGCTATGTGATCAGGCCCAAAAGGAAGAAGGAGAAAGTCGCCTGCTCCTTTCAAGAGAGTGTCCGCACAAACACCTTCATTGAGGGAGCGAATTTCAGCATTAAGGAGATCTGCCAATTCGTGGCGTGGGACACGGTTCGCGTCAAAGGAGAAACGGAATATGCGCAGTTTCAAGTGGGTTGGTCTCGCTCGTCCGTTGTAGACTGGAAAAAATTTCTGCGGGAAGTGTATGTTGACTGGAGTCTAACTCATGGTCGTCCTACTATTGGTGGTCCTGACAAAATAGTAGATATAGACGAGGCAAAAGTGGGCAAAAGAAAGCATAACTGCGGACGAATAGTCGAAGGCCAGTGGGTATTTGGTGGCATCGAACGTGGAAGCCGCAACTTTTTCATTGTACCGGTTGAAAGCCGTAACACTGAAACGTTGCTTGGCATTATAAAAGAGCGCATTGCCGATGGGACGACTGTAATGTCAGATTGCTGAAAGGCATACAATTGTCTTGCTGACGAGAGTTACCAGCATCAAGCAGTTAACCACTCAATCAACTTTGTGGACCCAGTAACACGTGCACATACCCAGAATGTGGAGCGTCTTTGGAGAGACATGAAGGGCGACATTCCTCATTATGGACGTAAAAAGGCTCACTATGTCGGGTATCTGGCTAAGTTCGAGTTTTTGAAGAAATATGCTGATCAGTATGATAGGATCCACGAGCTTTTCATGGCCATTGGGAGATTATACGACCCTCGCGCGGAGCAAGCAGTGCACCATGACGTTCATTTCGATGACGTAAGTATTTAATTAAAGCGCCGCACGCAAAATGAAAAAAGGAATATATATTTATTATATTTATATAATTTAAATAAAAACATATAAATTGAATATATGATATTAATATGAAAGTAATATATATACTAAAAGAAAATGTATTAAATTTAATAAATATTATATTAAATTTAATATATGAATATATTTTTAAATTAATATATAATTATATTTATTTGAAAACTAAACTACTAAATAAGTATATATTTTAATATATTATATATTTATATAAATATATAATAATTTAAAATATAATATATTATAAATAAATTTTATATATTAATACAAACTAAACTTGCGCTGTAGGCCCACAGTGCGGCACTTGCGCGCAACACACAGACAAACACAATATCGGTTGCAGCCCCGAACATGACAATACGCAAAGCACTCAATTAAAATATTTATCACGAATAAATATGTATATTAAGATTAATATTAACAATTATCACTACGTTAACTAACTCGCAATGAAAACTGCGTTTAAAAATGCTTAAAAGATCGATTTAAAATCTCGCACATAAATCGATTTGAAGAAGAATCAGAGTATCGAATCGTTGATTGGCAAGGGTAAAGCATTAGAGAGAGTGAGAAAGCTATATATGCACTTTAGACGCGTGCCTATAGGCATTTTCATTTTTATTTTATTCGTCATTTTCAAAAAGTTCCGTTGCATCAATTGCCATGTCCAAAAAGCTGGGATTTAATTTAATATGTTCTCAAGAACATCCTAGCTTAAGCGATTAGAGGTGCAGAAACATCGATGTTCGTGTCCATCGATGTTTTCGATGTTTTCAAAAAAAACATCGAGTGAAACATCGATGTTAAAAAAAAAAAAGAATATGCAAAAAGAACAGAAACAGCACAAACAGTAACATGAGATTTATTTGAGATCATTTAAAGTGTCTATTTCTATTCAGGAACAAAAGTTGATCAACAACTTCAGGTTTAAGCCTTGTCCTGCGGTCAGATATGGTTTGTCCAGCTTTGCTGAATACTCGTTCAGACTCACAGGACGAGGCTTGTATACAGAAAAATTTCTTTGCAACCAATTTCAGTTCGTTGTCAGCAGTCATCTGTAAAAAAATATTTCTTATTTAACATGTTAGTCATAATTATTTAAAAATCATACCTCCCAATACTTCAAGGGGTCGCAAGTGTCAGGAATGTTTTCTTTTTCTATATATTGCCTTGTGGCAATAATGGCATCGGCTCTGGTAGACTTTACTTTAGGCTTATTTTGCAAAAATGAAAATTTACTGCAGCAAAAAAAGAATAACTGCGGACGAATAGTGTGGAAGATAGTGGAAATGCAATTTTTCATTGTACCGGTTGAAAGCCGTAACACTGAAACGTTGCTTGGCATTATAAAAGAGCGCATTGCCGATGGGACGACAATAATGTCAGATTGCTGGAAGGCATACAATTGTCTTGCTGACGAGAGTTACCAGCATCAAGCAGTTAACCACTCAATCAACTTTGTGGACCCAGTAACACGTGCACATACCCAGAATGTGGAGCGTCTTTGGAGAGACATGAAGGGCGACATTCCTCATTATGGACGTAAAAAGGCTCACTATGTCGGGTATCTGGCTAAGTTCGAGTTTTTGAAGAAATATGCTGATCAGCATGATAGGATCCACGAGCTTTTCATGGCCATTGGGAGCATGATAGGATCCACGAGCTTTTCATGGCCATTGGGAGATTATACGACCCTCGCGCGGAGCAAGCAGTGCACCATGACGTTCATTTCGATGACGTAAGTATTTAATTAAAGCGCCGCACGCAAAATGAAAAAAGGAATATATATTTATTATATTTATATAATTTAAATAAAAACATATAAATTGAATATATGATATTAATATGAAAGTAATATATATACTAAAAAGAAAATGTATTAAATTTAATAAATATTATATTAAATTTAATATATGAATATATTTTTAAATTAATATATAATTATATTTACTTGAAAACTAAACTACTAAATAAGTATATATTTTAATATATTATATATTTATATAAATATATAATAATTTAAAATATAATATATTATAAATAAATTTTATATATTAATACAAACTAAACTTGCGCTGTAGGCCCACAGTGCGGCACTTGCGCGCAACACACAGACAAACACAATATCGGTTGCAGCCCCGAACATGACAATACGCAAAGCACTCAATTAAAATATTTATCACGAATAAATATGTATATTAAGATTAATATTAACAATTATCACTACGTTAACTAACTCGCAATGAAAACTGCGTTTAAAAATGCTTAAAAGATCGATTTAAAATCTCGCACATAAATCGATTTGAAGAAGAATCAGAGTATCGAATCGTTGATTGGCAAGGGTAAAGCATTAGAGAGAGTGAGAAAGCTATATATGCACTTTAGACGCGTGCCTATAGGCATTTTCATTTTTATTTTATTCGTCATTTCCAAAAAGCTGGGATTTAATTTAATATGTTCTCAAGAACATCCTGGCTTAAGCGATTGCGGTTGTCGGTTAGCACCAGTCTTAGCGTAGAGAATGCTCGTTCAATCAAATCAAAGCGATTGACAATAATAAATATGTTTTATAAAAATTATTAAGGTAAGAAAAGTTACAAAAATGAATTATTATTTATTACTTATTATTTATTATGTTTTTATGTTCAACTTAATTTGTTCTTATAAATTTTGATTTCCTTTATATTTTTGTCAATAATGATAAACAAGTTTAAAAAAATAATAAAAACTGCAAGAAGTACAAAAATAAGAAGAACCAAAATGTCTAGTTTTTCGCGACTGCGACTGCCGGCGACTTCCAAAAGTCGCACTTGCTGCTGCCAGCGACTTATGCTTACGATCGAAAGCAACTGCGACGAAGATCAAAAGCAACCAACAGTCGAGCTCATCGATTTTCGCGACTGCGACTGCCGACGACTTCTGAAAGTCGACAGTTGCTGCTGCTTCGACTTACGCTCACGATCGAAAGCAACAGCAAAGCGGAAAGAAAAAAAACGGTAATCGGCGACTGTTGATGCTGTTTGATTTTGGTCGCTTTTTCATTTTTGCTTTTGCATCGACTGAAGCTGAAGCAACTGTTCATTTTAAGAAGTCGCTCGCAGTCAGTGTTGCTAGATTAGCTTATTTCAGGCTAGATCTAGCATATTTAAAATGGAATAGCTTGTAAAATTTGAAAATAGCTTATAACCTGAAATCTAGCATATTCAAAAGTTCATTTAGCCTATTCTAGCAATATATGTATTCGTGATGTCACGAAATATTTTATATTGTTACGTGAACTTTATTCGCATGATCGTGAAACTGTTTTCTAATCGATGGTTTCATCGATATGTTTGCTGATATATGTGCTATATGTTATCGGCGATATATTTAATTTGACATTCGGAAAAGATAGATAAGCTTGTAAAAATGCCAAAAACAACTTAGAAGCAATTTTTCCGCTTCTCGCATCGCTTCGCTTCTCGCGCGCACTCTGACATCAGCCTTACAACTTGCCACAAAAATATCTTTGCCTCATTAAAACAAATAAATAATATTTAAGTGAGAAAGAAAACGATGACATCGATGGCTTATTAACTTATTTAATTTAAACAAAAACCTACGGATTTTGTGTCTTGTCTTGAATTTGAGTATAGCTTGTTTTCAGCACTTTTTGTTTAGCTTATTTTAGCTTATTTTTACGTAGAATCTAGTTTATGCGGGCGCTCAACACCTGGCAACACTGCTCGCAGTCGAGGCAGTGAAAAGCATAAATATTGCGACTTCTGTTACTTCGACTGCAGTTTTTTAAACACTGGTTGCCACACTAGCTTATTACAGGCTATATCTACATATTTTAAAATGCAGTAGGCTACAGTGGAGCAAGCTCGACAGTAGGAGACCCAGTATTTTTGAGTGCAAAGCGTTCACTATAGATTGTTCTTCAATGTTGCGTACCATTCGGTAGACGGCGTAACTGGATAAACATAGTGGCCGCTTCGTCTCTTCTCCTTCCTTTTGCCTGTAACATTGCACAGTGGTTCGGCTTGTATGGAGCTGCGGCTAGATTTACTTTTAGTTGTTATATTGTTACAAAATATTCCCCAAAATTAAAAAAAAATGCAGTAAGCTACAGTGGAGCAAGCTCGACAGTAGGAGACCCAGTACTTTTGAGAGCAAAGCGTTCACTATAGATTGTTCTTCAATGTTCCCTACCATGCAATAGATGGCGCCACTACGAAATAAGTTAATTAACACAGAGGTCGCCAGCGTCTCTTCTTCTTCCTTTTGCCCGTAACATTGTTTGTTGAATAACTTCCGTGTTTATCATCCGATTGGAATGAAATTTGCTGGACAGGTTTGGATTATAGTGTATATTATATGTACCAAATCAAGGGGCTAGCATTCAAGGGGCTCTTGTAATTCGACTTCGAAATTTTGTATTTCAATTTCCGGGGCGGAAGGGGGCGTGGCAAAATTCTAAAACAAACTTGATCAATGGGAGATATAGATGAACTTACATGCCAAATTTGGTGTCTCTAGCTCTTATAGTCTCTGAGATCTAGGCGACACAAAAAGGGACAGACAGACAGACGGACAGACGGACAGACAGACAGACGGACATGGCTATATCGACTCGGCTGTTGATGCTGATCAAGAATATATATACTTTATGGGGTCTGACTCGCCTCCTTCTGCCTGTTACGCACATTTGCACAAACGTAATAGACCCATTTGTACTTTTTCAAAGTACTGGGTCTAAATATTATAAATATATGTATGTTATAAGAAATGGCCATATCGTACGTCTATATGATATAGCTGCTATAGGAACGATCGTTTTAAATACAAAATTAGTATGCAAATTTTTTCTTACTTTTAGAGGTATGTTATCTAAACTCCCAGACTATAAGGTTGGCGTAGTTTTACATTTGCTGCCATAGGAAAAATCAACTATTTTGTTTATATTTCATAAATTTAAATAATATCATATCAAAAAATCATAAATTAAACAATCATATTGTAAGCCAATTTATTATATTGATATTTTCACAGCTATTAACGAATTAATATAATTATAACAAAGATTTATAATGTTTCTTCAAGTAAGTTGAACACAGATTCAAGTAACGTTGATTTATCCTTCTTTCCATGTTTTCTTTGCCCAGTTATAAATGGGTCCGACCGTAAAATGAGTGTGTTTAATATGTCTGTGTTTGTTGCAATCCGTGACATTTTTCGGCTGTGATACAATCTACATTTTTTTAATTCCTTCTTATTAGACTCGGCAGCTTCTTCCGAAAGCTCTCCGATTGACACGAGTGCATGCTCAATTACAGAAGATCCATGAACTAACACCTTATGGACTGTAGCTGGCAAATAGTACCATGGATACTCTTTTATCAATTCCTTAGCAGTATCGATGGCATATTCATTAAATTTGTCCAAATTTATTTTGTACCCCGAGGCGATAGCTTGGAGTATAGTGGCACAACGATGGATAAGGTTTTCATTAAGCCCTGTAATTTCAGAAGCCAATTTTGGATTTGAAACAAATTTTCTAGCCACATTTTCATCGTTTGACGATCCTCTGCCTCCGTCTCTGGGCTTGTCCACTATTAGTCCCATTTTTTCCCGAAACGCCGCTTGAATTTTATGATTTTGGTCTAAAACTTTTAATTTTTGCTCTGGGCCTCTAGCTTGCCACATTTTGATAACGGACTTATAGGAAAGTTGCAGAAAGTATTCAAAGAAACGTATTTTTGCATGAAGTGGGGATAAACCGAATTCGAAATATTCTCTGTTCACGTCTTTCTTTAAACATTTATCCAAGTTATTCATTTCTTTTGGAATTGCTCCACTTATATAACATTTTGTAGAGGATGACTCACTTAAAGCGTTGCACACTTTTCCGTCTACCATAGTAAGTTGTAAACTATGCTCAACAATTATCTTTTTATTATAAATCAAAAATTCTGTCGGCTTGAGTTGATGACCTTGACCTTGAAAAAATAAAAAGTCGTGTTAGCATATTAACGATTACAACTACATTCGCAACATTCCGCACCTAACTTTAACGATTTTAAAATCTTAAAACTGATAAATATAAAAAAAAACATCCTTATTTGGAATCGTGTGGGATCACAACTAAAACTTTAGGTAAACAAATTTGAGACACACAAAACAGGTACAAACAAATAAGTTTCACATATCAAGTTAGATTTTATTAATTTCATATCAAGTTAGTATAAATTAATTTCATAAAGTAAAATAAATACCTTGAGTTTCAAAATCCATTTTGAATAATATAAATTTATTAACTTGAACAGTTACCAGTCCGATTTGAAGTGCGCTTTTGCTTCGAAATATTTCACCACAGCTCCGATGCGCTGTTGAAATGAACACGTGTTCATGCTTTTGATTCTATTTTTAGAATGTACCGTTAGGTTTTCAGCGAAAATTGGTTTGCAAATTGGAAGATTGGACATTTTAGAGACAAACTGTGTAAATTTAATTTAAATATTTTCAAATCGGTTTTTTTGATTTTTGGCCTCTGACGGAACCACTGTGCATTGTTAGTGGAATAACTTCCGCGTTTATCAACCGATTGGAATGCAATTTTCAGGACAGGTTCGGATTATAGTCTATTATATATACCATATAAAATCAAGGCGCTAGTTTTAAAGGCTTTCTTGTAAATCGTCTTTGAAATTTTGTTTTCCAATTTCCGGGGGCGGAGGGGGCGTGGCAAATATCTAAAACAAACTTGATCAATGCAAGATATAGATGAACCTACATGCCAAATTTGGTGTCTCTAGCTCTTATAGATTCTGAGATCTAGGAACTTAAAAATCGGACAGACAGACGAACATGGCTTTATCGACTCGGCTTTTGATGCTTATCAAATGTTATCAGATGTTGATCGCCTTACATTGAAAATGTCGAATCAGTCATTGACCAACTTAATAAAGTCGGCCGTTTCTGGTGCGTTGTACATGTCCAATCCCAACGAGTAACAGCGTTTTTGGTATGGGTGTTGTGTTCGAAAGAAGCTGAGTGGCCAGCTTGACTCGCTGTCTGCCTGCAGATTTCACGTTGAGGTGGTCATCCGTTTCTTTCCACATTATAGAAAGGTCAGAAGATGAAGCGTACTTCATTGCTTGCCTAACGGTTTGCTGGGTTAGGAATTTCCAATCAACCACAAGCCCTGAATCAAGGAAGTGACTTCGTATTAGCTTCACAAGATGGGGGACAGCTGCAAATACGTACACTTTTCAAGGATATTCAGCAGGGTGCTCAAACCATGTTTTATCAAATTAAAAGAAAATTATATTAAACATTAATTTAAGAAGTTAAATATTTCAATAATTTAAGATTTTTACCAGGCGAGACTCCTAGATTTGTCCACAATTTATGTTTATCTGTTCCCAAGTCGTAAACGATACCAACGACATGATACCCTACCATATAGAGCTTTTCAATTATTATGAATAAAATAGGCACGGTCATGGGCTTATCAAAGTCGAAATAAATCGGCTGTTTCCACGACAAGCGCAGTCCTTGAGCCATTGCGACTTGAAAGTAATGGGAGAGTAATGGGAAAGTAATGCTTCAAGGAGTGATCATACTCATAATTTGCCGTGACCTTCATTTTGTCAAAATACAAAATGCATATTTTGTCCTCTTCATCCATGTCCACGGCATTTTCCATTAAAGGGATAACAAAATCTAAAATGCCTGGCTGGAGGTAGACTGCGTGCAACCACCTGTCCAAATTGGATATGGACGGAAGTGGAAACCCCTTCTTTATCAGGTGGCGATATGCCCGGGGACCAGCAGCATAAATACATATGGCATTTACAATGTCGTCATGATCTCATTGCACTCTTTTTCCTCCATTCTCAAGCTTTCATATTTGCGATTTTGTGAAAATTCTATTAACCGAGTCATAAAGCGTCGCCGATTTCTCCAAATTTTCTAAGGCAAGGACAGCATCATCAACTTCTTATCTACAAATTTATCAAATTAATAACCAAAGGATAATAAATCAAATGTAAACATACTCGGTTTGAAAATTTAAATTATATGCATTGTCACTACAAGCTGATGGCTTATGCTCTGTGAGAACTTGCTTCGCAACTGGCTTTTGGGGTATAGCTGTTGGCATAAGTCGCCTCCGTTTTGTTGCAGTATCGGATGGATAGTAGAAAAAGTCACAGACATTAAAATGGCTGGCACAAATTATACTCGAAGGCGTAAACTGAACGCCTGTGCTTCTTAACCAGAGCTCCCTTCTGCTTTCGTCACGTGGCACTAGAACATTGCACTAGACATTTTTAGATATAATAAGGAAATACACACATGACAAAATAATACACACAGTTAATTTAATAAATGCCGATTTCAAAAATAATATGCTTGTTCCTTTCATTGTACTCTACTTACGAGTTTATTTGTAAAGAAGAAGACAATAAAAAACCATGCGCTACACAATCTCTTTCGTCGAGGTTTGCATGCATAAGCATGATTTAGACTCGCGTCAAAACGCCGTGGAAATGAAAAACTCCATATAAAAAAAACAGCGAAAATTTTTTTCTCGTTTTTCATTTCAAAGTTGGTTCACACTTCTCGTTACGTTTCATAACGCAAGGGCATGCCGTTCTGTTAAACTCAAAATGGCACTGTTAGACTTAACATAGCACAGCTTACGGACCATTTCATTTTGACGTAATGAAATAAGCCTCCACCCCTTATTTCATCAGAGAATGATGAAATTATGACCTTTTGAATAGTAAAATGTGGGGAAAATTCGGTGTGAGGGAATTTACGACGTTTAATTGGAGGTCACTGCTTAAATACCGCAGATTTTCAAAGGTCATAAGGACCAAACAAGTTAAATAGACTTTATTTATTTAATTAAAATGATATGCCTAACAAAATAAATATATTATATAATTATAATATATCATCAGGCCAGAAAGCGACTATATTATTATTTTATTTAAAAGTGGCATCATTAAATTTGTTTTGCTTATGAGCAGTAACAACAGCTGATTTATGTAAAGCGGCCACAATAACAGCGTAGATAACATGTAAATCGATATCGAACACGTATATCGATAACAAAATACTAATATTCTGCTAGCGAAGTGAAAAAACCAGATTTTTTACGATTTCATTTTGACCTGAGTCTAAATCATGCTATACTGACAACGACAGCTTGAACCCTCAAAAAAGAGCGGCTATTGAGACAACGTCACCTATTATAATTTCATCATGGTTTAGGTACTCAGGCGCGAGAGTAATCCATACTTCTTGGCAGAGCTCCATCAGAATTGTTCATATACTCGGTATTGAAACTCTGAACAAAGCTCCAACGGTGCGATACTCCGCGGACGAACCTAATGCGAAAAGCGATATTGCTATCCGCTTTTCGAGTGGGAAGCAAGCACGAAAATTTGTGTCCTTTTTCGCCAATTCTTTTGCGCAAGCTCATTGAAACAAAAGCTTTCCATCCGATAGTTTTTTTTGAATAGATCATCGCTCATGCTGGGCACATCCGACCATGATGAAATAAGTATAAGGTGGTCTCGTCGGCTGCTGAATCGTTCGGGTTTTAGTCCCTTAACGTCAGTCTTATTGTAAAATGTATATTCTGGTCTTCTTCGGCAGCCGTCGTTAAGGGACAGCTTTTGCCGACGAGACCACCTTATACGTATTTCATCATGCATCCGACTCCCAATAATGGCCGTTCCGTTCCTTTTTTAGAAACATTAGCACAATGTAACTGCCCACTGAACCAAAAAGCGAGCGTCAAGCGAGAGGAACGCAAAACCATCGCGCTCGAGCTCGAATATGATATAAGAATAGGGAGAAAATATTGCGCAAGCTAACTTTGGCGAGCCAAAGTTTGGATACCCTTGCAGCGCCCTGTGTAAGCCGTCAGATTTTTTACAAAATTTTTTAAAAGTTGATTTTGAACCGATCGTTTCTATGGCAGCTATATGATATAGTAGTCCGATTTACACCAAATTTGGTCAGCCTGCTTAAAACTTAATCAAACACACAATGTGTATCTATCTATTTGGTTGAGATATCTTGAGAAACAAAAAGTTTTTCATAGTAAATGTTGTTTTCGAACCGATCGTTCCTGTGGCAGCTATATGATATAGTTATCCGATCCGGCCGGTTCCGACATATGTACTGCGTGCAGCAAAAAGACGGATCTGTACCAAGTTTCATCAAGATAGCTTCAAAACTGAGAGACTAGTTTGCATAGAAACAGACGGACATGGCTATATCGACTCAGCTCGTCGCCCTGATCAAGAATATATATACTTTATGGGGTCTGTGAGGCTTCCTTCAATGCGTTACACATTTCGTGACAAAATATAATACCCTCTGCAAGGGTATAAAAAGAAAAATACAGTAAGCTACAGTGGAGCAAGCTCGACAGTAGGAGACCCAGTACTTTTTGAGTCCAAAGCGTTCACTATTGATTGTTCTTCAATAATGCGTACCAAACAATAGATGGCGCCACTACGAAGTTAATAAACACAGAGGTCGCTAGCGTCTCTTCTTCTTCCTTTTGCCTGTAACATTGTTAGTTGAATAACTTCCGTGTTTATCATCCGACTGGAATGCAATTTTCTGGACTGGTTTGGATCATGGTGTATATTATATGTACCAACAATCATGGCGCTAACATTAAAGGGGCTGCTTTAAATCGACTTCGAAATTTTGTATTTCAATTTCCGGGGGCGCAGGGGGGCGTGTCAAAAATCTAAAACAAACTTGATCAACGGGAGATATAGGTAAACCTACATATCAAATTTGGTGTCTCTAGCTGTTATAGTACTGGGTCTAAAAAGAGCGACGCACAGCAAAAATTCGACGTTATTTGCTCGTTTCTTTTGCGTTCGTTGTTGTCGCTTGCTGTTTCACTCGCTCTCTGTGCTTTCAAGCGAGCGACAGAAAGACAAAAACCATCAACATTCATGCCTTTTCATTCGTTCGTTCCTTTTTGTATTTTCCGTTATTCTGAACGATCCAGTGTTAAACATAAAAATATAGGAAGTATGCGTTTAAAAAAAAATATATATATATATAATTTAATGATTTATACTAATTATATAATAATTAATACTATTAATTATATTCTGTGCTATGGCCCCAAAGCGTAAAAGTCGCCGCTACTTGTCTGAAGCAAAGCACATTCTAAAATTTTCAGAGAGTAGGAAAGTTTGTAACAGCGTATGAGAAATATCGCCCAATTTGTTTTAAATAGTGGTTTAGATAATTCAGGCACTATAGAAGATGAGATAAATAATTCAGACATTATTGAAAATTCTAGTTCAAGTGATTTTAATACACGTCTAGCTCAGTGGTTATCTGTAAATAATGCTACCACAAGACCTTCGAATGAATTGTTAAAGTTATTATCAGAAAAAATTCCAGGGCTACCGCATTCGTCTGGCGTTCGATCATTAAAGTGCACTTCAAGGGGGATTATTAAAAGAGTTGTGATGCCAGGAAGCTATGTACACTACGGTGTTAAAGACGGCTTAACAGATTTTCTATCCAGTTTTTGCTATTAATCTGACAGCACTAGCCTAAATTTTAACGTGGATGAACGTCCGTTATTCAAAAGTTCACGCTAGCAGGCCTGGCCAAATTTATTTAATGTCACTGGCACAAAACCAGTATTAGTAGCTGGGATATATGGGATATATGTTGACAATTCAAAGCCCAATGATCCAAATGGTTATTTAGAGGAATTCGTAAGCGAGTTATTAGATTTGATTAGGGATGGAATAGTATTTCAGGGCAGAAAACTAGACATTAGCGTTAGAGTTTTCATCTGTGACGCACCAGCTCGTGCATTTATCGTAGGTATTAAACATCACTTAGGGTTTTATTGTTGTAATCAATGCACTCGAAAAGGCAAAAGTTTCCAAAGGCGTATAGTATTCGAAAAGTCAGATAGCCAACCTCGTAGTAACAGTAGTTTTAGAAATCGCATGCAGCCAGAGCATCACAATATTCAGGATAAATTAGTATTAGAAAGTTTGCCAATTGATATGGTTAGTCAGTTTGCCTTAGACTATATGCACGTAGCTTGCCTAGGAATTATGAAAACGTTATTAGTGGCATTGGTAAAAGTAAAAGGTCATAGATTTTCTTTGAATCGGCATTCTTTTAGTACAATTAACTCTAAATTAATTTCATTTCCTACTTTTATACCTTCAGAATTTAATAGAAAACAAGATCTCTTGATGAACTTGATAGGTTTAAAGCTACTGAGTTGCGAACTTTTATTTTATATACAAGATCTATTGTGTTTAAAAACATATTAGATACTAGATACTTCCCGATACAATCACTTTTTAATGTTCAGCTTAGGCATAAGACTTCTTCTTCATAATGAATTTTTGCATCATCAAAAACCAACTCGCTTCCAGTTTGCTAAATAATTTTGTAGAACAAGTTCCTTCATTGTATTCATTTTCCATGCTGACTTTAAACTTTCATTGCTTAACGCACTTAAGCAAACAATCTTTCTTCTTTGGCTCCTTAGAATCTGTAAGCGCTTTTCCATTTGAAAACTGTCTTGGTCAGGTAAAAGAATGCAGTAAGCTACAGTGGAGCAAGCTCGACAGTAGGAGACCCAGTACTTTTTGAGTGCAAAGCGTTTACCTGATTGTTCTTCAATGTTGCGTACCATGCAATAGATGGCGCCACTACGAAGTTAATAACACAGAGCTCGTAAAATTGTTAGTTGAATAACTTCCGCGTTTATCATCCGATTTTCTGGACAGGTTAGGATTATAGTGTATATTATATTTACTAAAACTTAAGGCGCTAGCTATAAAATTTTGTTTTTCAATTTCCGGGGGGAAGGGGGCGTGGCAAAAATCCAACACAAACTTGATCAATGGGAGATATAGATGAACCTACATGCCAAATTTGGTGTCTCTAGCTCTTATGGTCTCTGAGATCTAGGTGACCCAACTACCTCTGCAACCACTTGCCATTCCGGCCTTCTTCTTTCTGACCATTCTTTCCACAGCACCTTACGTTTTTTTACTTCAGTGATTAATTTTTGAGTCTCTAGTCTATTCCACCTTGCAACAAAAAGGTGCTGGTTTCATCTGCGAATCTTCCTGAAAGGGATTCAATATTATTATTTAAAATATATAAAATTATATGTAGAAACTGACAAGATCGACATCCAGATTGCGGCATGCGGCGTCTTCATCCTGCCCTCCTCCTTGATCCTTCTCTGGATCCTCCTCCTCCACCGCCCAGTCCTCAATCTGTAGATCCTCCTCCTCCAGCAGCCAGTCCTCAATCTGTAGTTCCTCCTCCTCCACCACCACTTGTTCTTGCTGTTCTTCTTCTGCTTCGTCAGCCCGCCTCTCCCGCTGTCGTTTCATTTTATCATTAATTTCAGTCATTTCATTTATGAACTTATCAAACTCATCTTGTTCGTTCGTCTGAAATGAAGACTGACTCAATTAACATTTATATTATATACATATATATATGTAAGATGGGCAGAGATGACCAGATGATCGACAGCTGCCTGAGCATCCCTGGCAAGCTCCAATAGTGTCGCTGCGACAAAGCGACAAAAGAGCGACACACACACAAACACACAAACACATGTACACACGGACATTCTTGAATTTCGCAAGGAGTATTAGTCGTCGCATAGAATTTGCCAGTTGCAGAAGCAGAAAGATTAAGCCGTCGATTCATTTTGAATAATTTTATTAAGTTTTGTAAACACACTAAACTCACATATTTAAATAATATTAATCAATAAATAAACATAAACACTTCACATTTGGGGGCTCAATCGGTCGTGAGCTTTTTGGTGTGCAAGCAGTAGAAAGTTGTCGGTAGATTATCGAAAAAGTTGCTAAGTTGTAATATGTGGTTGAAAAGTTATTAAAAGCCGTATATTAAATTACGTTGAAAAGCCGAAATCCTAAAAACATCAATTAAGTTGTAAGCAGTCTACTGCGCAGTTGAAAATTTTCATTGGTAGTAGTAATTTTCTGCTTGTGTGTGTCACTGGATACATACAGAATGCCCAAATTGAAACATACGCCAGCAAAGAAACAGAGAAAAACGCCAGCAAAAAGAACGGAGGAACAGCCTGAAGAAGACGAAGAATCAACGGAGGGACAACCTACAGAAGAAGAAGAAACATCGAGAGAACAGTGTAAAGAACAAGCAGAGGAAACAACGACGAAATTAGCTATCTCGCTCGAGAACACGATGGCAGAAGGAAACGAAAACAGTGTGACCAGTTTCAGCGTAGCAGAAAAAGTTGAACAGATGCTACAATTGCTAAGCTTGAAAATAGAAATTGACGAAAAACGAAGTGGTCAAATTAAGGTTGCAGCCGATAAGTTTGAGAAAGTCGTTTCTGACTACGATGGAAAATCTATGCCTGTTAAAAAATGGTTTGATATTTTTGAAAGAAATGCTGAGGCCTACGAACTTACAGAAAAACAGATGTATGTACAAGCTAGAGGCAAGATGGTTGGAGCAGCAAAGCTATTTCTTGAGTCTGAAAATGTGTGCGAATACGAAGAACTGAAGTACATGGTGATCGAAGAATTTTCTTGTAATCTTAATAGCGCTGATGTACATAAACAATTACAGGAAAGGAAAAAGAAAAGAGACGAATCACTACATGAGTATATGCTACAGATGAAAAAAATAGCAGCAATGGGAGATGTTGAAGATGTTGCCGTTATACATCACATTGTCAATGGCCTTGAGATCAAAAATGAATATAAGTGCATAATGCTGCGTTGCAAGTCGTTTAAAGCCTTGAAAAATGAATTTGATATTTACGACAAGCTAAAAATATATGATAAGAAGAATGATCAACAAAAGGCAAAAGCCAGTTCCAATCAAGTGCCGTCGGCAGGAAAAAAGGATCATTGCTACAATTGCGGTTCGATGGAGCACAAGAGGAAAGATTGCAGTGCCGAAACAAAGTGTTTCAGTTGCAATCAAAATGGTCATATTTCACGAAATTGTCCTAAACAGGTGGAAAAGGTAAATAAGATTGATGCTGAGAAAAGCAGTACAAAGACAATCAAAGTAAACAACCTTGAAGTTAATTGCCTCGTGGATACTGGATCAGATGTGACACTGATGAAGGCAAATATCGTAGATAAAATCAATGACGTTGAACTGATGAAAAGTGCCTCGATATTGCGCGGGCTAGGAAATTCAACAACACAGCCGATTGGTTGCTTCAGTGCTCAAGTATTGGTCGATGATCTGACAACTGACCAAAACTTTATAGTTGTTTCCAGTGCTAAGATGGATTGTGATGTACTGCTTGGACACGATTTCATCAAGAAATTTCGTATGATTGCTGACAAGCGAGGATATACATTCATGAGCATGAAATCAGATCCGATGAAAACGAATGAGTATGATATGGTTTATAATATTTGCGAAGAATCTTCTTTTATAGTGCCACCAAAGTATAAAAAGTCTGTCGAGCAGTTGATAAAAAGTACCTATCAGATGCCACCACAAGAAATGAAGCAGTGCCCTATAGAGCTGAAGATAGTACCCGATGGAGTTGTTAAGCCGTTTCGCCACCAACCTACCCGTTTGTCACCAGATGAAGCTGATGCAGTAAAGAAGCAAGTTGAAGACTGGATTGAAGAAGGTGTGGTGCGCAAATCTTCGTCGAATGTTGCAAGTCGAGTAGTTGTGGTTAAGAAGAAAGATGGCACACTGCGAGTTTGCGTGGACTACAGAAAGCTAAACAGCATGGTTTTGGTAGACTGTTTTCCGGTGCCACTGATGGAGGATGTTCTGGAGAGTCTGCAGGCTGCCAGCTGGTACACCGTAATGGACTTGGAGAACGGCTATTTTCATGTTCCAGTTCAAGAGGAAAGCAAGTCGCTGACAGCATTTGTCACACGTGAGGGTCTATACAAATTTAATAAAACTCCGTTTGGTTTTAAAAATTCGCCAGCTGCGTTTATAAGATTTGCTCAGTTTGTATTCCAAAGCCTTATCAACTCTGGAATTATGCAGCTATACATGGATGACATAATCATATACGCAGAATCCCCTGAAGTATGCATGCAGAAGACCAGATTGTAGTGTACAGGATTTTTTTTAATTTTTTCTCATAGTAAAAATATTTTTTTGGACTTTTTAGTCGATTAAAAATTATATTAATATGAAATAAACAGTTTTTGAGATAAATAAAATTAAATAGTGTGGTACTATGATTATTTAGTAATGTTAGTATTTTTTTGTCAGAAAAAGTTAGTATACTAATTAAGTTTAGTATCTATCGTTTAGATTAGTAGATTATTTTATATGCATTGCCTAACACTGCAAATACTCTCTCTGGATTTGAGCTGTCAATGTCACTTGTCACTCTCAGAGAGAATGCAACTTCCGGCGAAAAAGCCTATTTAAGCTCGGTCTTGGCCATCAGGAATTCCTTTCCAATTCGAGTGTGCCAATATTACAGTGGTGCATAGTGGTGATCTTCACCAATTTTCTTACTGAACGTAAGTAGGTAATCTGAATTTATAATCGGCATCCAAGCTTAAATTACATTTTTATCCAGGAATACAATTGCAAATTGGTGGTAGCAGCAACACTGACCCTTTATTTCCGTTTTACGGAAAAAAATTAATTTTGGGATTATAATCACCCACGTAAGTGTTTGCTAAAGGCATTTATTTCTTTTTGTTTAACATTTTAATTAATGTTAAATTTTTCCCTGTAGTTTCGCTTGCAAGCTACATTAATTCCTGGCAAGGTTATTTGGAATCTGCATATAAAAATTGGTAGCTCCCTAATTGGAAGCATTGCAGCTTCTCGGGCTCCGCTGACCAATTCAGTGCATCACTCCAAATTGGAGGCTGGCAGCGCAGCTAAAACAGCGACGCAAAGCGCAGCTAAAACAGCGACGCAAAGCGCAACTAAAACAGCGACAGCGCAGCTACAGCAGTGCAGTCGAAACCTGGGCAGAACAGCGTAGCAGAGCTAGATCAGCGCAGCGAGCGCAGGCAGAACCAGCAGGAGAAAACAGATCTCCAGTGAAAGTGGGAAAAAAATCAGTGTTTAGTGGAAAAAAGATATAAATTATAAAGTTAACTTAAAGCAATTTAAAGTGCATATAATACCCCCCCAAGATAAATCTATAATCAGAAAAAATAAATATAAATAATATATATATATATATATAATAACCTAAAACAAAGCAAATTAAACTTTCAAGTGCAGTGAAAATCCGCTCAGAAAATTATTTTCATTACCCAATTTAAACAACTAAATTAAAAAATGCAAGTTAAAGAAATAAAACGAAATTATATATTTATTTAATTTAATTTTAAACCCCAAAAACTAAAAATACAACAACAACACAGACAGCATGGGAAGGCCTTCGTCATCGCTTCTGGATACTGGTGAGTGTTTAAAACAATAAATATATAAACAAATTCGTTTTAATAAAATAAATAAAATCAAATGCAGTCAAAGAGTAAAGTAAAGTAAAGTAAAATTGTCATGCATTACAACAACAAGTGCTAATTTTTTCGTTTGTTGCTTAGACCTAATACTAAGCTGGCCTAACTGTGCTTTAGTATACGTTCGCTTTTTGTCTCTTTCGTTTGTTGTTTTGTTCGGCTGATTCCAGCAATGCAGAAGCAATCTGCAGGTACAGTGCGACCTCGTTAAAGCACCTTAACGTAATAATAATGTATATTTGCATTGAAAATTAATTTAGCACTACGAGTTTGATTTGTTTTGGTTTCACTTGAATATAAACTAAACTAAATAATGATATTCTGCCCGTATGAATAATTAAAGATGTCTTAACCCTATGTATATGCTAATTGATCACTATTAAAGAAAAATTTACAATTATTGCACAATGTTAAGACTCATCTAACATTAAAGAATTATTGAATCTATTATTATATTATTATGATTATTGTAACTGAAACTTAAATGAAATGATAACGAACCTTAATATATACCTTAAGTAAATTAAAATGCTGGAAGAAAATATACCCTATAATGAATTATTTTGAAAAGTATTAAAAAAATCTAAATATGGAATAGTACTGTTTTTAGTTCTTTAAAGTAAATGAAGGGGTAAAGAAACTTTTGGGAGCTTTCTATCTTTCTCTCGCGCAGGAAGGCTCATAGGTAGGGAGGGTTGTGACGCGATCTGTTGCTATAACATCTCAGCAGCAACAGCATATGAATACACTTAGTTTGAATTTTAATTGGTAATAATACTCTGTCCTTTTCTATCGACTCTTTCCTCTTTTCTTAATGGCTTGGCTTTCCTACTTTTAATTTTGTATGTACCCAAGAGTGATCTTAATACAGACTTCAACGAACCCACCCACAGGCTGTTTTTGCTGGTCGTTTCTAGGAAGCCAAACGAAGATCTGCATTAGATGAACCGCGCTCATGGGTCATTGGTCATACTGGCAATTAGTCAGGGTGACCATTACATAATTTGGCGCTCGAACGTGTGGGGCCTTTCTGATAAAATAATTGTTAATACAAATATTAATTATATTTGTGAATCAGAGGTCCATTTCTTATTTTATTTTATTTTTGCATGTATATTTTCTTTTCAAACCTTTTCCAATAGAGTAATCATAGAAATGAGGTTGTAGCTTTCTGGAATTTCGACTCTAGGTATGGCCTAGATATCGACCGCTTGCGCAATTTATTTTATTGATTGCCTAGTTTAATTATTCTTCAATGTTTTGATTGCATTTAAGTCAACGGGTATGTTAGCGTGAATGTCTGGATTTTCAGTAATTTGGCAAGACTAAATTAATGACCAAGGCTAACAAAAACATATTTGGACTAAACTAGCAAGCTAAACAATTCTGTCTTTCAAACAAACTGGAATATTAGTATCTTTTATAGCATATGTATAGTTCTGATGTAGCTTGGAATTTCACGATTTTGGCTAGGCTTAAACGATGACCACTATTGAAGTCCTATACTTAGTTAGATAAAGCAACTTTTATGAAAGGATGTATCTAAGTAATTTCTGTTAAATAAATTAAAGTAATCTCTCTTATTTCAACAAAATTCAAACAAGTGAATAATTCAATGCTTTAACTTTACCCCCGATTCAAACTTTAAGGAACAATTTATGATAGAGTGATTTAACATTAAATCAAGTAATTAAAATTATTTTCTTTAATCATGCCTTTACATCATAGTGTAGAAAATTTAGCAGTAGAGTTGGCTAATGCAGCTCTAGCTGAAACCATTTGTAAAATTTGTCAAAAACCTTTAGGTGAAGCAAATGCTATTAATCGAGTTTTTTCCACTCCATGTGAGCATCGTTTTCACGAAAACTGCATTAATGATTGGGTGGAGCAATTTAAAGAATGTCAGGAGTGTAAGAAGTTAGTACATATTCGTGATTTAAAGCAAGTCATTGTACCACCTGATACTCCAGAACCTTTAGTTCAAACAGGAAGTGTTCCTAAGGTTCATAACACTCGACATCAATCAAAGAAGAACTCTAATTCTCAACCACAGCCTGAAGCAGGTATTGGAGACTTAGATCAGGTAAATAATCAACCGCCGCGTAATCGCAATCGCAAGGTTGGAAGACCTGCTAGGAATAGAAATGTGACACAGAATGAGCAACGTGTTAGTATAGGTTCGAGCTATCGAAATGAGCAAGAAGCTGTCGACTACAATCGAATCTTCACTCAAATTGAACAGATTGTTTCTCGACAAATTGCTAATTTGAGTTTGCATAATCATTCTGGAGATTTTAGCGATCGTGCAAATATTACCCGTAACAGCATGGGCTCATCGGATAATACACGGGGCAGATCTCAGATCAATCCAGAAAAGATTACACAGATAATCCATCGCTGGAATGTAAAATTTGACGGTTCTATGAAAGGAGACACAGTGGAAGAATTTATTTATCGAATTCAAACACTGACTGAAGATTGTCTAGATAATGATTTTGAAGCTGTGTGCAAAAACTTACACATTTTGCTGGTAGGAAAGGCCAGAGAATGGTACTGGAGGTACCGAAAGGAGTTTCCTCGCATTGTTTGGGAAGAGTTCTGTGCCGCTTTAAAGTATCAGTATAAAGATTATCGAAAGGATTCTGAAATTTTGGAAGATATTCGTGGGCGTAAGCAGAAGCCTGGGGAATCATTTGAGACCTTCTATGATGAGATTATGATACTCTCATCTCGGATGTCCGCTTCCATTCCAGAAGAGCAACTCATAGAGATGCTCAGTCGCAATTTGTTACCCGATATTCGCCATGAGCTGCTGTATGTTCCAATTCACTCTATAGCTCATTTGCGTAAACTGGTTCAAATGCGAGAAAATTTGTTAGGCGACGTGTCAGCAAAGCGATCGATTAGAAATCAAGGCAATCAGCCATTCGCTAAGCGAAACATTGCTGCCTTGGAGGACTCTGTTTCTAGTTCAGAAGTAGATCCAAATCAAGTAGTTATTGAGGCAATTCAAGCACCAATTAAAGTTTTTCGCTGCTGGAATTGTGATACTGAAGGACACGGTTGGGACATGTGTTTGCAAGAAAGGAGGATATTTTGCTATGGCTGCGGAGCCAAAAATGTTTATAAGCCGCAATGTACGGTTTGTCTTTCTCGGAAATCGGAAAACTTGAAGAAGGGCCCATTCAACAGCAATGGTCGAATGGCCCCGAAAACACAACAGTAAATTCTTCTCCCCATTTACCGGCTAGCTCAGAGATTTCTCTGCAAGCTACAAACTTACCTGACATGACTATTCAACAATCAAAAAAAGAAATTGATGTTGATTCTCCTCATTTATATCCCATTAGACCGTACCATGAAAGATTAAAAGAATATTTGTTAGCCAAAGATCGAATTTTTGGAACAAACAGTTGTCAAGTACGCAGTTTGCCTAAGCGTTCGACCAAACGTATACGTAACTTTTGGAAGGCAATTCGGCATACGAAACGTTTGCTGGTCTCAGCAATAGTTAATCAAAAGACAGATGGTCGTTTTTATGCGGACGTATCTTTTCTAAACTTCAAAGAGCAAGGACTATTAGATACTGGCGCGAATATAAGTTGCGTGGGTTCGAAGTTAGCTACAGAAGACTGGACAAGATTTCCTCAGTTTCGTCGGATCACTTCACACGTTAACACTGCTGATGGTCGTGCTCATTCAGTAATTGGTTATATTGTGGTTGAAATTAAATACAAGAATCGCAGCAGACCTATTAAACTTTTTGTTATCCCTTCAATTGACAAGCGTCTAATCCTAGGTGTGGATTTTTGGAAGGAGTTTCAGTTAGCACCCGGTCTCATTTCATGTCTAGATGCGGAAGAGATACGGGAAGGTGAAGATTCAGCTGATAACTTTTCTTGCACGCTAACGTCAGAACAACGGTGTCAGTTGAATGCAGTTATTTCGTTATTTCCATCCTACGAAAAGCAAGGCCTGGGAATTACTTCTTTACTCGAGCATCATATCGATGTAGGTGATGCCAAACCTATCAAACAAAGATTTTATCCAGTATCGCCTGCTGTGGAAAAATTAATGTATAGTGAAATTGATAGGATGATTGAATTAGGAGTTATTGAAAAGTCCAGCAGTTCATGGAGCTCTCCGATGAGGCTTGTTGTGAAACCTGGTAAAGTTCGGCTATGTTTAGATGCACGAAAGCTTAACGCTTGTACCATAAAGGATGCTTATCCTTTACCGAGTATTGAGGGCATCTTCGCAAGACTCCCTAAGGCAAATATAATCAGTAAGATCGATTTGAAGGATGCATATTGGCAAGTCTCGTTGTCGGAAGCATCTAAAGCCTTAACAGCATTCACAATACCTGGACGTCCTTTATATCAATTTAAAGTGATGCCATTTGGTTTGTGCAATGCACCACAAACTATGTGTAGACTCATGGATGAAGTTATTCCACCGGAGCTTAGTTATTGTTGTTTTGGATATCTTGATGACTTGTGTGTAGTCACGTCAGACTTTGAATCTCATTTGATGATCTTAATGCAGTTAGCTGAACGATTTCGTAAAGCAAACTTAACGCTTAATCTGAACAAAAGTCAATTCTGCGTCTCGGAAGTCAAGTATCTTGGATACGTTATTGGACGAGGAGGTATTTCCACGGATCCTCGGAAAATTGAATCGATTCTTAACTGGCCTGTTCCAAAGTCATTAAAACAGACGCGTGGATTTTTAGGTTTGGCAGGATGGTATAGACGATTTATTGCGAACTTTTCTGAAATCACCACACCCATTACAGATTTGCTATCATCCAAATCTAAGTTTGTATGGACAGACAGTGCGCAAGAAGCCTTTCAGAAGCTTAAAGCTTTGTTAACTACAGCACCTGTACTGCAAAATCCCGATTTTAATAAAAAATTCTTCCTTCACTGCGACGCAAGTGATTATGGCATAGGAGCAGTGTTGGTACAGCTAAATGATGAAGGACTAGAAAAACCTGTGGCTTACATGTCTAAGAAGCTAAATTCGGCACAACGTAATTATAGCGTAACCGAAAGAGAATGCTTAGCAGTAGTTTTGGGTATTGAACGGTTTCGTTGTTACTTGGAAATGCATGAGTTTGAAGTGGTTACCGATCACTCGAGCTTGGCGTGGCTAATGAAACAAGCAAATCTAAAAGGAAGATTAGCAAGATGGGCTATGCAACTTCAGGGATACAAATTTTCTGTTAGCCATCGAAGAGGCCAAGATAATGTAGTTCCTGATGCTCTTTCCCGCATGTATGCAGAGGAAATTGCAGAAATAGAGTCGTATGGTCCTGAGATTGATTTAAGTTCTTCGTGTTTTAAGGATGCAGAGTATCAAACTCTTAAAGAGAAGATATCTGCCAATGAAAATGCATATCCAGATGTGAAAATTGTTGAAGATTTCGTGTACATTCGTACTGAACACGATGATGGATCGAAAGAATCCAATATAACTGGGTGGAAACTCTGGGTTCCACAAGGCTTGACCGAATCGGTCATAAGACGTGCTCATGATGTTGTAATATCTGCACATGGTGGAATGTCCAAAACCCTTGAGATTATTCGTAGGCAGTTTTACTGGCCAGGAATGGTAACGCAAGTACGAGCGTACATTCGAAGCTGTGAAGTGTGTAAATCGACGAAAGCACCTAACTTTACGCTTAAGCCCCCCATGGGTCAACAAGCTGAGTCGCATCGTCCATTTCAACGCATCTATGTTGATATTTTAGGTCCTTACCCACGTAGTAAGCAAGGCTATATCGGTATCCTCATTGTATTAGACCACTTTTCAAAGTTTCATTGGCTTTGTTTACTGAAAAAGTTTACAGCGAAAGCAATACAGCAATTCTTGCAGGATCATATTTTCTTTGTTTATGGTGTCCCCGAACTTATTATTAGTGACAATGGTTCGCAGTTTAAGGCTAATGAGTTCAACGCTTTTCTAACGTCTTTTGGAATTCGGCATATGTATACGGCATTATACTCGCCTCAGTCCAATGCGTCAGAGCGTGTCAATAGATCTATTGTTTCGGCAATACGAGCCTATCTAAAGTCTGATCACAGAGATTGGGATCAGCATATTCATGCAATCAGCTGTGCTCTACGTAATTCATTGCACCAAAGCATAAAATGTTCTCCATATCATGCTCTCTATGGTTTTAACATGATTACTCATGGATCCCATTATAAACTGCTTAAAAATTTAAATATGTTAACTGAGCCTGTAAGTGAGCTTAATAGGGACGATCAACTTGATTTGCTACGGAAAACATTACGCAAGAACATGAACGAGGCGTATGAGAAACAAGCAGATAGTTACAATTTGAGAACGAGAACTGTGGACTTCAAAATAAATCAAGAAGTATTTAGGCGTAATTTCGTACAGAGTAACTTTTCAAAGTGTATCAATGCTAAGTTGTGTCCAGCTTTTATCAAAGCGCGTGTGAGAGAGAAATTAGGAAACTCATATTATATCTTGGAAGATTTAAAGGGAAATCTTGTTGGGACGTTTCATGCTAAGGATATTCGGCAATAAACAGCACAGGATTCAAATTTCTGTATAATTTGCGACGTAAATTACTGCAAATTAGACAGTGGTGTAGTGTACAGGATTTTTATTAATTTTTTCTCATAGTAAAAATATTTTTTTTGGACTTTTTAGTCGATTAAAAATTATATTAATATGAAATAAACAGTTTTTGAGATAAATAAAATTAAATAGTGTGGTACTATGATTATTTAGTAATGTTAGTATTTTTTTGTCAGAAAAAGTTAGTATACTAATTAAGTTTAGTATCTATCGTTTAGATTAGTAGATTATTTTATATGCATTGCCTAACACTGCAAATACTCTCTCTGGATTTGAGCTGTCAATGTCACTTGTCACTCTCAGAGAGAATGCAACTTCCGGCGAAAAAGCCTATTTAAGCTCGGTCTTGGCCATCAGGAATTCCTTTCCAATTCGAGTGTGCCAATATTACAGTGGTGCATAGTGGTGATCTTCACCAAGTTTCTTACTGAACGTAAGTAGGTAATCTGAATTTATAATCGGCATCCAAGCTTAAATTACATTTTTATCCAGGAATACAATTGCAAATTGGTGGTAGCAGCAACACTGACCCTTTATTTCCGTTTTACGGAAAAAATTAATTTTTGGGATTATAATCACCCACGTAAGTGTTTGCTAAAGGCATTTATTTCTTTATGTTTAACATTTTAATTAATGTTAAATTTTTCCCTGTAGTTTCGCTTGCAAGCTACATTAATTCCTGGCAAGGTTATTTGGAATCTGCATATAAAAATTGGTAGCTCCCTAATTGGAAGCATTGCAGCTTCTCGGGCTCCGCTGACCAATTCAGTGCATCACTCCAAATTGGAGGCTGGCAGCGCAGCTAAAACAGCGACGCAAAGCGCAGCAAAACAGCGACGCAAAGCGCAACTAAAACAGCGACAGCGCAGCTACAGCAGTGCAGTCAAAACCTGGGCAGAACAGCGTAGCAGAGCTAGATCAGCGCAGCGAGCGCAGGCAGAACCAGCAGGAGAAAACAGATCTCCAGTGAAAGTGGGAAAAAAATCAGTGTTTAGTGGAAAAAAGATATAAATTATAAAGTTAACTTAAAGCAATTTAAAGTGCATATAATACCCCCCCAAGATAAATCTATAATCAGAAAAAATAAATATAAATAATATATATATATATATAAATAACCTAAAACAAAGCAAATTAAACTTTCAAGTGCAGTGAAAATCCGCTCAGAAAATTATTTTCAGTAACCAATTTAAACAACTAAATTAAAAAATGCAAGTTAAAGAAATAAAACGAAATTATATATTTATTTAATTTAATTTTAAACCCCAAAAACTAAAAATACAACAACAACACAGACAGCATGGGAAGGCCTTCGTCATCGCTTCTGGATACTGGTGAGTGTTTAAAACAATAAATATATAAACAAATTCGTTTTAATAAAATAAATAAAATCAAATACAGTCAAAGAGTTAAAGTAAAGTAAAATTGTCATGCATTACAACAACAAGTGCTAATTTTTTCGTTTGTTGCTTAGACCTAATACTAAGCTGGCCTAACTGTGCTTTAGTATACGTTCGCTTTTTGTCTCTTTCGTTTGTTGTTTTGTTCGGCTGATTCCAGCAATGCAGAAGCAATCTGCAGGTACAGTGCGACCTCGTTAAAGCACCTTAACGTAATAATAATGTATATTTGCATTGAAAATTAATTTAGCACTACGAGTTTGATTTGTTTTGGTTTCACTTGAATATAAACTAAACTAAATAATGATATTCTGCCCTTATGAATAATTAAAGATGTCTTAACCCTATGTATATGCTAATTGATCACTATTAAAGAAAAATTTACAATTATTGCACAATGTTAAGACTCATCTAACATTAAAGAATTATTGAATCTATTATTATATTATTATGATTATTGTAACTGAAACTTAAATGAAATGACGAACCTTAATATATACCTTAAGTAAATTAAAATGCTGGAAGAAAATATACCCTATAATGAATTATTTTGAAAAGTATTAAAAAATCTAAATATGGAATAGTACTGTTTTTAGTTCTTTAAAGTAAATGAAGGGGTAAAGAAACTTTTGGGAGCTTTCTATCTTTCTCTCGCGCAGGAAGGCTCATAGGTAGGGAGGGTTGTGACGCGATCTGTTGCTATAACATCTCAGCAGCAACAGCATATGAATACACTTAGTTTGAATTTTAATTGGTAATAATACTCTGTCCTTTTCTATCGACTCTTTCCTCTTTTCTTAATGGCTTGGCTTTCCTACTTTTAATTTTGTATGTACCCAAGAGTGATCTTAATACAGACTTCAACGAACCCACCCACAGGCTGTTTTTGCTGGTCGTTTCTAGGAAGCCAAACGAAGATCTGCATTAGATGAACCGCGCTCATGGGTCATTGGTCATACTGGCAATTAGTCAGGGTGACCATTACAAGATGTGTCTTGGAGACAGCAGCACAGTACGGATTAAAGATTAAGTGGAAGAAATGCAGCTTTATGCAGACAAAAATCAATTTTCTGGGCCACGTCATTGAATCGGGTAAAATTTGGCCAGGAAACGAAAAAACGGTAGCAATCAACTCACATGTGCATGCGACTCTAAAAATCTCACCCTACGAAGTTATATTTGGAGTCAAAATACATAACCAAGCCGAAGATCGCTTACTGCAGCTATTAGAAGAAGAGTTGGTCGTTCAATTCAATGATGAGCGTCAAAAACTGCGTGACGAGGTGAAGCGGAATATCGAACACACACAGCAGGTCTACAAACGCAATTTTGACAAGAAACGCCGAACGGAGCACACTTATAAAGTTGGTGATCTTGTTGCCATTAAGAGGACTCAGTTTGTTGCTGGTCGAAAGCTGGCCAGCGAGTATCTTGGTCCGTATGAAATCACGAAAGTAAAAGGAAATGGTAGATACGACGTTCGAAAGGCAGCTGATGTTGAAGGACCCAATCTCACAGCGTCCAGCTGCGACAATATGAAGCTATGGAGATATGTCTTGGACAACGAAGACTTGTTGTCATCTGGGACAGATGACGAAGATCAGGAAGGCCGAATGTAAGATGGGCAGAGATGACCAGATGATCGACAGCTGCCTGAGCATCACTGGCAAGCTGCAATAGTGTCGCTGCGACAAAGCGACAAAAGACCCTGTGGTCATGAAATTCCCGGCCCCGTATCGCTGTACTCTTCTTCTGTCGAATTCTGATATTGCTGTCTCCCTTTTGCCTGTGCACAAAAATTCTGTCGCTACAGACTGCGAAGACTTGTGAGCGACAAGAAGAAGAAAACAGCAGCAGAAAAAGAAACAGAAGAAAATTCTAGTGGAAAACATTTTTACATATAAAAGTTTGTATACCCTTCAATTGTTTGTTTCCACAAAAAGATTTGTTTAAGCGAAGATTTAATCAGTTTTAAACAAATGTCTCAAAACTATACCTATTAGGTAATTATATATTGTTTATTATATCAAAAACAAAAATATTTGTTTATTGTATAAAATAACATATTTACTTCATATAGTCGGAAATGTCGTGAAATACCCTTTCTATACGCAGAGTGGCGCGAGCTTGTCGAGCACAAAAGGCAATAGAAAAAGGATTAACGGAACCTATGCGTTGTTGTCTTTGTTTTTCGTTTTCGACGCGTGTCTTTCTGTGCAGAACTTATAGGCATTTTAGCATACCAGAAGTTGTTTTCTTTGTAGCCCACTGGATAGAGTACCCGACTTTGAAGCTGAGGTCCCGAGTTCGAATCCCACGTAAGTCTGGTTATTTATAAAATATTTGATGTTATAAATAAACAATGCGGAATATGTAAAGTAACTTTCAAATTAAAAAAAGCCACATTATAAAGAAAATCTAACATAAAATAAAATTAAAAAAACTTAACAAATAATGCAAAAATTCTGTTTTTTTTTAGTTTTTTGGAAGGGAAATTTTGAAGGGAAAGCTCCGGGAAATCCCCGGAAATTCCCGGGAAAAATTGAAGGAATATCGCGGGGAAACCTTGGGTTTTCCCTCCCCGAGGAGCGTCCTAGGAACGCCCCGTGTTAAAATCCCTGGGGATCTTCATACAAAATCCCGGGGCAATCCCCGAGGGTCGGGAAAACTCCCGGGGTTTTCCCCGCGATAAGCGCGGGGAGTCGAGCAACAGGGGAGCGACACACACACAAACACATGTACACACGGACATTCTTGAATTTCGCAAGGAGTATTAGTCGTCGCATAGAAGTTGCCAGTTGCAGAAGCAGAAAGATTAAGCCGTCGATTCATTTTGAATAATTTCATAAAGTTTTGTAAACACACTAAACTCACATATTTAAATAATATTAATCAATAAATAAACATAAACACTTCACATATATATATTTTATTACATCGTTTAAAAGATCGTTATTTTTTTCATTCCTCTCTTCTTCTGCTTGCTTCTTCTTCTTCGTGTAATATTCGCTCTTGCGCTTGGCTCGCTTTTGCATTTCAGCGTACTTCGCCTGCATCAGCCTCGGGAGCAAATGCGGATGGAAATTCTGCATAAATACATAAATTAGATAGTTGGAAAAAACACCTTTTCACATTACTTACCTTGACGTGCTGTCGAAAGTTACTAATTCTCTTAATATTACCAACAAGTCTGTGGTGTTCATTCGGGCAAAACATACATTGAAGAATTACTCTCCCATTAAACTGCCTATGCATAGTTTTAAACACACCACACTTGAATGTATAGGAGAGTTCCTCCTCCTCCTCGGTCTCCTCGGATGATGATGATATTTCTTCAAGTTCCATAATTATCATTTAAATTGTATTACCTCAATCCAATTCAATAACCAAAATTCAATCCACCCAACAAATTCAGAAATCCTTCTGCCTGTTACACACATTTTATTGTGCACAAACTTAATAGACCCATTTGTACTTTTTTAAAGTACTGGGTTTAAAAATGCAGTAAGCTAAGGTGGAGCAAGCTTGACAGTAGGAGACCCAGTACTTTTTGAGTGCAAAGCGTTCACTAAAGATTGTTCTTCAATGTTGCGTACCATTCAATAGATGGCGCCGCTTGATAAACATAGAGGCCGGTAGCGTCTCTTCGTCTTCCTTTTGCCTGTAACATTGTTAGTTGAATAACTTTCGCATTTATCATCCGATTTCAGGACAGATTCGGACTATAGTGTATATTATATGTACCAAATCAAGGCGCTAGCATCAAATGTGCTCTTGTAATTGATTTTGAAATTTTGAATTTCAGTTTCCGGGGGCGGAGGGGGCGTGGCAAAAATCTAAAACAAACTTGATCAATGGGAGATATAGATGTACCTACATGCCAAATTTGGTGTCACTAGCTCTTGTGGTCTCTGAGATCTAGGTGACACAAAAAGGGACAGATAGACAGACATGGCTATAATTTTGCCTGAAATTTTCTTTCCAATCGAATGATAAACGCGGGAAGTTGTTCAACTAACAATGTTACGGGCAAAAGGAAGAAAAAGATACGCTAGCGACCTCAATGGTTATCAACTAATATCTTCGTAGTGGCGCCATCTATTGAATGGTAGGCAACATTGAAGAACAATCTTTAGTGAACGCTTTGCACTCAAAAATTACTGGGTCTATTGTTGATGGAAAAACAACAATTAATGGCGAAGTAATGCATGTTTAAGTAAAAGACAAAAATCATCTGTTTTAAGATTTTCTATTTTTGTTGGAATGTTAGAAAAAATTGTGGCTCTTTCTTTTCCTTAGATTCTCGTATGAGTGACCAAATGTAGTCGCCCATCATTCCTTCATCCCTAAAACCGTGATACCGTCGCTCTATGGCCTTCCTTTGTTGGTGAAAACGTTCCCCGTGCTTGTCAGTTAAGTCACCCAAATTGTCCGGAAGAAAAAATCCAAATGGGAATCAAGAAAGTGTATTGTTATTGACACTTCTGTCATTAAGTGCACTTCTGTCGGAAAAAAAGAATTAAATGACAATACACAAAAATTTGGTATCATATAAAAAAGGGAAATACATACTCATTGCATCGTAATTCTTCAGCAGGTCATCAACAATATTTCTTTAATTTGGGCTTTAAATGATTCCAAGAAAATTGGCAGTAACTAGCTTAAAAGAAGTCCAGACTGCATCTTCAATGGGTGATAAAAGGTTTGGAAAATTATCTTCTTTATCAACTTTTTAACTTCGGGGCCTGCGAAGACGCCTTCTTAATCTTTGCATGTGACAATTGCGGAAAAATGCACTGCAAATGAGCGAACGCTTCACCATCTTTATCAGGTTTTTTGATGAAGTTTTTTATTAGACCCAATTTAATATGCAAAGGAGGAAGTATGATATTTTCTCTCCTTACGATAGGATCGTATTTGATATTGGCCTCGCCGGCCACGGTGTTTGTTCTTGCAGGCCATTCTTCTGTTTGTAATGAAGAGCATCCGCACGGATGTTCCAAAGGCAAAGAAAGCAGCAATTATAGGTGTAGCCTCCTTGCATCCCACATAACATGGCAACAATTTTGAGGTCAGAGCAAATTTTCCAAACATAGCTTTTATAGTTGATGCGTTCCAGCAAATTGACCATTGTTTCGTATGTTTTCTTTGTTTTTACAGCATGTGCGATGGGAACTGATGGTTTTTGATCGAATTTGTGCAAAAGAACTACTTTTACACTTTCTTTGCTTCCGTCAATAAACAACCGCTACTCGCTTGAATTATGGGATTGGTGGAGCTCCTTGAACAAACCCGAAACAACATTACAATAGCATATTTGGTTATCCTTAGTAAAGAACTTTGCTATGACTCGTGACGGTTTCGATAAATCGTCGCTTTTACACCCGCAGCCAAAAAGCCGCGTTGTTGCAAGGGAGATGCGAGTAGCTCTGATTTTTCTATTGTGAGCTCCAAATCATTTAAGGCCCGATGTGATAATAACTGCAACTCTGTCTTCAAATCAAAATTAGCGCCGTCCGATTCTTCCTCTGATTCGCCATTTCTAAAGCCTGAACTCGGACACATAGGATACAGAACATCAGGCGAATGAGAAACCGGAAAAGTCACTGAACTGACTTGGGCGTAATTCCATTTAAACTTTTTCCAAAGCCACTCTATTTGCTGAGGCAAAAGCAAAAGTAGCAATCCATCTCGTGACAACTATATTTCTCCATACCATTGGCGTGTTGAACGTCAGGTATCGGCTAAAGTCAAAATACTTACATTAATCTTTCTGCTATATGAATATATATATCTTATGTAAAATATACATTGTATATAGGAAAATTACACATACATACGTTTGGTCAATAGCCCAGTAGCTGATAATTGAATGACACTGACCACATAGAAATTTTGGTATCCATGGATCGGTAAGTTTTGGTAACATTCCAAAGTAGTTTAAATATATTTGTTGCATCTGATCGGTAAGTTTCCGTACATTCCACTATGGGAACTTTTTCGATTTTCGTGGCATCTATTAATTTTTCAGATATATGTTATTTAACATAACGTTGATGCAATTGCATTGAGATAACATTAATCTGTAATGCTGCATTGCAGAATGTTAAATTTAAAAGTCGAATACTAAGATAACAGCTGTTAAAAATCAGCTGTTGCATGGGCTAGCACTTTGAGCGGTTTTCACAAGTTTTAAAACATTCATTTAACTAAAAGTTAAACAGTTTCAATGCAAATTTTAAAATGGATATTCATTATTGTGGTTTGTACTACGAGTGGTAGTGGTTTGTTGTTGTGTTTGTCCCAGTGTCGTTTATAATTTACAAAAATAACAAGTGCTCTCAAAACAAAAAATTTGCATTTTAGAAGGACTTTTAAAAAATGGCAGCATTTGCTAAAAAGTAGTTAATACACGTGGTAGTGCAAATACTGATTCTAAATCAGTCAACTTTGCACTTTTTTGCGCACAATTGGCGAAATTTTATCTTGTTTCAGGTAACCTCACTTTTCCAAATATTGATTTGATGTCTGTTTGGCGTAAAGAGAAGGGTCGCTACCGCCAAGTAAAAGCTGTGTTCAATTACTTTTGTAGATATTTGCAAGAGAAAAGTCGAGTGTTCTCCAAAAATGTATTTAAATGAAATGTAGAAGAATAATAAGTTATTTTGAAAAAAATGCATGCAACGTGGCTGGCTGATAAGACGAGGTTAAATTTGGACGTCCCCACTCGCCTACATGTGCAAGGGAACAATAGGACAGAGAAAGGAAGCATTTGATCTATCAAAATCGGTTAGGAGCAATTTTCGTTTGCTAGTTTCTGCAGCAAGCAATGCTGCTCGAAGGCCGGGAAAACATGATCTTGCTTTAGTTTTGAAACGCTCGCCAAGTGAAAAAGCTAAAGATATCAAGCAACTTTTAATGAAGCCAATAAGAAAGCCAAAGCGTTTTACAACGTACGAGCCTTTATCCTTGATTTTGGACGAGGGCTTAACAAAGAACCGGTATTGTACGATAAGAGAAGAAGCGCAAAGCAAAAAATGCAGTAAGCTACTGTGGAGCAAGCTCGACAGTAGGAGACCCAGTACTTTTTGAGTGAAAAGCGTTCACTATAGATTGTTCTTCAATGTTGCGTACCATTCAATAGATGGCGCCACTAGGAATACATAGAGGTCGCTAGCGTGTCTTCTTCCTTTTGCCCGTAACATTGTTAGTTCAATAACTTCCGCTCTTAATATCCGATTTAAATGAAATTTGCAGGACAGATTTGGACCATAGTGTTTATCATATGCACAAAAAATCAAGGCGCTAGCATTATAGGTGCTCCTGCAATTCGACTTCGAAATTTTGTATTTCAATTTCCGGAGGCGGAGAGGGGCGTGGCAAAAATCTAAAACAAACTCGATCAATGG
Organism: Drosophila testacea; assembly: GCA_035043265.1. Classification (NCBI taxonomy): domain Eukaryota; kingdom Metazoa; phylum Arthropoda; class Insecta; order Diptera; family Drosophilidae; genus Drosophila; species Drosophila testacea. The sequence continues at coordinate 39,270 of JAWNND010000425.1, forward strand.
GAGATATAGATGTACCTACATGCCAAATTTGGTGTCTGTAAGCTCTTATAGTCTCTGAGATCTAGGAACTCATAAAAGGGACAGACAGACAGACAGACGAGACAGACGGACAGACAGACAGACGGACATGGCTATATCGACTCCGCTGTTGATGCTGATCAAGAATATATATACTTTATGGGGTCTGCCACGCCTCCTTCTGCCTGTTACGCACATTTTTTTTTTGCACAAACTTAATAGACCCATTTGTACTTTTTTAAAGTACTGGGTCTAAAAATGTGACATATTTCCATTTTATAGAAAAGTGGCAGACCAGAAAAAAAAATGCAGTAAGCTACAGTGGAGCAAGCTCGACAGTAGGAGACCCAGTACTTTTTGAGAGCAAAGCGTCCACTATAGATTGTTCTTCAATGTTCCCTACCATGCAGTAGATGGCGCCACTACGAAATAAATTAATTAACACAGAGGTCGCTAGCGTCTCTTCTTCTTCCTTTTGCCCGTAACATTGTTAGTTGAATAACTTCCGCGTTTATCATCCGATTGAAATGAAATTTTCTGGACAGGTTTGGATAATAGTGTATATGTACCAAAAGTCAAGGGGCTAGCATTAAAAGGGCTTTTGTAATTCGACTTCGAAATTTTGTATTTCAATTTCCAGGGGCGGAGGGGGCGTGGCAAAAATCTAAAACAAACTTGATCAATGGGAGATATAGATGAACCTACATGCCAAATTTGGTGTCTCTAGCTCTTATAGTCTCTGAGATCTAGGCGACACAAAAAGGGACAGACGGACAGACAGACGGACATGGCTATATTGACTCGGCTGTTGATGCTGATCAAGAATATATATACTTTATGGGGTCTTTTTCAAAGTAATGGGTCTAATGACGGCCAGACGATTTAAAAATAACTGACACAAAAGCCGAAGTGTCTTTTCAAGATCTTCTTAGCCACACATCAGCTCGGCTTATTTGCTTGCAAAAGGAGGTTGTTTTGATAGTAATGCAAGGGCAAGGAACACAGTTTTTTTCTGCAAAACTAATTTTAAGTTATGGTTTCGATGGAAGCACTGGGCAATCGGTCTACAACCAAGGCTATTCTGGAAACCAGTCCTTAAAGAGCGACTCAAGTCTTTTCGCCACAACAGTCACGCCTTTAAGGCAAATTGATTCCTCTGGAAACCTATTCTGGAACAATAGAACCCATTGCATTTTATAAAAGAGACAAAAGATACAATGTTAAAAGAAAACAAAGATCTGCAAAAAGAGATTGATGACCTGGAACCCCTCAAAATTGCTTTTGATAGTGGTAAGTTTGTTTACATTAAATTCGAGTTATATTTAACGGTTAGTGATGGCAAAGTTCTAAACGTCTTGGCGGGAGCTAAGTCAACCCAGTCGTGTCCAATTTGGGGAGCATCGCCAAAGGATTTTCTGAACAATACAAATTTGAAATGCGAAAGTTTTTACCAATTTTGAATAATTTAAAATACGGTTTGAGACCATTGTACTGCTGGATTCTGTTTTTTGCGTTTGTCTTACAAGCAGGCTATAAAATCATAGTAAAAAAATGGAGGATTTCCGATATATGTGATAAAGCACAGGTTTCTGCAAGGAAAATAATTATTCGGAGTTTGTTTTGGAAACACCTTTCACTGAACGTAGATAAACCTAAGGCTGGCGGATCTGGTAGCACAAATGATGGCAATACTGCTCGACGTGCATTTAATGCACCTGAGTTATTTGCAAACATCACTGGCATTGACGTTAGCCCTATACAATATCTGAGGACCATTTTAATTTGTCTTTTATGTCAACTGCCAATAGACGTAATGAAATTTCAAAGCTTCTGCTATAATACTGATTAATGAGATTATAGTTAATACATATCCTTAGCTTCCAATTACTGGAACAGTGCATAAAATCCTTGTACATTTGAGTGATATTTTAGAGAACACAGTGTTGTCAGTGGGATTCTTTTGAGAGGAGGGTGCAGAATCCCGTAATACATTTCATAAGTCTGACCGATTGCATCATGAACGAAAATGCAGTCGAGCAAAGAATTTTGAGGACGTGTTCCAACGCGCAATGGATAAACTTGATCCAATAATTTCGTCCCTAAAATGGGTAAGGGTATAAAAAAACAAAGAAGACAGTGCCTTCCAGCAGAGGTTTTGGAGTTGCTATCAAGCGCTTCAAATGGTCTGCCCAATAATAGCAACGTTTTAGATGGAAGCTACAATTACTTTGAAAATTATGATTTTGAAATTCCGTTTAATGTGCAACTTGAAAACGAAGAAGAAGAAGAGGATAAAAAATAGTTGCGCATATTAAACCTTTTGTTATACCCTTGCAGATGGTACTATAATTTTGTCACGAAGTTTGTAAGCATTGAAATACCATAAATACTTAATGTAGGTTCCGAACCGATCGCTCCTATGTCAGCTATATAATATAGTGATCCGATCCGGCCGGTTCTGACATATGTACTGCGTGCAGTAAAAAAGACGGACCTGTGCCAAGTTTCGTAAAGATAGCTTCAAAACTGAGAGACTAGTTTGCATAGAAAGAGACAGGCAGACAGACGGACAGAAGGACATGGCTATATCGACTCGGCTGTTGATGATGATCAAGAATATATATACTTTATGGGGTCTGCCACGCCTCCTTCTGCCTGTTACGCACATTTTTTTTGGACAAACTTAATAGACCCATTTGTACTTTTCAAAGTACTGGGTCTAAAAAATGAATAGTTATACCTTCGGCAGGTATAACTGGAAACTGCTTACGGTCAATAGTAATTTGCTTATTGGAATGACTTTTGGTAGTTTTAAGAATTGGTCTCCAAGAAGAGTCTAGAGAATGGGGGCACTTAGCCCGAGCATTAATTCCTACACTTTCGTCAATGAATTTTATCCAAAGAACATGAGGAGTATTGGATGTATTGAAACTTATGTCCATTATAATACCTGAGGCTCCGTTTACTAAACCATCAGAGGTATCTATGTTGACCGTCATCATATACTTGGCAGTGGTTTTTAAAATAAGAGAGGGGTATAGTCCTTGAGTCTTGGCGGTCGGGAAAGATTTGACTGCCTCTAGATGTCTGTTGTGAACTTCTGCGCTAAGATGTGAGGCCTTTATGAAATCAAGAGCAGCTGAAATGTGTTGAGCAGTTGAAATGGAGTTAAATTTTGCCGCGTTAAGTACAGATGTATCTTCATTCCTAAAAAACAAATGAATTGCATCATTTGGCAACTGACTTTCGTCGGAAATTCGGGACCTAAGCAATCTTATATCGTCGGACGACAAATGACCGGATGCCATGTTATTTAATGGTATTGCAAAAGCTTGGTCATCTCGCTGTCGCATTATCTCTGTGAGCTCAAAAAACTTAAAAGAGTCCCACAGAAACGTCCCATATATAGCTGCGTATGGGTCATGCAACGCAGAATTTTATTTGAAAATCCATCGATCTCCAACAGGGCTTAGCTGTCTAAGATCGCCGAAAACAATAACAGAAATCCCTCCAAATGGTACTTCTCTGTTATTTAAAATTTGTCTAAGGCGAGAATCCAAATTGGAAAACATTTTGGCACCGACCATTGAAACTTCGTCAACGATTAATATTTTAAGATCAATATATCTTGAACGGAGGGTATTTAATAAGTCAGGTCCTAGCTCTCGAAAAGCGGATGCAGATTGATTCACAGGAAGTGAAAACAGAGAATGAAGGGTAGACCCTCCAATTCCGAATGTTGCCTTTCCTGTGGGAGCACATAGAAGAATTTTGGAAGTGGTTGGGTTGCATCCAGGCCTACTATTATACAATTGAAAAAGGGATTGAAAAAGTGCTGAAATTAATCTACTTTTGCCAACACCTGCTTCACCACCCACAAATTCGTGGAAAACTAAATTATGGTGAGCATTATGTAGGACATGAGTAAAGAACGATTTTTGCTTCAAATTTAATGAGCGAACTAAATTTGAAAAACTTTCAGGAGATATTAGTGGAGGAAGTTTTATCATTCGGATTGTATCGTCCGGAACTTTATTTTGGACATTGTTGTCATTTAAATCTAAAACATTTAGCTGAGAAAACATTTTCAGGAAAGGCTAAGACCTGAAACTCATCATCTATCTGGCCAGGTAACTGCTCTTCCTCAATATTGCCCTCACCTTGCATTACCCTTCTAAGCGCGTCTTCTAAATCCTCTAAAACATTATATTTTTTAAACATAACCCTAATCGACTCCTCATTCTGTGTACAAACTTCCTCACAATTTCTCTGAACTAATTCTACCTCTTCATTCCTCCACGGAAAATATAGCATAATTACTTCCCTAAAGTAATTTTGTCTAACGGTATGCAAACTAAAACTCCTAAATCTAATTATTCGAGGCTTTGTCCTCGCCCTAACAATCCCACTTCCGTCAATAAGAGGAATGGGTCTACCTCCTATATCCTCTATTTCGTCGCCATCTTCATTATCACTACTTTGACGAGTTGATCTTGTCGATTTTGTGAAACTATACTCAGCAGCAAAATCAGCTAAACACAGGCCGTAGAGACTATGTGGTCGCTGTTCATAGTGATTGAGCAGTCCCACTACAAATATGTCATATGAATCTGGAGACAAATTTTGTAGTTGTTGTCTAGGCTTGAGCATTCTCACTCTATGCTCTAGTTAATAAGGTATTAACATACACTTCGGCGTTGCTAGTCTCAGACAAACGCATACCTAAACAACAGTAGGCGGCTTCCTGAGCAGGAATCTCAGTGCCGGAAATGAATTTATGACCAATATACTGCAGTTTTTTCTTTATTGATACATTCTGATCTTTATTTTCTTCGATCACCTCACGCATCAGTTTAGAAATGCCTCTTTGGGATTTGTTTATATAGCTGCAGCATGCATAGGGGTCCAATATGAATTGAATATCATTACTGGCTCTTTGCATGGCTAGAATGTGTCTATTGTAAGCATTCACATTAATTGCTGCGAAACTTCTTTAAAGGAAAATTTGTGGTTTTTTCAAACCAGACCTAATAGCATATATATAGTCCTCGTAAGTGAGGCTTACTTGATCGTGAGTGACATGCTCAAGTGATTTATACTGTCAGCATCGAAAGACACCGCTAAAAAGTTCTGAATTTTTTTAAAATTTTCATGATACTGACGAATTTGTTGAGTATCTTCAGGAAGAGGCCTTAAAATATCTGTTTTAGGCATTGGAAAGAAGGGAATACCAAATCGACAAATAGAGTTTCCCCTCACTTTACGTGTGCATGAATGACCGTGCTTGTGCTTTTGGTATGTAATAAATTCAGAGAGCTCTTGATTTGTAACATCAGTAATAGTAGTAATAGTAGAAGTAATAAACTGATCAATAAAATCAATTACTTGTGGAAATGATTCAGCGTTGTATAAATCCACTTAAGGGGCATCTTTCAGCCAAAACATACCGTGGATATGAGGTGAGCCTCTCTGCTGGAATTCAACTCGCCAGTAGTACATATGAACATTATGTCGTCCGAAAATACCGCCCTGCTTCTTCATAAGCTTAAACAATTGCCTATACCGATAGTCAAAATACCTAGCACAAGTTACAGGATCGGTGCGAATTAGCCGTACCTTCTCATTAGAAGGCAACGCAATTGCTTCCTCTTCTGTAACTTGCTGTTTGTCCACATTAATTTTTAAAAGGACAAGCAGTTCGAACCACTTTCTTTCAGCAGCCGACAATGTAATAAAAAAAGTAGGCAAGCCAAACTGGCGAATCATGGCCATAACTTTTCATTTTTCTGCTTCCCAACGAGCAGGAGATGTGCGAATACCCTGAAGGACCCTATAGCCTGCATTTTGGCGAATAAGATGGTCCATATGCTCTTCATTAAGAGCGTTAGAAGCTCTTATAGCACGTGAGGCGCTGTGCTTTCTCAAGCAAATGGAAGTATTATTTCTAATTTTAATCAGCTCTAACTTCTTATAATTAAAGAATAATTTATCAATTCTACAACCTCTCCTATCAAAATTTTGAAGCTCAGACCAAACAATGGTTGTAAAACTTTCTGAAGACTTTCTTTTGATGCCAGCAAATATAGAAGGAAATGCTAATTCCTCAGAATCAGCTTCCAGAATCATATCTAGGGGTCTTTGGCCCTCGCCAGGAGCAATTATGATTCTTTGCATGGCTGCATTCTCATTCTGATTATTCTCAAGCAGAGTTTCATGACCCCCAGGATTGAGCTCCTCCTCAATTTCAACATCATCGTAAGCAGGACGAAATGTTTGTTGAAATTCTAGATTGAGTCCCTCCAGTAACTCTACATCTGCTTGAGAAGCTATGAACGGAACATTATTGGAAGTAAAATTTGATATTCACTGTTCATTTAGTACTACATTGTGTTTCCTATAAAGCTCTGTGTCTATTAAATACCTAATTGCATCTGCAATGTTTAGAGGCCTAATGGTTTCAGCCATGTAATCATGGCTACATTCCATTCTACGTCGGAGGTGGAGCTGGACTACCTGTGCTTCATGAAAAACTCGTGGAAGGGAAGTCACGATATTGCTAACAGAAACGGGAACATTGACTACAGCTCCATTGATAGCATTCTGTCGATCAACGCCTAAGGACTTTATAATCATAAATGGAATTCGAGGAGAAATAAGTTGTTCCTCTAAGCGAGTAAGACCTTTAAGACACTCGGGAAGGTCAGGGAAATCTAAACCATTTGTAATGGAAAATTTTGGTTTCCTACCAGCTGTAATGTGTGTGCTACACGTATTGCAAAATTGAAACATGTTATCAGTAGAAGGAAACTGATTTGAAAGAATTAAAATGTACGCACTATACTCGTTGCGACTTTCAATAACAGCACGAGAAATTCTACGTAATTGATGGGGAAACCAAAGGCCTTTGCAACAAAGGCAAACTTGATTTGGTCCCAGCCTTACCTTGCTATTTAATATATATATTTGAGCTTCTAAATAGGTTAAGCTGGGTACAAAATCGTCCTCAGAGTTATTTGCACGACTGCCATACGTTCAGCATTTCGTCGGTTTTCTGCTTCCCTATTCTGACTGAAGCTCCTATTTTGACTGACCCTTTGACTAATACGTCTTATGGCGTCAGTAATAGCTTGTCGCACTAACAATCGAGCACCTTGTCGTCGTGCAGTGTTGAGCGCTCGTTCGACAATTCTCCTCGCAGAACTATCCCTAGCTTGAGACCTATATAACCTCTTTCAGTTGTACGTATGTTAGTGTTCCGTCTACGGATCGACCTACGCTGCCTATCAGCCACTCTTTCCCCTTGTCGAACTTCTTGGTCTGTCCGTCTCTGTCTCCTACTTGAAGTGTTTCCTTGCTGTTCTGTTGCCCGTATGTTAGTGTTCTGTCTAAGGAGCGACCTACGCTGTCTATCGGACACCCATTCCCCTTGTCGGACTTCAAGGACTGCCCGTCTCTGTCTCCTATTTAGAGTGTTTCATTGCTGTTGAGTTGTTGATGTTTTTGTCCTGCTTCTTTCGAAGCGGGAGCGTTCTTCTGATTCGAAACGATGTATTTTTGTCTGATCTGACCAATTGACCATAACGGACGCTCCTGGTATTGGACTAGAGATCCCACAGTCCAGTCACCAAGTGACCATGTAATGCGCGGCAAACCAACACGCAAGGGGCGATTCAATTATGGTTTGGAGGCGATTTTTAAAAATTTTAGTTGATCCCTCGGTGTCAATCGATGGAATAATGCGAAAGGACCATTATTTAAGCATTCTGCAACAGAATCTTCCAGAAGTTATCGGGAATATGGGTCTTGCTGCTTAAAAATGCATTTTGGAGCAAGACAATGACGCAAAGGACACGTGCCTTTTGGTCAAAAATTGGATGTAAAAACCAAAATTCCAGTCCATGAAGTGTCCACCACAATTTCCAGATATGAATCCTATTGAAAATCTGTGGATCCATGTAAAATCGAAGCTTGCGAAATATGCCGTCATATGTAAATAGGGTGATGACACATTAAACTTGTAAGTATGGTCCGGATCGCTTGTAAAACACCGAATTTGCATACTCTAATAAAATAGAAAAGAGGCGATACTACGCCCATTTGGTTGGGACAGCTTGCTTTTGATGTTAGAAGCCTAATGCAAAAAACTAGACCAAAATATCTCGCTCCGCTCTTGAGTTATTAATATTGGCCTCATAAACTGGTCAAATGCCCCATAGTGCGACGGAAACACTTCTCGACGTGCATTTTGCGAGCCGCACATGTTTCCAAACATCACTGGCATCGATGAGCAGCTCATTGGAAATTTCCGAACAAGTTTGATATGCCTTTCATTCCATTTTCCAATCAATGTTGAGAAGTTTCAAGCGTTCTGCTACAGTACTGCAGAACTTATATGGATATTTTGGAGGGGAAGGAGCTGAATCGCGGAACAAATACTATAAGTCTAAGCGACTGCATCACGCAAGGAAATGTGGCAGGATACTAAGTTTTGAAAGACATGTTTCAGCGAGCAATGGATACTTCCGATCCAATCATATCATCTGTGAATTTGGATGGACGAATTCAGCGACAAAAGAGAATGGGTCTTCCTGTTGAAGTTTTGAATTTATTAGAAAGCCCTTTAAATTTGGACGCTTGATATAGACAATCTTTTTGAACTTCCATGCAATATTGAACTGGAAAACGAAGAGCTTGAATTGAAATAAGATGTGTGTATAGAAAACACATAACTTAATTATCTTTCATTTCATGAGTCCACGACGAATGCGACAACTTAATTTTTCGTAAAGGTTTTTTTTTACTTAAAGGCGTGCACACCCAATTTAAAAAATAAACACATCAACAACTATTTCAAAGTTTGTTGTTTAATGATAATATAATGTTCTAAAAAGTGTTATACAAATAAGTTATTTTTTTACCAAAAGGGGCGGTGTCACGCCCACCTTCTTTTTAAATATAATAACTTATAGTAACATTAACCTAATGCAAAAAACCAAACTTAATACCTTGGTTCGTTTTTGAGCTATTATTTTGACCACAAAACCGGGTCAAATTCCCCATAGTGCACAGTGGTGCATCGCTGGTATCAGCCTAAATAATGTTGCATACTTGTAAGCGTTATTTCTTATACTTATTGTACTTAGAGTTTCCAAACGGTTTAAGCAATAACTTGGTATAATGACCTATCCTTACAGTCAGCTTCACCTCATGATGAAATAACATAAGGTGGTTCCGTCGGCAACAGACATCCACATAGGGTTTGAATATGCCATTTATAATAAAAAGACGAGATATTTTTTTAAAGTTTGATTTTTAATAATTTTGAGTTACCAATTAAGCGCTGCTTTTGGTTCTTAATACAAATTTTTTTGTTTAAGTACTTAACTCTAAAATATATTCTTATTTTAAAATAAAAAGAAATTACAAACTTATCCAGCTCTACATTTTGTGCTGCGATGACTAACTTTTCTTTTAAATTGTTTGTTATTTTAAAATTTTCTTTTGTATAATGACAAAAAATTATTTCTAGCTCTTTGAGCTTATTTTTTAATTTATCCGACGGTTTAATAAGGCCGCCGTGAGACACCTCATCTACATAGGTGAATGTCGAACCTTGTTTGCAGAAGTCACTCATCCTTAAGCTAGGTACACACGATGCAAACAATTTGCAGCAAGTTGATTGCTGCAATCAAATTTGCACGTATAAACACGATTGCAACCATTTTGCTGCAAACAAAAAACTTGCAACATTTTTTTGCAGCAATATTTTTGCTTGTCGTGTGTATACATTGTTTTACCGTTATCTTGGTTGCGTCAGTTGCTTGCTTGTTTGCATGTGCTGTTTGATTTCAGTCGCAATATTGCAGCAAGCAAAGCAACATGTGGGATCGTGAGAAAACGATAAAATTACATAATTGAATTGTACGAGAATTATTCTGTTTTATGGGATGTCTCGTCAGCAGACTATAAAAATAAGTATAAAAAGCAAAATGATTATCGCGAAATTGCTGAAAAATTAGAAAAAAGTGATGATGAAATAAAAACAAAAATTCATCATTTGCGCACTCAATTTTTGCAAGAGGTGCGCAGAGTGAAGCAAAAAAAGAGTGGCCAGGGTACATCAGACAACTATACCAGCAAATGGGAGTTTTTCGATGCGCTTAAATTTATTAAAAATGACGACGGAAATAATTATAAAATTCAAAATTTGGTAAGTAGTACAATTTATTAAACGTATCGTAGTAATTACTTATTTTATATATGTTTATATTGCCATGACACTTCACCATCAGGCGAAACAAAAAATTTTTTAAATTCTTCACGTATATCTTTTGCTTCAGTAGAGTTTTGCGTACTTCTTTGAATTGGTATCCAGTTTCCTTCTAACGTTACGCCAAGTACCTGGTACCACTTCTCCATCAACTTCATTGTCGAATGTTCCATTCGGAGCATATTTTTGTTTTGACTCTTTCTTGGCCATCAACCAGTTATGTAATGCGCAAATTGCAGAGACAACATCTATTGTCTTTTCTGGCCCAAGTTCCAATGGCTTTCTTAAAAACAGAAATATATTTGCCATTATGCCAAAAACATTTTCTACCACTCTTCTTGCTCTGGAAAGACGGTAGTTAAAAAAAACGATTTGGAGCTGGTTGATTTCTGAATGGATATGGTTTCATTATGTATCTTTTCAATGCGCATGCATCGTCCGCTACAAGTACGTAGCGCACCTTTAGATCTCGACCTGGAAGTGGCTGTTCCTCAGGAACATTAAGTTTTTATTTTGTAACGCGTATGATAGACTACATGCGTTAAAAATTCCTCCATCAGAAATTCTTCCTTTGCCTCCTACATCAAAGTAAATTATTTTATAGTTTGCATCTGCTAACACCATTAGCACAACGCTATGCGTGCCCTTATAGTTGAAGTAGGTACTACCAGTGTTAGATGGAGCTTTCATAACTACGTGTTTTTCGTCTAATGCACCGATACAATGAGGAAAGTTCCAAATACTTTCAAAATCGGATGAAATTTTAAGCCACTCGTTTGTAGAATTGGGAACCTAAGAAAATTCAAATAAATTATTAATATTATGTTTACATTTTCAGTGAAAGTGAAAGCGCCGTTAACACAATATTCTTAGGAGAGGCACCATGTTCAGTTAATTCGTCAATAACAACAGGTGACGTACCAAGTATGTACATCCAAAGCAAATAAAAGAAAACGTGACGAGATAGAATTTAAGGACAAAGATCTGCTTATTAAAAAGGCAAGCGCTTTACTCGACAAGCCAGCGGATGACCATCAGGTGTTCGGTGATTTCGTTGCATCTGAGCTCAGATTGTTGAAAACACACCAAATAGACTTTTGCTTCGCAGAAAAATTCAAAGAGCTATTTTGGAACTATCGGAAATTGATAGCGAGGACACTTTTACTTGTTCCATATCGTGTACTCGTCTACCAATTCTCCAGTTTATGCCTTTTCAGATGGTAAAAAAGTAAATGCATGTATAATTTACATACTTATTTTAAGATATTCTCTTTTCAGGCATTCATATACAGCTCGACAAGACTCCAGCACTAAACTTGCAACCGTACTCACAGGAATGCGAAAAACAAACATCAGAGAATGATATGAATCACCTGTAAAAAATTTTATTGCATCAATAAACATATTAATTAAAAGTTCATAAAAATGTTAATTATATTTAATACATACCCGTGGCTAAAAAACGCAATGCCAGGGCTAATCGCTCATTTGGTGGAATCGCAGGACGCATTACAGTGTCTTGTTTAGTTATGTTGTTGTTAACTTTTTCTAATAAAAAATTGAAATCACTGACTGACATGCGAAAAAATTGTAATAGTTTGTTTCATCGCCATTTTGTAGCTCTTTTAAAAGGTTCTGATGCACTCCTTTTTCATCTCTTTTGGAAATCCACTCTTTCACCCAACACTTTATTTTTTTTGCAGACTCTAATTTCATGCAATATTTGCATTGGTGTGAACATTTGTGCAAACTTTTGCTGCAAATTATTTTCAACTTGCTGCAAATTGTTTGCATCGTGTGTACCTAGCTTTAGCCTTTTAATGACATAGCCGGCGACATACTCTATGGCATCCTCCGTCAACTCATCCATTTCGATGCCTGCAGGTATGTTGTTAGCTATGCTTTGCTCTTCATCTTCAGGCTCATCATCTTCAGGCTTATCATCTTCAGGCTTATTTTCTAAATTTTTAGAGCTAAAGTCTAAATTAATTAATTCATTAATTAATTAGATAAAATAAGAATTATTAGTAAATAATAAAATTAAAGAACACATAAAAGACAAACACCAAAAGACACCACATATGTAACTACCTACATTCTTGATTTACACTTTGCTGAAACATATAGCTAAACATTTAACAAATTTAATTAACAAAATGAATTAATATTGTAATTCATTCTAAATTTGACATACCTATTAAATATTTTCTTATCCTATACTTAAACTGTAGTGGAGTTGGATGGTCAAACTGACCACCCCTCGATCGCATAGCGCCAAAAAAATGTTCCACTATGTCTTGGTTAAGACGGCTGGTTAGTAAATATTCCATGTTGTATTTATCTTTTTAATATATGTACAATCCATCCAGGGATGCATTGTTGACGAGAATCCCTTTTTGAAATGGCAGCTTTTGGGATTTGCCAAGAATTTCTGAACTCATTATTTTCGTAATTTTTTCCAAAACATCTCTTTAGAATTGGAGTTGCTTCCCATAAGGCTGCGTGGATTGGATGCAATTTGCCGTTGAGAAGTTTTGAATTAAACACGTCGAACCAATCATTCAGTAGTTTAAATAAATCTCACGTTTCGCACGCATTCTCCACATCGTACCCCAACGAAAAGCAGCGTCTGATGGAGCTGGCGGTAGTGTTGGAAAATAACTGCGTAGCCAATTTTACCTTTTGTTTATCTAGCGAGCGAACATTTAAATGGTTCTCGCTTATTTTGAACAGTATGGACACATCAATTTAGCGCAATGATTAAGTGTCTGTTGGACTGTCGTTTTGGTCAACTTTTTTCCATTTAATGTTAATCCGAATCCACATAATGGTTTCGGACCAACTTTATTAAATGTGGTGTATCCGAAAAACAAAATTGGCTGCTTCCACGGTTTTTTGAGACCACGAACAATAGACAGTTGCACATAGTTGCTGTGCTCGTACATGACATCTGCTGAGCTGTCGTACTCAAAGGCTGCAGCGACCTTCATCTCGTCGAAGGCCAGTACGCAAAGCTTGTCGGCCTCATCCATTGCATCATTTTCCATAAGGTCTATGGCAACATCCAGGCATCCTGTCTTTATCTCCACATCTGATAACCATCTATACAACGTGGTACGGCTGGGTAACGGAAATCCTTTTTGTAAAGGTGGTTATACGCTCGAGGGCCAGCGGTGTGGAGACAAATAGCTGCCGATATGTCGTCTGATGTAAATGTGCTTCTTTTTCCACCATTCTTCAGTACTTTTATTTGAGTCTCGGTAAAAATTTTCCCTAGAGACTCTTCTAATTGGCGAGACTCCTCAAGCTGATTTCGTAAACGTTGTAAATCGTACTCCATCGCTCGAATTATATTTTCATTGGACAATGAACAGCACCTACAAAAATGTTTATGTTTGTTTACAAAAATGTACATGCTTTTATTTTTTTAACTTACTTTGTTTGCGTACTGGAACTGGCGAAGCCTTCTTTTACATTTTCTGGTTCAGGCTCTATTTCTATTGTTGGAATGGCATCTTTATTAAGTCGCCTTCTTTTATTGGTCTGACCTTTGTTCGGTGTAGACTTCCACTGCGAATCATTAAAGTGTGTGGCACAGATTTGGGAGTTTTCACCCAGGCTGCACCCCAGGCTTTGTTCCCACAATTTTCTTTTCATATTACACTTCGGTACATGAACTAGACTCACTCCCGTCACAACTTTGCAGCAAAGTTTGCAATATTTCATATTAATATGTGCACGCTTGAAGGTTAATGAACAACAACAAAAATTCGTCCGCACACAACCTTTCTATTCAACAAGCAAACGTGCACTGAAATAAGTGGATACTTCGTAAAACTTCGGCTCGCGACGGGACCACCTTATGTTATTTCATCATGGAACCACCTTATGTTATTTCATCATGACCTTGACTAATGAGTTTTCACACTGAGTCACTAAGCAATGTCGCTAGCTGCGGCAAGTTCATTTACACTGGTAGCGGCAGTCACAGCATTAGCTGTTAGTTGATTTGTTATTGTGCTGCAAAAATAAATACATTCAATTCAATTTTAAAATGAGCGCGTCAAATATTCACATCGCCGATAACGAATTAAATTTGGGTCGAAACTTCGATGTCGATGTTCATCGATGTTTTTAAAATGAGAAATCGATGTTGTGTTAAACATCGGGCCGAAACTTTGATGATCCATAATGTTTGATAGAGCTGCGAAAAAATCGATTCTCAGTGCATCGAATCTTTTCGTTCTTTTAGAAAAAAACATCGATTAAATCAAAAAAACAAGTGGCTATTTTTTTATTAACAAAGATCAATTCATTGAGATCATATATTCATACACATAAAGGGAAAAAAATACAGTAAGCTACAGTGGAGCAAGCTCGACAGTAGGAGACCCAGTACTTTTTGAGTGCAAAGCGTTCGCTATTGATTGTTCTTCAATAATTCGTACCAAACAATAGATGGCGCCACTACGAAGTTAATAAACACAGAGGTCGCTAGCGTCTCTTCTTCTTCCTTTTGCCTGTAACATTGTTAGTTGAATAACTTCCGTGTTTATCATCCGATTGGAATAAAATTTTCTGAACTGGTTTGGATCATAGTGTATATTATATGCACCAACAATCAAGGCTCTAACATTAAAGGGGCTTCTTTAATTCGACTTCGAAATTTTGTATTTCAATTTCCGGGAGCGGATAGGGGCGTGGCAAAAAATCTAAAAAAAAACTTGATCAACGGTAGACGTAGATGATCCTACATACCCACTTTGGTGTCTCTAGCTCTTATAGTCTCTGAGATCTAGGTGTTCATATTTTCGAAATTTCGAACAGCTATCCGTTTATTATCCGATCCGGATAGAACTTTCAGGACAGGATTGGACTATAAAGTTTATCATGTACAGTGAAACCTCTCTTGGGCGGACACTCATGGTCGCCCAATTTGTGTCCGCTCAAGGGGAGTGTCCGCCTATAGGAATATTTTTTTTTTATAAATTCAAGTGGTTTTTTCCATTCAGCGTTTATTAAAATACATAAAATTGACTTCAAAATAATACAAAATTAACTTCCAGTTAATTTACATTCTAAGTACACAGTATGTGTAAAGCTAAGTATAAAAAAGTGGAAAAAAATTAAAAATAAGAAAAAATACTAAAAATAAGGAAAATTAGCTTCGATTGCATTAGTTACACTTAATTCTATTGCGTCTTAAAAAAGTCATCTAATCTGGTTTGTCGAGCGATCTTTTATTTTTTGTCTAATATGCAGGACTGTAAATGGCTTTCCAAAAGTTTAACATATTCAAACGCTTTATAGTCGTTTAGAGCGAATTTTTTTAATTTCATTATTGCTGTCATCGCCTTATCATCCGAATCTGTTTGATCAGGGTCATAATCCGGCACTTCCGGTTCTTCTTCGGATTCCGAATTATCCTGGTTTCCTGGGGTTTCAATGCAATGAATGTCATAATCTAAAGATTCGTTTTCAGTAACGATCAAGTTATCAATGAAAAAAATTTTTCGAAGCTGATATCGATTTGATATGTTTCTAGAAGTTGAAGTCGTCTATGCCTTCTCCAAATTTGTCAAAAACCCTTTTTTTTAAAACAATTAAAACAATTGTCGAATTTGGGCGCCCACTTCTTATTTTTAATGAGCAAACTATCTCCTCAGCGAACGTTTTTAAAAAATTCGTGTCCTGCCAAGAGAGGTTTTCATTCGTTTTTGTCCTTTTTTTAGTGTCCGCGTCCGCTCAAGAGAGTGTCCGCTCAATAGAGGCAAAATTGGTCTGAAAACCCCACCAAAACCAACGTCCCCGAAAAAGTGTCCGCCCAAGGGGGTGTCCGCCTATTAGAGGTGTCCGCTAAGGGAGTTTTCACTGTATGCCAAAAATCATATCGCTAGCATTAAAGGAGCTGTCTTAATTCGACTTTGAAATTTTGTTTCAATTTTACGGTGGCGGAGGGGGGCGTGGCAAAAATCCAAAAAATACTTGATTAATGCAAGATGTAGATGAACCTTCATGCCAAATTTGGTGGCTCTAGCTTTTATAGTCTCTGAGATATAGGTGTTCAAAAAAGGGACAGACGGACAGACAGACGGACATGGCTATATCGACTCGGCTGTTGATGCTGATCAAGAATATATATACTTTATGGGGTCTGCCACGCCTCCTTCTGCCTGTTACGCACATTTTTTTTTTGCACAAACTTAATAGACCCATTTGTACTTTTAAAGTACTGGGTCTAAAAAAATACGTATCCATAACGTAAAAACGAAAAGAAATAACGTTTTTAAAACATAAAAATC
This sequence comes from Drosophila testacea, assembly GCA_035043265.1. Taxonomy (NCBI): domain Eukaryota; kingdom Metazoa; phylum Arthropoda; class Insecta; order Diptera; family Drosophilidae; genus Drosophila; species Drosophila testacea. The sequence continues at coordinate 55,860 of JAWNND010000425.1, forward strand.
AAAAGTATTTTCAAAACAAATTTACATCTCCATAACCCATTGGTTTTTGCTTGCGAAGATAAGCCTATTTACTGTTTTAGGCTTAAGAGCGGCGCGTCTATCGGTAATAATACATCCAGCTCTACTTAATACGCGTTCAGATTCGGTGGAGCATGCTGGAATGGAAAGATAGCGCAGGGCACACTCTGTAAATCGGACTACTATATCATATAGCTGTCATAGGAACGATCGGTTCGTAAACAACATTTAGTATGAAAACTTTTTTTGTTTCTCAAGATAAATCAACCAATTTAACACATTGTGTGTTTGACTAAGTTTTAAACAGGCTGACCAAATTTGGTGTAAATCGGACTACTATATCATATAGCTGTCATAGGAACGATCGGTTCGTCAACAACATTTAGTATGAAAACTTTTTTGTTTCTCAAGATATATCAACCAAATATACACATTTTGTGTTTGATTAAGTTTTAAACAGGCTGACCAAATTTGGTGTAAATCGGACGACTATATCATATACCTGGAGTTGTGTGTTCCTTTTCTAAATATTGCCTGAGTGTAATGATGGCATCCGATTTCGACGTCTTTACTTTATTTTCCAATTTCGACTTTATAAATGAAGAAAAAAAGGCGTTTTTTCTTGGGATTCGTGTGTTGGTTGATCATTTCCGGAATCAGAGCACGGATTCAAATTCGCTGAGAGGGTGGATATCTCGTTCTGTAGTATTTCTACTGCTGAATCAGCAGAGACGTTGCTGCGAAATCCCTCCTTTTCAAATCTGGGATCCAAAATTGTAGCGACTTTGGACACAGTTATATGCTCGTACGGAAACAGACGAGTATTTATTTTCTGCAATATATAATTTCACGTCTCGACAGCATCCAAAGTCTTAAAAGATTTAAGCATGCCACTCAGACGATGGTGGAGATCAGCCGATACGGTATAATTAAAAATACTGTTGCATAACAGGTTCCAGAAACCCCGTTGGTAGCAGCATCAAACGGCTCAAACAGTTGCTCAAGATCATACAGGATTGAATTCTCTTCGCTGTTAGCGGTGAATGAGACTTTTGAGTGCCTAAGAGGACACGAGAAACTGCATCTTTTATTTTCGGGATCCTGCTAACCATTTTGTGGCAGCTATTCCACCTGGTCGGCACTTCTTGGATAAGCCCGTAAGAGCTATAATTTTCCTGGGCAGAAATTAATTTAGAGTATGCAATCGATCTACTTTTAAAAAAAGGTGCAATTCGCTTGCACTCGGAGATAATCGGCTTTATATTTTCCATCTGCATGTGCCGCTTTTGCAGGATGCTGCAGGCCTTTATCATTGCGGCTGCATTATCTGACACAATGGCAGATACTTTGCTGAAAACACCCCACTCGGCTAAAACATTGTAAAGAGAGCTGGCAATGTTTTCACTCGTCTGATCCATATCGTTTTGCAGTTTGTTTGTAGACAAAACGGCACTTTGCATCCTAAAATTTTCCATCAGAAAATGGCATGACCGTCAAGTAGTGGTCATTGGCTCTGGATGTCCATCCATCGGTAGTCACAGCACTTTACCTAAGTGAGAATGTTTTTAAGTTTTTTATCCATTTCCTCGTACATGTTTGATATTAGTACATCATTTAATGTCCTTCTGCTTGGCATCGCGTATTGCGGGTCCAGGCAGTGGACAAAATTACGAAAGCCTGCGTCTTCCACAATCCTAAAAAGCTGTAGATCCGCAGCGATCATCCCGATCGGAGCCTTGTCAAGGGAAGTTTTCCGAGTTGAGCCACTGTCATATTTTTTCTGCCGTGTAGTGTCGAAAAATTCTCCAAGTGTTCTTACTGCTTTCGGAACAGTGAACACAGTCGGATGAGCTTTCTTTAGGTGGTTAAATAAATTTGTGTTGTTGCCACAGGTTTTGTAAACACAGGTAAGGTATTTGGCTGATCCACTTTCTAAACGTTTGAAATGATTCCAGACGTTGAACTTTGGACATTTCCGTTTGGGCTCATTTTCTTTAGCTGAACACTCCTCATCATCCAATCCCTTATAGTTTCCTATAAAATTATAAAAATAATGTATATTATATATCATATTTAAGGAAATCGTTTTAAAGCAGGAGTATGCAAAACATATATTGTCGAACTTGGTCTGCATTTGCACGATTAAGAAACATTCAGAGAAAACACGCAAATATATAAATAAAAAGGCAGAGGACCGCTAGAAAACTTGAAAAGATCAAAAAGAAATCGTCAAAAATCTGGTTTTTTCACTCCGCTAACAGAATATCAGTATTTTGTTATCGATATACTTGTTCGATATCGATATGCATGTTATCTAAGCTGTTATTGTGGCCGCTTTATATAAATCAGCTGTTGTTGTTGCTCATAAGCAAAACAAATTGAATGCTGCCACTTTTAAATAAAATAATAATATAGCCGCTTTCTGGCCTGATGATACATTATAATTATATAATATATTTATTTTGTTAGGCATATCATTTTAATTAAATAAATAAAGTCTAATTAACATGTTTGGTCCTTATGACCTTTGAAAATCTGCGGTATTTAAGCCAGTGACCTCCAATTAAACGTCGTTAGTTCCCTCACACCACATTTTCCCCAAATTTTACTATTCAAAAGGTCATAATTTCATCATTCTCTGATGAAATAAGGGGTGGAGGCTTATTTCATTACGTCAAAATGAAATGGCCCGTAAACTGTGCTATGTTATCTAACCACTAACCAATGAATACATAGATGTGTCAAACAGCGATTTTCGTGTTACGCTTTTTTTGCTGATCATAGGTCCAAGATCGGTCGGCAAATTTTACGAAGCTTGTAGGTCCAAGCCGAGCGATCAACGAACATAGCAGACCTTGCCGAGCAGAGAGAAACGATTTAAGACTCGATTGCATCAGTATCGTATCGACCTTACAGCAGAAGAGTAGTCTCTGTGTCGCTTGCTGTCTCATGTTTTTTTGTGCGGACAGACAAATGCGCATGTATTTGGGGGTGGGTTTTTATGAAAACTGGCTACAGCGCGTTGTGTCGATCAGTAGTGAGGTTCATTTAAGAAATCTATGAAGCACATAGATTTTGATGGCGCACAGTGGTTCGCTGTGACTCTTTTCTGTACAAAAATAATGTCTTCTGACCCTAACAGAATTTTTTAAATTTTAAAAATCAATTATCAGTTAATTTGTGTATCTTTAATATGAGTGAACATGACTTTTTGTCAATAATTGCTTATAGTTGAATTTGTTTTAATGGTAGCTTTTATATTATAAATGCTTTGCTTGATATGCATGATATTCGTCAAATTATTACAATATATACATATGTTTTTGAATTCGAATACACAAAAATATATATGCATTAATAAATATGTTATCTACATATTTTGTCGATCAGAAATATTAAAAGCAGAATACATTATTTTTGTACAGAAAAGAGTCACAGCGAACCACTGTGCGCCACCAAAATCTATGTGCTTCATAGATTTCTTAAATGAACCTCACTACTGATCGACGCAACGCGCTGTAGCCAGTTTTCATAAAACCCACCCCCAAATACATGCGCATTTGTCTGTCCGCAAAAAAAACATGAGACAGCAAGCGACACAGAGACTACTCTTCTGCTGTAAGGTCGATACGATACTGATGCAATCAAGTCTTAAATCGTTTCTCTCTGCTCGGCAAGGTCTGCTATGTTCGTTGATCGCTCGGCTTGGACCTACAAGCTTCGTAAAATTTGCCGACCGATCTTGGACCTATGATCAGCAAAAAAAGCGTAACACGAAAATCGCTGTTTGACACATCTATGTATTCGGTTAGTGGTCTAACAGTGCCATTTTGAGTTTAACAGAACGGCTGGGCGTACGTTATGAAACGTAACGAGAAGTGTGAACCAACTTTGAAATGAAAAACGGTGAAAAAATTTTCGCTGTTTTTTTTTGTGGAGTTTTTCATTTCAACGGCGTTTTGAGGCGAGTGTAAATACTGCTTAAAACAGAATTTAAGATTATTTACCTGAAACACCCAAAAATTTGTTCATTTTGCTCCCAATTCCTTGGTCCACCAACACATAACGATCCTAAAAAAATGTAACAACATTTATATAGAGAAATGTAATCAGTTAAAAGCACACTTTTTATTAAATTACTCTTATTCGCTCGACTTGTTTGTCTCCTTATTCACAGTGGTGGGATTTATCTTAAAAATTGTTTACGATACATCGATTCTTTCAAAATAAAATCGATGTTTTTTTTCAACTTAAAGCATGATTTAGACTCAGGTCAAAATGAAATCGTAAAAAATCTGGTTTTTTCACTTCGCTAGCAGAATATCAGTATTTTGTTATCGATATACGTGTTCGATATCGATTTACATGTTATCTACGCTGTTATTGTGGCCGCTTTATATAAATCAGCTGTTGTTGCTGCTCATAAGCAAAACAAATTTAATGCTGCCACTTTTAAATAAAATAATAATATAGTCGCTTTCTGGCCTGATGATATATTATAATTATATAATATATTTATTTTGTTAGGCATATCATTTTAATTAAATAAATAAAGTCTAATTAACTTGTTTGGTCCTAATGACCTTTGAAAATCTGCGGTATTTAAGCAGTGACCTCCAATTAAACGTCGTAAATTCCCTCACACCGCATTTTCCCCACATTTTACTATTCAAAAGGTCATAATTTCATCATTCTCTGATGAAATAAGGGGTGGAGGCTTATTTCATTACGTCAAAATGAAATGGTCCGTAAGCTGTGCTATGTTAAGTCTAACAGTGCCATTTTGAGTTTAACAGAACGGCATGCCCTTGCGTTATGAAACGTAACGAGAAGTGTGAACCAACTTTGAAATGAAAAACGAGGAAAAAATTTTCGCTGTTTTTTTTATATGGAGTTTTTCATTTCCACGGCGTTTTGACGCGAGTCTAAATCATGCTTAAGTGTCCGATGTTTTCAATTATTCCGCTTTTTGTTTTTAATGTATTCAATTTTAGAGTAGAGCTGGCAAACTATCGATATTGGTGCCATTCAATATTTTCGACTTTCTGAGAGGGTAATATCGATAGTAACTTTCAAAATTATTTTCTTCTAAAGACCTAATTCAGATTTTTTCTTATATAAAAAACAAATATTATACATTCATTCATCGTAAATATTTATTATTTCATGTCTTTCTTTTAACAAATAATACTGCACAAAACTTATAAATTGACTAATTTCAATTAGTCTGAGTTCACTTCATGTGACTTAACCGAACCAGTTTGAAATAGATCCAGTTTTTGAATAAATTCATGTTAACATTACTTAAAAACTATTTTAAAGACTTATAAATTTGATTTAGTCTAATATCCATGAGTTTTTTTTTTTGCAGAAATACAAGCATGTCCACATGCTCTGCTTTAAGGGAAGCCCGACGATTGCTAATAATTAGCCCAGTCTTACTAAACATCCTTTCAGATTCTGTGCATATTGCAGGGACACACAGATATGTTTTTGATAAATGTTAAAGGTGGCCTCATTATGCTGAAACTAAATAAATGTAATTTATTATTGGCCTTAACATATGAAACTTATTTATTTAATTACCTTCCAATGTTTGAGCGGGTCAGCATCCTCAGAACTATGTTTAGCATCAACATACTGACGCAGTTCCACAATGGCGTCCGATCTTTTAGTCTTTGGCATTTCTTGAATATTTTGCTGGACGAATTTTAAGAGAGTGTTTTTTACGACTGGTGTTGGAGGCTCTAAGGTTAGATCTTCGGGGGGCTGCTGTAAGAAAACTATTTCGTTTTCTAGAAATTTTTCCGCGTGATTTGCGTTAAACGGTGAACGGAATCCCTGCTTCTTAAACCTCGGGTCAATCAAAGTTGCAATTCTTGAAACTGTACGGTCCTCATATTTAATCAATCGTTTATTAATGCTTTCCATCAAAAACGTGCATGCTTTTTTATATAATTTGGTGTATGCAATTGTGCTACTTTTGAAGTATGTAGCGATGCGTTTGCATTTTGCTAGAAGGGTAGCCAGGAAATCTTCCTTTAGGCAATCTTGCACAACCAAGTTTATCGAATGCGCATAGCACGGTAAATTTCTTATTTGCAGCAACTCACACGCTTTTATCATCGTACTGGCATTATCTGTCACAATTGCTACTATTTTTAACACGATTTTCAACTTTACAAACACAGCTCGCAACGATTGAGCAATATTATATGCTGAATGATTGGTGTCATCATGTAATTTATTCGTCGATAGAACAGCAGTACGAAGTTCATAGTTTTCCGATATAAATGTGCAAGTCACTGTTATGTACGATTCATTTGCCTGAGATGTCCAAAGATCGGTTGTGATCGCACAGTACGCAAAATTATTAAGAATTTCTTGCAATTTTGCCTGCTTTTCCATTAGCACATTTCGCAAAGTTCTGCGTGATGGCAAGTTGTAACGCGGATCCATCAGACTTACAGCTTGCGAAAGCCAGTGTCCTCAACAACGGAAAAGGGCTGCATATCTAAGGCAATGAACTCCATAGCTGCCCGATCAATATCCTTTTTGCGCTTAGAGATTAAATCATAAGATGTCGAAATAAATGAGCGAATCTGGCCCGACGCTGGCACTGGCAAATCCATAGCTTTCAAATTGGGATGGGCACGTTTCAAATGGTTGAACAAATTTGAAGTGTTGGCGCTTCTGATTTGGGAACAAGTTTCCATGTACGCAGGGAAGGGACATACGCAGCGCTCGTTAGACCCAATGCCATGCAGAGAGCGACGTTATCGACTCTGGGTCGACCCAATAACGTTCATAGAGAGATGCTTCTTTCATTTTATAAATATTTCACATTACATATGTTTCTTTCAACATTATAGTTATTATATTATTTTATCTATATACTAGGGGGTTTGCCCCCAGCTCGATTCGCTCGCCAACCCCCCGATCGCTACGCTCGCTGCAATCAAGGGGAGAAATGTGGATTGAAAATAGGGAACACAGTCTCACAGCTATAGTCAGACCTTATATCATTGCTAATAAGAAAGCGGGACATGTAAATTCAAGTTTTCCCTGTAATTGGACTTAAAATAATAGTAATAAGTAGTACTTTATATAATATAGAGAATTTACATTTTCGCTGCTCGCTGTATTAAAGTTTTTGCTGCAATTGGATTATAGCGGCAAGAGCGAGTAACAGTGCCATTTACTAAAATTAATTTGAAGCCACACCAATGAATCGTAACACCCCCCCCCCCCCCACCCATTTACATTTAACATTTACCGCTTTCTTATTAGAAATGACATTAGGTCTGGGTGTAGCTGTGGGAAGTTTTCTCTATATTCACTCCACATTTTTCACTGAGATTGCAGCGAGCGTAGCGAGTCGAGGGTTGGCGAGCGAAGAGAGCAGGGGGTAGTTATATTAGAAACTAAATTACTCATAAAAGCTTTTATGAATATATGTATATCAATTGCATTCCATCTGCCTAACTTACATATTTATGCCGTGATTCTGGGCTTAAGGCTTCCTCCAAGCTCAATAAATCCTCCTCCTTCAGCAGAGGACATTTTTGGAGATCTCCTCTGAATCCCTTTTCTCTCCCACAAGTTGCCAAATCATGACATTCTAATTGGCCATTTGGTCAGACAGCAGCTTTATGTGCTCCTGCTGTTTTTTTTCGAAAAAAAAATATATATATAAAAAAGTAAAGAGTGTGTAAAGAATGTTTTCAATTACCAGTTAGAACACCCATTTGCTTCACCAAAGTTGTTAATTTGTCTTCGTCACATGGAATAGTTTCTTCTATATGAATTAAATAAAAAGCAAGTGAAGTTTGATTCTAACGCTTTACTTTTGGGCTTGACATTTATTCTATTAATATGAACATTTAAAAAAAAAATTTTATATGAAGGCGGAGAATCAATTATTTTAGAAGCAAAATTGTTTGTTGTAGCTGTTGTTTAATATTGTTAATGATGTTCTTGTTGAGGCGTCCAACAAAGCGACTGCAAAAGCTTATGTTGATCTTCTTCCTAACTCTGGCATTGAGCAAGCTGAGTCTTGGCATGAACGATTCTTGTAATGATGTTTGATCGCCGTGATGTTGTCTATGTTGTCTTGCTATTCTATTGTTGTTGTTACTGGTGGTTGCGGGTGCGGAATGTTGTAATTGTTGTTTTAAAAAAAATCATCAGGCAGTACCTCATCTGGCTCACCGTAGACTGCATCATCGATGGAAATGTTGATGGAATCAACATATTCCTCAAGCATCTCAAGATCCTCAAACACCTCTGATTCACACAGGTTGGGCGTTTTTAAGCTGTCGGCTACAGAGATGGGGCGAGGCGGATCAATTTTTTTTGGCTGCAGTCTCTCTCCCATGTTGCCGTCTATAACTCCTGGATATACTTTTTGTATATCCAACAGGAACATCATTATTCGTGAACCGACGTCGTCAAACTTCTTCAAGTTGTTCTGCCTGTACCATTGTACTGCCATATATTGGTGCAGAAGTTTTGTTGTTCTGCGACACTTGATCGATTTTTCCAAAAGTTTATTCTGGTTTTCTTAGTCGTTTATAGTGTTTGTTTTGTCGGTTTTGCTGACGAATTCCCCCTTGCTGTGGTTCGTCTGCTTGTGAAGCGTTTTTGGGGAAAACATACGCTCAATTCCAAAATACTGCCGAGCACTGTCTGTGCAAATAGACGGCGTATCGTACGCTACGCACTTTTTAATGTACGGCCACAGTTCGGCTTTATTCTTTGCATTGACTTTAAAAAATAGACCCGTTTTATCCTCCTTGCAATAAAGGCCAAGCACAACAATGGTCATCTGCTCTGTTAACCGTCCTTGGTTGTACTTCCTCTTCGTCAGAAACGTTTCGTCGATTTGGACCATTTTACCCTCTCCGCCAAGTACGGTTTCTGAATGTGATGCCAAAATGGCAATAGCTATAATAATGTAAGACTGTGCTCTAACTAAGAGTAGGCTTTTCTTCACGTTCACGCCATGAGCAGAGGTTTTCGTAAACGTCGCTTACCTTCGTGTCCATTACAAAGCTGATGACAATGGCAAGAATCTCTTTATAAGAGATATGGCAATGATCCTTTCTTTTTCGTAGCTTTCGTAGAGCATCTCCAGACCCAACCAAGCTTTTTGTCGAAGTTCTCGACAAACATGTCCATACCGCAGCATTTCGGCGAAATTGAGTTGCGGGAAGGTAATAACTTAATTTCTTGAAGAAAGCAAATCGCTTTTTCGTCACAGCTAAGTAATCTTCCGAATGCCTCATATATATTAAAAGCAACCAAATCAGGATGCAACAATTCATGCTTTCGAGCCATGTTATCTATGAATGTATTTAAGTGTATTTGTTGTTTCACTTTGCGTATTACTGCGATATGTACGTCTGCATACATCGGCGACTGCGAAACTTGTGTCTGTATCTTGCATCGTGACGCGCTTTACAGTGGCGCCAAGCTCTAACGGATCCTCACATACATACATACATACATAGTATCGCACACATACAGCATACTAAAACCTTACGATACCCTGTGGTAATGAAATTCCCGACCCCGTATCGCTGTACTCTTCTTCTGTCGTATTCTGATATTGCTGTCTCCCTTTTGCCTGTGCACAAAAATTCAGTCGTTACAGACTGCGAAGACTTCTGAGCGACAAGAAAACAGCAGCAGAAAAAGAAAGAGAAAAAAATTCTAGTGGAAAACATTTTTACATTTTACATGTTTGTATACCCTTCAATTGTTTGGATTCACAAAAAGATTTTTTTAAGCGAAGATTTAATCAGTTTTTAACAAATGTCTCAAAACTATTGCTATTAGGTAATTATATGTTGTTTATTATATCAAAAAAAAAATATTTGTTTATTGTCTAAAATTACATATTTACTTCATATAGTTGAAAATGTCGTGCAATACCCTTTCTATACGCAGAGTGGCGAGCGCTTGTCGAGCACAAAAGGCAATAGAAAAAGGATTAACGGAACCTATGCGTTGTTGTTTTTGTTTTTCGTTTTCGACGCGTGTTTTTCTGTGCAGAACTTAAAGGCATACCAGACGTTGTTTTCTCTGAAGCTGAGGTCCCGAGTTCGAATTCCACGTTAGTTTGGATATTTATGAAATATTTGAATTGATGTTATAAATGAACAATGCGGATATGTAAAGTAATTTTCAAATTAAAAAAAGCCATTATAAAGAAAATCTAACATAAAATAAACTTAAAAAAACTTAACAAATAATGCAAAAATTCTGTTTTTTTTTTAGTTTTTTGGAAGGGAAAGCTCCGGGAAATCCCAGGGAATTCCCGGGGAAAAATTGAAGGGATATCGCGGGGAAACCTGGGGTTTCCCTCCCGAGGAGCGTCCTAGGAACTCCCCGTGTTAAAATCCCTGGGGATCTTCATACAAAATCCCGGGGCAATCCCCGAGGGGTCGGGAATACGGTTGACCGACGCAGTATCAACGTTTCGTCGACGTTATTAAGACTGTCGTCGACGCACGCTTATTTACCTCACAATGTGTTCGACTGACGTATTTTGCAAGGCGATGCCCATTCAATACGTTAACGAATTTCCATGCACGCTAGGTCGCCGCAATGCCGTGCAGGGAAGGGACATAAGCAGCGCTCGTTAGACGCAATGCCATGCAGGGAAGGGACATAAGCAGCGCTCGTTAGACGCAATGCCATGCAGGGAAGGGACATAAGCAGCGCTCGTTAGACGCAATGCCATGCAGGGAAGGGACATAAGCAGCGCTCGTTAGACCCAATGCCATGCAGAGAGCGACGTTATCGACTCTGGGTCGACCCAATGCCGTGCATAGAGCGACATTATCGACGCTCGTTGGACCCAATGCCGTGCAGAGAGCGACATTATCGACTCTGGGTCGACCAAATGCCATGCAGAGAGCGACGTTATCGACTCTGAGTCGACCCAATGCCGTGCATAGAGCGACGTTATCGACTCTGAGTCGACCCAATGCCGTGCATAGAGCGACATTATCGACGCTCGTTTGACCCAATGCCGTGCATAGTGAGATGCTTCTTTCATTTTATAAATATTTTACATTACAAACGTTTCTTTTTATATTACAAGTTAAATTTATTTCTTTTAAATTTCCAACTAAATAAATCTAAATAAATAGTTGCGTCTCCGGCGCCTCCGCCTTCCGCTTCAGTGATTTTTTTTTTGTGTAGATTTTTTTTTTGCGCTATAAGGGCGAGGCGCAGCTCCTCTTCCACATCGCCAGTATCGGAATACGGAATAGAGTCTGGAATAATATAGATGAATAAGAATAATATTAATAATTTATCCTAACATTTTTTCTTAGATCTATTACCAAGAAGCGCACGGTAAAATTTAGGCAATGACTTAAGTCCCTTTTTTTCTTCACGCCATGAACATTATAGTCCTCCACTATGGTGTCGGACAAAATCCGTGAAAGCCCCTTCTTCACACCCACCGGGGCCAGAATTGACATCATTGCTGTCACCTGTGAAACAAAGATACAAAGCTTTTATGAATATATGTATATCAATTGCATTCCAGCTGCCTAACTTACATATTTTTGCCGTGATTCTGGGCCTATGGCTTCCTCCAAGCTAAATAAATCTTCCTCCTTCTGCAGAGGAAATTTTTGGGATATCTCCTCTGAATCCCTTTTATCTCCCACCAGTTGCCGAATCGTGACGTTCTGATTCGCGATTTGGTCGGACAGCAGCTTTATCTGCTCCTGCTGATTTTTCACCATTTCTCGAAAAAAAAAATATATATTTAAAAATGTAAAGATTGTGTAAATAATATTTTCAACTACCAGTTAGAGCACCCATTTGCTTCACCAAAGTTTTAAGATTGTCCTCGTCACATGGAATATTTTCTTCTGTAATGAATTAAATAGAAACAATTAAAAAAAGAATAATAATAAAATATTTTTTATTTACTTACGCAGTGGAGTTTGGTTGTACCGTTTAATTTTTGGGCTTGAAATTTTTTCTATTAATATGAACATTTTATTATAAACAAATATTTTATGAAGGCGAAGAATCAATTATTTTATAAGCAAAATTTTGTGATTATTTATTGGCATAGCAGTGAAGAAGCGGCATTAGCAACAGTCCCCCCTTAAGTGGTAACCCGACAGCCTTTGACTCAAAGTCCGAGAACTTGAATGATTCAACATCAACTAATGATTCTTTTTTGCAAAATAAATCCCCAAACTAATGGAATTTATTGGGTCGCCAAAGAAGGGACTTATATCTTTGAACTTCCGACCAATTATAAGGGCAGTTTCAGAATTACCTGAAAAGGACTCAATGCGGATAGGGATATTTTCACTAATATAACAATAATTCTCTAAACATACATTTTTTCACTTTATTATAGGGAACTCACCCACACTCCCGGCTACAAACTTTTTCTCAACTATTTTTCTATGTATTTGCTCTAAGATATTTGTTGGCTTTCGGACGGAGTTTTAAAAACTTGCACATAATTTTCAAATCCATATGCGAAAGCAGCAATCGGATCCCCGATCAATTGAAGTGTTTCGCTAACATGCAACAGACTATGTACATTATATGATACACTGTTATCGCCGAAAATCAATTCAACAAATAGATTCAACATTTGTTGTGATGTTCTCAAATTTTAATCGCGCTGCATTGGATTACAAAGTAATGTGTAAGCACAGTGTACAAATACTAGTACTGGTCATCATCAACTTCGTCTTGCAAAGCGAGAATCCTAGTATACAGCAAAATTGGCGGAACTCAGTCGCTGTCCATTGCGGCAGTTCAGTTAATGGCCGCGGTTTGCGTACAAACTCACTCGGAACATGGCTTCGCATAGATATTAATTTCTTTGAAACATTATTCTTTTTAAGATCGGACATTTTTTATCAAACTAAATTGTTTTGAAGTCGATTCAAAAATTTTCTCATGACACCTAGTTCGAATAGGCGCATGCAATCTAAGGGTATCTGAGTTACCATATAAACACTAATTTTTTCTAAGGCGCACTTTGCGCTAATTACTTCTTGGTGTGATGGCCAGGGAATGTTCTGTTCGCGAAATCGGGGTCCGTCAATAAAACCCCCGACTCTGTGCTTTACGTTAAGGTCGAGTTGATTTTTTTGGCTAATTGTGGACACTTCCAACAACCATGGCTCGACGTATGACCAGGTGTACCACTGATGAATGCTCTAGCGGGCGCATCACACACAACAGCTCTCAGTTGTACAGAAACATTTCATCCGTCCACTACTACACCGCTTTTCATCACTTCATCCAATTTTGAGCAAAAATCGCCGGGAAACTCATTACAATCTCCCGGCTTACTTCTTCATAGGAAAACACGACCGGAAAAATTGGCACATTTTCAACATTATTCAATCGGATTAAAATCGGCCACAGTTGAGCCTTAGAACTATTATATAATTGTAATCCATCAATATTAACATCTAAGCTCGAGCTGCTTGGCAATTTTATTCCTGCGTTTATTTTAATTAACTGATTTTTTAACCCCACATTTAAATATGAGCCCCCATTAATGTTCAATATTTTGGGTTTCGATTTAGAGGCAAACTTGTAAAAAGCGCCGACATCTTAATTTTCACCCCGTAGGATATTTAATAAGCTCGCAACTTCTCTGTCAAAGTGATTTTCTTTTCATCACATGTAATGTCCAGTAAGTCAAAGTCCATATCTTGCACTTCGCGCGCACTCTCGTTGGCCAAAGCCAAATCGAGCGCATTCACTTCTGGCGCGCCGGGGTCGCTCCGATTCGTCTCCTATGCCCAATAAATTTCGTAAACGATTCCTTTCTACTGCTTTCAAGCGCCGCAATTGCCGATCTCCAATGATATTATAAATTTAATTATAAACACTTTTGCTTTTATTTAAAATAATTACTTTTCACTTGTTCACAAATTATTTTACATAAAATTTATTCACAGAATCGAAAAGTAACACGCGTGCCACAAATGTCAAAATTAGACAAAGGCAAACAAAAAAGACAAAAGCGTAACAACCGATTAAACTACGCATTCTTTTTGTTGCACTTTCGGTTCTCTTTGAACTTGCCACGCGCCACACACTTTCATTGCACGACGTTTGTATACTAGGCCGGAGCGAAAAACACTTTTTTTTTATTTTCCAATTTCTTGGGTGCGGAATCGTTGACCCGCTATAAAATAATAATGTGTGCAAAAAATCAGATTTTTTGGAGCCCATCCTAAGGTGGCGCACCGACGTTCTTTTTTGAAAAATCCTGCAAAAATTGAAAAATTTGGGGAAAAATATGATATAAACAAAAATCATGGTCGTTTTCCACAAAAAGCTTATTTTTAATACGTTGCCCAAACATTTTTCTTTATAAAACTGTATCAACTGTTAAGATCGGCTTAAAAATGTAGAAGCTAGAATTTTTTTCATGGATATCAAATTGGGTAATAACCGTCAGCGTGCATGTGGCTATAACAGTGCACTAGTATACAATTTGGAACTTTTTGCCTACCTCAGAGATCTTTATATTTCTTTCATATAGATTTTTGACTTCTTAATACGAAAACGAATTTTAAAAAATGTTCCTCTTATTAGTTTTCAACATAGAATTTTTTGAAATTTTGTTCATCATTCATAAAAATCGGCTTACGAATGACGAACTTATCCATACATTTAATTTTCCCCTAACCAAAAAGCTCCATACTACGAAACACATTTTATTGTGTTCGCTTGCGGACGATTTATATTCAAAATTTAAAATATTTTATAGTAAAATTTTTTTTTCTTAACGAATCATGTTCACCAAACTAGAGAATATTTGTTTATTTGGGTCATTAATTCTAAATTTAACAATTAGTGCTCATTGCAATACATTTCACTGAGTTGCTGTGAAATATTTTTCTGCACGTGTGTTTAAAGATTGTTATACCCTTTTTAGACCCATACTTCAAAAAAGTACAAATGAGTCTATTAAGTTTGTGCAAAAAAAAAACGTGCGTAACAGGCAGAAGGAGGCGTGGCAGACCCCATTAAGTATATATATTCTTGATCAGCATCAACAGCCGTCTGTCCCATTTTGTGTCGCCTAGATCAAAGAGACCATATGAGAAATTTAAAAAATTCTGTTAGGGTCAGAAGACATTATTTTAATTAATTATTATTTTACAGAAAAAAGCCACAGCGAACCGCTGTGCGCCATCAAAATCTATGTGCTTCATAGATTTCTTAAATGAACCTCACTACTGATCGACGCAACGCGCTGTAGCCAGATTTCATAAAAACCCACCCCCAAATAAATGCGCATTTTGTCTGTCCGCAAAAAAAACATGAGAGAGCAAGCGACACAGAGACTACTCTTCTGCTATAAGGTCGATACCAAGGGGAATTTATTAATAAAGTGCTCTATTTCCCATCAGTGTTGCCAACTCAGCTTTTTTCCCGTCAGATCTGGCTTTTTTTCACGTTCCTTAGCGGGTAAAAATTGAAAACAGCGGGCGGCGGGAAATCTAGCTTTTTTTTGTTTGGATTGGATTTTTTTTCGATTTTTTTTTTTAAATGGCAGCTCTGCAAGTAATTTTCGATTTTGCCTATCGATTATCAGCTGCATTGTTTTCCAACACTGAGAATTTTTATCACATCTCTAACCACACAACAAAAGAGCGCGGTAAATCACACAATATGCCTAAAGAAACCTATAAGCATAAAGTTCGTGAAAATTGGCTTTAGCATCGGGAGTTTAAAGAATGGTTGCGAAAAGATGTGACAAATACATCACGCGTGTTTTGCAGCTATTGCAAATGCAGTTTTACTGCAAAATTTTCCGATATTCGGGCACATGCCAATACCAAAAAACATGCAAGTGCTGTTGGTGGAGTTGTGCAGGTTAACAAACTTAATTTTGTTAAACTACCGACAAAAACTTTCTTTACCCTGGTCTAATGCAGAAAATGAGAGAGTATTTAGCCAAATGAACGTCGTCAAAACAAAAATCAGAAATAGGCTAAATATTGAGACGTTAAATGCCATTTTGCGTATAAGGTAATTTTTAGTTCGCTCCAATATTAATTTACAAGACAATTAATTATTATAATGTTTTCAAATTTGGACTACGGAGACACAAAAATGCTGTTTCGACTATAATCTCCCATAGAAATTCCTACGTTCAGTAGGAACTTTGGAAGCATACAAAAGTCCAGACGATCTGGTTGGTATCGATGACGTTTTTCAAGAATTGGAACACAATTAATTACTGAAGTGCTTAAAAATTCTATTCTAAGTTGTTTTTGTTGAATCATAGCCTACAGATATAAAGTAAACAGGCACTTAAACATGTTAAATGCCATCGGCTTTTTTTCAGCTTTTTTTGTCATATTTCAGCTTTTTCTGGCTTTTTTTATGTTCAATCCGGCTTTTTTTGTCCAAAAATGTTGGCAACACTGTTTCCCATTGGCGAGCTACACTACTTTTTCTAACTCGCTCTCTCTACTCTCAGAGAGCCTAGTGCTGAAAAGAGATAGCAAGCTTTTTACGTTCTGCACTGTTCGCTTGTAATTAAATCAGCTGAAAGGAAAGAAAAAATATATAAAAAGAAATAATTCAAATCAAATTATAAGTTTTTAATTCCAAATTAAACAAAAAAACAAAATAAAAATTAAAATAAAGAAAACAAAAAAATTTCAATAAATAAATAATAATAATACAAATCACATTAGTATTTTTAGGAACTTTTTCTGTCCAATTAGTCGTTGCTTCTGCATCTGAATCTTCAGCTTGTTATTTAAGTTCTTAGTTCTAAATTTTATTCTCATTTTAAAAACAACTCTTTGGTTTTTTGATCAATGGTTTGATCTTGTCCGCACTGCGCAACATTTCGTCCAGCAGAATGGTCGCGAAACGATACTAGATCCATTAAACCTCAGGAGTATGAGTTCCAGTCGTTTTATGCTGGCCAAAAATTCCCGAGATGGCCTTTAGGCCACGCTGAAACCATATTAACGTATGTATACGTGGAATTCTCCTTGTCCTCACAGTTTAATGACAACCTCTTTATTAGATAGCCTGCGATATACTCAATGGAGTCATCTGTCAGTTGGCTATCTATCCCGCATTTTTCGTCGACATGCTCGACATGTCCTTCCTCCTGCCCTGTCTAGCTCAGCAGGAATACTCGCAGAACTGCAAGAAGGCATTGACGAAATGTCAACATCCAGCCATGGCACTGGCTCCACCTCAACATTTGATTTTGTGTCTAAAATCTCGGTGTTTCTGCTTAAATTGATGAAAGCTCAGACTTATTGTTTTAATATTTAGTTTCAAATAATTGACACAATGATCGAAATACTTAACAATCACGTGGACGTCACAAACATACACTCTGCAAAATTTACTTACTATTTCCTGCAACTGCTTTGCTTTTGATTTGCTTAAAATTTTCTTATTTTTAAGCAAATCATAATCATTGTAGGAACGGCCCAGTTTTCCACACAGATTTGATTTTGCTTTCGGGAAATATCTGTCAGTCTGGCCGAAAAGCTGATTTAAAATTGTCGCCAAAATTAATTGAGAAGCAAAACGACAAAATGCCGAAATTAAGTGGAAAAACTACTTTAATAAACGAATTAAACGAGTGTTTGTTTGCTGAATACATTGTGACTGAATATTCGCATGTTTCCAATGGTGAGTTATATTATTGGTTTATGGTCACGTAAAATAGCTTTGCAATTTGGCAGCTCTGAAGAGGAAGAGGCAAAATGAAATTGTGGACGAGTTGTTTTCTTACAACATTCTAACGGAGCAGTACCGATATGGAGTTCCCAATATAAAGCACTCCGTCCCAAAGTGCACCCAATTTACCAGACAAGTGCTCCCCAATCTGGACGAAGGAAGATTTAAGAAGCACATTAGGGTAAACTGGCATAGCTTTAACATTATATTGGAGCTGATAAAAAACCATGATGTTTTCAACGGCCCAAGAAGCTGTATGCAGTTGCCAGTTCATGTGCAGCTTATGATTGTTCTGTTCAGATTGGGCTCCAATGGAGAAGGAGCATCTATTGTGAAAACCGCAGCGTTCTTTGGAATCGGCGATGGCGGCACAATAGAGAGGGTTACACGTCGGGTATTTAGAGCCATATTGGCGATGACCACAACGTACATCCAGTGGCCAAACTCCGCCGAGCGAAAAGCTCTTGCTCTTGAGGGAGCAGATGAGTTGCCTGAGTGCATAGGGTACGTCGATGGTACGGAAATCAAACTATCAGAGAAGCCGGTGCAAGATCCAGAGTCGTACTTTTCGAGAAAGCAGCAGTACAGCCTGAAACTACAGGCTACATGTGACCGCAATAAAATTATTCGGCATATGGTTGTTGGCTGGCCAGGAAGCGTACACGACAGCAGAATATATAAAAGCTGTCCTCTTTTCACACGTCATCAGTCATTTTTTGATGACTTACAGTGGATAGCAGGAGATAGTGCTTACAAACTGACACCACAAGTAATTACACCGTTTCGATCAAGCTCAAACGAGCTGACATCTTACTCGAGGAAGCTATTCAACCGTAAGTTTAGCAGTTACAGAATAAGAATCGAACACTGCTTTGGCTTGCTAAAGGAGCGATTTGGCTGCTTAAAGGAGTTTAAGTGCATGATCAAAGATGACAAGAGTGTTAAAGAAGCAGGAGCATGGATGTTCGTATGTGCAATTTTGCACAACATCATCTTAGAGCAATCCAGTGATGACGTTTTTGAAGTTGATCTCGGTATCACTGACCTTGAAACGGTCACTGATGGAGAAGAAAATTATATAGCTCATTCTTCTATTGAAGCGGAAGAAAAACGTAAAATGATTTGCAGACTTATGAATGTACCATAAACTAATAAACAAATCAAATAAAATTTCATTTAAATTCTTTATTTATGCATTATGTTTATATTTTTGCTGGATTTCATACATTTTTAGCTCCTTTTCGATCTCCATCTTTTTCAACTCCTTCTCGTGCTCCAGCTCAATTATCCTTATGTTCTTCTTAGCTTCCATTTCCTTATCAAATCTTAACGACTCCATGTTCAATTTTTCTAGTTCCCGTTTTGATTCTATGTCCAATTTCTCTTTTTCCCATGCCAACTTCTCTCTTTCAATGTCTACCATCTTCATTTCCAGCTCTACCTTGTGTTGCTGCATGGTGGTAATCAACTCCGCTATAGATCCACTTTTTACATTTTTCTGTCGCTTTCCGATTAGCGGCTCAGATGAGGCACGCAGGGACCGGCTGGTTGAACTCGCTCCAGTTTCGTTCAGCGTATAGTCTACATCATCGCCGTAAAAACAGTGACTTTCCGGTGCGGCGACATTGTTTTGCCTCTCCTCGAGCAGATATTCGTACTTCTCCAAGACATCGCAGTCAGTGGAGTCCGTCACACCTTGAGGTTCAATGTTTTTTCTCTGCCCATATATTTGGTCCAGAATATCAAAATTTGGGCAAATTTTTTCGATATAATCTGCCACAGACTGGCAATTGCCATCAGCCAATAATCCGGCTCCAGTGTTTCTCCTCCACTGCACCGCACTTATGTATTGGGAACGAAGGGATCGCATTTTATTTTTGAGAACGATATGGTTTACTTTTAAGGAGATAGATCTTTCAATTATACGTGCATAAAACTTTTGTGCTGTTGGTTTTTCAAATGACTCTGGCACATCTTTTATTGAATCCAGAACAAGCTCTAAAAGTTCGCTAACTTTGGCCTCCGTCCACTTAATGCTGTTGGCCCGTGCTTTTTTTGGTAGAGGCTCGTATGAATTGATGTTCTCCATTTTCAAATAGTAGCAGAATTTGAACAAACACCAAATTTGGACAAATAATTTTGCTCACGGAGAACTGTCACACGGATAATCAAATCAAAATCAAAAAATAATCAGCCTCTGAGCTGATTTCGTTTAAGCAAATAGTGTTGTAAAATGTTTCACATTTGTTCTTAGCAACACTACACACTTTGTATTGAAATAAGAAAATTTTAAGCAAAGCAGTTGCAGGAAGAGACATGCAATACAAACTATTTTAAAAAAATAATTTACCGATTAGGTACTTCCGTAATCGGAATTTGAACTCTAGTGGAGTTGGGTGAACATGTGGGCCACCCTTGGCCCGTATTGCACCAAAAAAGTGCTCCAGCTGGTCTTGTGAGATCCGGTGATTAAGTAATTAAATAAATATCTCTCCTTCACTTATTTAAATAGTCCGCTCAGCGAATTATTGCTTACAATAATACCTTTTTGGAATGGCAATCTTTTTGTACTGTTTGGCAGTATCACCAGGGCCATTGTTTCCGACATCTCTTTTAAAACGCTTTGCTGAACCTCCAGACTGTCACCAAATTGTTGCTTTGTCGGTATTGCGTTAGGTGTAGACAGCTTTGCATTAAACACATCAAACCAGTCGTTCACCAACTTTAAGCCCAGTGAATAGCAGCGCTTTATTGCACTGGTTGTTGTATTTGAAAATAGCTGAGTTGCCAGCTTCACTCTCTGCCTACCTGCTGATCGCACGTTGAGGTGGTCGTCTCTTATTTTCCACATAATGGAATGGTTCGATGAGGAAGCGTGCTTCATAGCTTGCCTCACGATTTGCTGCGTTAGTACGTGGCCACCAACAACCAGCCCTGAATCAAGGAAGTGATTCCGAATCAACTTCACAAGATGGGGTGCATCTGCAAAAGCGAAGACTTTCTTATTCGAGTCAGCTGGGTGCTCAAACAATGCTTTCTCTATTAATAAAAGAAAAAATTATTTTAAGAAGGATTTCTTCAGCTTAAGATTCTTACCAGGGGAGACTCCAAGATTTGTCCACAATTTGTGGTTTCCGGGACCCATATCATTGACGATAGCAACCACATCGTACCCTACTTTGTGCAGCATTTAATGATGCTATACAATGATTTACTGTCATGGCCTTGTCGAAATCGAAGTATATGGGCTGCTTCCACAATCCCTGGGCCATTGCGACTTGTGACGTGGTTCTCGCACTGATTGCAGGGAATGATCATATTCAAAATGTGCCGTCACTTTCATTTCGTCAAAGTAGACAATGCACACTTTGTCCTCCTCGTCCATATCCACGGCATTTTCCATTAGGTTGATGACAAAGTTCAAAATGCCAGGCTGAATGTCCACAATGGCCAACCACTTGTTTAAAGTGGACAGGCACGGAAGTGGAAACCCCTTTTCAACAAATGGCGATACGCCCGGGGCCCAGCGGCATGAAGACAAATCGCACTGGAGATGTCGTCGGAATTCCAACATACTCTTTTTCCGCCACTCTGGAGCTTCCTGATCTGCGACTTTGTAAAAATCCCATTGAGGGAATCCTCCAGGGTCTCCATATCTTTAATTTGCTGCAGCAGCTTAGCATTTTCAGTTTCCAGGTGTATAATTCTTTTTTGCAAACGCAAATTTTCCAGGGCCAGCCCAGAATCAACAACCTCTTGTCTTAAAAATAATCATATTAATAACAATTAAATATATTCTGAATTATAAACATACTCCGTTTGTGAACAAAAATCTTTAACATTTTCACCACAAGTCGATGACACGTGTTCTGTGAAAACTTTCGCAGCTTCCGTGTTTTGCGGTATAGCATTCGGCAACAGTCGCCTACGCTTTGATTGATTTTGGCACGACTGGTACACAAAGTCTGACTCCTTAAAATGTTTGGCACAAACTCTACTAGAGCTTGAAAATGTAAACTCAGTGCTCCTTGACCATAGCTCCCTCCTGGCTTCGTCCCTTGGAACTAACACGATATTCTCCGTGGTTCGCGTATGGGCATAAGGTACAATGTTGCTTAGACATCTAATAAATAATCAAACACATAAATATTTAAATTCACACATGCACACACAAAATAGGCGAATTCATAAAGTCAGATTTAAGATTATATATAAATAATATTAATATTATCAATATTAATATTAATATTGATGCAAACATTCTTTTCATTGTTTTCTGTTTACGATTGATTCGTAAAGAAGAAGACAATGAAAAAAAACAAGCACTACATAAACTCTTCCGAAGACGTTTGCTTGCTTTTGTTGTAGCTTCAAAGAGGGCAGTTGTGGTGAATAGAGCACCTTTAATGTAAATTCACCTTGGTCGGTACGATACTGATGCAATCAAGTCGTAAATCGTTTCTCTCTGCTCGGCAATTTCTGCTATGTTCGTTGCTCGCTCGGCTGGGACCTACAAGCTTCGTAAAATTTGCCGACGATCTGGGACCCATGAGCAGCAAAAAAGAGTATCACGAAAATCGCTGTTTGATACATCATGTATTCATTGGTTAGTGGCTGCACTTCAAACTTTGAATCTGCATTCCAAGATCTTTGTGGACCCTTGTAAGTATTTGTGTTCCTATTTTGATGTTTGCAATCAGATTTATTTTAATTTAAATGTTTAGGAACGGTTTGGCCAGTTTTGTGAGTTTGATGTTCCGTCCAACAACGAGGAGTTATTTAAGAAAATTTCCGCATGAGCCGGGCCGCTTTCGATCATTTGGTGGGACTACTTTCGTCAATGGCCAAGCGGGATTCTAATTTCAGGAAAGGTGTTCCCCTTGAAAAGAGGGTAGGTATCGCCCTGTTTATGCTGGGATCATCGGCCGAATACCGCACAGTTGAAAGACTGTTCGGGGTATCGTCAGCCTCGGCTTGTACGATTTTCAAGGAGTTTTGCTTGGTTGTGTGGAGAGCTCTGTCGCCTGATTACTTGCCGCCCGTTTTCCTGACTCATGAGAATGTAGAGGAGTGTGTTGAAGGCTTAAGCAGTATTTACACTCAGATCAAAAAGAAATCGTCAAATATCTGGTTTTTTCACTCCGCTAACAGAATATTAGTATTTTGTTATCGATATACGTGTTCGATATCGATATACGTGTTATCTACTCTGTTATTGTGGCCGCTTTATATAAATCAGCTGTTGTTGCTGCTCATAAGCAAAACAAATTTAATGCTGCCACTTTTAAATAAAATAATAATATAGCCGCTTTCTGGCCTGATGATACATTATAATTATATAATATATTTATTTTGTCAGGCATATCATTTTAATTAAATAAATAAGGTCTAATTAACTTGTTTGGTCCTTATGACCGTTGAAAATCTGCGGTATTTAAGCAGTGACCTCCAATTAAACGTCGGTAATTCCCTCACACCACATTTTCCCCAAATTTTACTATTCAAAAGGTCATAATTTCATCATTCTCTGATGAAATAAGGGGTGGAGGCTTATTTCATTATGTCAAACGAAATGGCCCGTAAACTGTGCTATGTTAAGTCTAAAAGTGCCGATTTGAGTTTAACAGAACGGCAGGCCCTTACGTTATGCAACGTAACGAGAAGTGTGAACCAACTTTGAAATGAAAAACGGGGAAAAAATTTTTGCTGGTTTTTTTATATGGAGTTTTTCATTTCCACGGCGTTTTGAGGCGAGTGTAAATACTGCTTTACAACAGCTGGAGTTTCCTCAATGTTTTGGTGCCATAGGTTGGTAAACGTTTTGCAAACTTGCAGTATAATTACTTAATGTAAGCGACTTGTGTCTTTTAGACGGTAGATGATAGAAATAGGCCCACCGAAATGTGATGCCGTGGATTATTATAATTACAAAGGCAGGTATTCCATACTACTATTGGCATTGGTACAACACAAGAATGTAGTAAGATTTCTAATATAGTTATTTATTCGTAGATACCGATTCAAATACGTTAATGTTGGTGCGCCTGGCAGATGCAATGACTCCCAAGTGTTTGAGGAGTCGCAATTAAAGTACCTTACTGATTCGACGGGAGTATTTGAGGTTAATGTTAAATACAGACCCATAACTCCAAAAATTTTCAAATTTTTTTTGTGAATAGACCCCGATTTATGATGAGTTTAGGTGAAAATATAGCGCAAGCTAACTTTTGGCGCGCCAAGGTTTGGATACCCTTGCAGTGCCCTGTGTAAGCCGTCAGATTTTTTACAAAATTTGTTAAAGGTTGATTTTGAACCGATCGTTCCTATGGCAGCTATATGATATAGTTGTCCGATTTACACCAAATTTGGTCCAGCTTGTTTAAACTTAATCAAACACACAATGTGTATATTTGGTTGAGATATTTTGAGAAACAAAAAGTTTTTCATAGTAAATGTTGTTTTCGAACCGATCGTTCCTATGGCAGCTATATGATATAGTAGTCCGATTTACACTAAATTTAGTCAGCCTGTTTAGAACTTAATCAAACACACAATGTGATATTTGGTTGAGATATTTTGAAAACAAAAAAGTTTTTCTTAGTAAATGTTGTTTTGAACCGATCGTTCCTATGCAGCTATATGATATAGTAGCCGATTTACATCAAATTTGGTCAGCCTGTTTAAGACTTAATTAAACACACAATGTGTATATTTGGTTGAGATATATTGAGAAACAAAAAAGTTTTTCATACTAAATGTTTATTTCCAACCGATCGTTCCTATGGCAGCTATATGATATAGTTATCCGATCCGGCCGGTTCCGACATATGTACTGCGTGCAGCAAAAAGACGGACCTGTACCAAGTTTCATCAATGATCATATTCAAAATGTGCCGTCACTTTCATTTCGTCAAAGTAGACAATGCACACTTTGTCCTCCTCGTCCATATCCACGGCATTTTCCATTAGGTTGATGACAAAGTTCAAAATGCCAGGCTGAATGTCCACAATGGCCAACCACTTGTTTAAAGTGGACAGGCACGGAAGTGGAAACCCCTTTTCAACAAATGGCGATACGCCCGGAGCCCAGCGGCATGAAGACAAATCGCACTGGAGATGTCGTCGGAATTCCAACATACTCTTTTTCCGCCACTCTGGAGCTTCCTGATCTGCGACTTTGTAAAAATCCCATTGAGGGAATCCTCCAGGGTCTCCATATCTTTAATTTGCTGCAGCAGCTTAGCATTTTCAGTTTCCAGGTGTATAATTCTTTTTTGCAAACGCAAATTTTCCAGGGCCAGCCCAGAATCAACAACCTCTTGTCTTAAAAATAATCATATTAATAACAATTAAATATATTCTGAATTATAAACATACTCCGTTTGTGAACAAAAATCTTTAACATTTTCACCACAAGTCGATGACACGTGTTCTGTGAAAACTTTCGCAGCTTCCGTGTTTTGCGGTATAGCATTCGGCAACAGTCGCCTACGCTTTGATTGATTTTGGCACGACTGGTACACAAAGTCTGACTCCTTAAAATGCTTGGCACAAACTCTACTAGAGCTTGAAAATGTAAACTCAGTGCTCCTTGACCATAGCTCCTCCTGGCTTCGTCCCTTGGAACTAACACGATATTCTCCGTGGTTCGCGTATGGGCATAAGGTACAATGTTGCTTAGACATCTAATAAATAATCAAACACATAAATATTTAAATTCACACATGCACACACAAAATAGGCGAATTCATAAAGTCAGATTTAAGATTATATATAAATAATACAATTAATATTAATATTGAGCACATTCTTTTCATTGTTTTCTGTTTACGATTGATTCGTAAAGAAGAAGACAATGAAAAAACAAGCACTACATAAACTCTTCCGACGACGTTTGCTTGCTTTTGTTGTAGCTTCAAAGAGGGCAGTTGTGGTGAATAGAGCACCTTTAATGTAAATTCACCTTGGTCGGTACGATACTGATGCAATCAAGTCGTAAATCGTTTCTCTCTGCTCGACAATTTCTGCTATGTTCGTTGCTCGCTCGGCTGGGACCTACAAGCTTCGTAAAATTTGCCGACGATCTGGGACCCATGAGCAGCAAAAAAGAGTAACACGAAAATCGCTGTTTGATATATCTGTGCATTCCAAAAGATCTTTGTGGACCCTTGTAAGTATTTGTGTTCCTATTTTGATGTTTGCAATCAGATTTATTTTAATTTAAATGTTTAGGAACGGTTTGGCCAGTTTTGTGAGTTTGATGTTCCGTCCAACAACGAGGAGTTATTTAAAAATTTCCGCATGAGCCGGGCCGCTTTCGATCATTTGGTGGGACTACTTTCGTCAATGGCCAAGCGGGATTCTAATTTCAGGAAAGGTGTTCCCCTTGAAAAGAGGGTAGGTATCGCCCTGTTTATGCTGGGATCATCGGCCGAATACCGCACAGTTGAAAGACTGTTCGGGGTATCGTCAGCCTCGGCTTGTACGATTTTCAAGGAGTTTTGCTTGGTTGTGTGGAGAGCTCTGTCGCCTGATTACTTGCCGCCCGTTTTCCTGACTCATGAGAATGTAGAGGAGTGTGTTGAAGGCTTAAGCAGTATTTACACTCAGATCAAAAAGAAATCGTCAAATATCTGGTTTTTCACTCCGCTAACAGAATATTAGTATTTTGTTATCGATATACGTGTTCGATATCGATATACGTGTTATCTACTCTGTTATTGTGGCCGCTTTATATAAATCAGCTGTTGTTGCTGCTCATAAGCAAAACAAATTTAATGCTGCCACTTTTAAATAAAATAATAATATAGCCGCTTTCTGGCCTGATGATACATTATAATTATATAATATATTTATTTTGTCAGGCATATCATTTTAATTAAATAAATAAGGTCTAATTAACTTGTTTGGTCCTTATGACCGTTGAAAATCTGCGGTATTTAAGCAGTGACCTCCAATTAAACGTCGGTAATTCCCTCACACCACATTTTCCCCAAATTTTACTATTCAAAAGGTCATAATTTCATCATTCTCTGATGAAATAAGGGGTGGAGGCTTATTTCATTATGTCAAACGAAATGGCCCGTAAACTGTGCTATGTTAAGTCTAAAAGTGCCGATTTGAGTTTAACAGAACGGCAGGCCCTTACGTTATGCAACGTAACGAGAAGTGTGAACCAACTTTGAAATGAAAAACGGGGAAAAAATTTTTGCTGGTTTTTTTATATGGAGTTTTTCATTTCCACGGCGTTTTGAGGCGAGTGTAAATACTGCTTTACAACAGCTGGAGTTTCCTCAATGTTTTGGTGCCATAGGTTGGTAAACGTTTTGCAAACTTGCAGTATAATTACTTAATGTAAGCGACTTGTGTCTTTTAGACGGTAGATGATAGAAATAGGCCCACCGAAATGTGATGCCGTGGATTATTATAATTACAAAGGCAGGTATTCCATACTACTATTGGCATTGGTACAACACAAGAATGTAGTAAGATTTCTAATATAGTTATTTATTCGTAGATACCGATTCAAATACGTTAATGTTGGTGCGCCTGGCAGATGCAATGACTCCCAAGTGTTTGAGGAGTCGCAATTAAAGTACCTTACTGATTCGACGGGAGTATTTGAGGTTAATGTTAAATACAGACCCATAACTCCAAAAATTTTCAAATTTTTTTTGTGAATAGACCCCGATTTATGATGAGTTTAGGTGAAAATATAGCGCAAGCTAACTTTTGGCGCGCCAAGGTTTGGATACCCTTGCAGTGCCCTGTGTAAGCCGTCAGATTTTTTACAAAATTTGTTAAAGGTTGATTTTGAACCGATCGTTCCTATGGCAGCTATATGATATAGTTGTCCGATTTACACCAAATTTGGTCAGCTTGTTTAAAACTTAATCAAACACACAATGTGTATATTTGGTTGAGATATTTTGAGAAACAAAAAAGTTTTTCATAGTAAATGTTGTTTTCGAACCGATCGTTCCTATGGCAGCTATATGATATAGTAGTCCGATTTACACAAAATTTGGTCAGCCTCTTTAGAACTGTGATCAAACACACAATGTGTATAGTTGGTTGAGATAATTTTGAGAAACAAAAAAAGTTTTTCTTAGTAAATGTTGTTTTCGAACCGATCGTTCCTATGGCAGCTATATGATATAGTAGCCCGATT
This sequence comes from Drosophila testacea, assembly GCA_035043265.1. Classification (NCBI taxonomy): domain Eukaryota; kingdom Metazoa; phylum Arthropoda; class Insecta; order Diptera; family Drosophilidae; genus Drosophila; species Drosophila testacea. Next base: position 83,788 of record JAWNND010000425.1, read on the forward strand.
TACACCAATTTGGTCAACCTGTTTAAGACTTAATTAAACACACAATGTGTATATTTGGTTGAGATATATTGAGAAACAAAAAAGTTTTTCATACTAAATGTTTATTTCCAACCGATCGTTCCTATGGCAGCTATATGATATAGTTATCCGATCCGGCCGGTTCCGACATATGTACTGCGTGCAGCAAAAAGACGGACCTGTACCAAGTTTCATCAAGATAGCTTCAAAACTGAGAGACTAGTTTGCATAGAAACAGACGGACAGACAGACGGACAGACGGACATCGGCTATATCGATCAGCTCGTCGCCCTGATCAAGAATATATATACTTTATGGGGTCTGACACGCCTCCTTCAATGCGTTACAAACTTCGTGACAAAATTATAATACTCTGCAGGGTATAAAATTATCGGGACTCTTACAGATTTTTTTTTAATTAATTTTAAAGTTTAATTTTTTAAATTAAAACGGCTTGCGCAGGGCACTCGCAATGTCGTTGATGTTTGTTTTTGGTGTTGTTTTTGTTGTTGTTGTTATTATTATTATTGTTATTGTTTTAGTTGTTGTTGTGCTGTGATTAACACTCATTTTAAGAAAAACTACTAACAACCATGCAAAGCAGTTTCAGAAATAGTGCTGACCGTTGTTATCAGAGTTGCGAAACTAGCTATAAAATAGCTAAATAGGCAATGAATTATTTTGGTGTTATTTTGAAAATTTCTAAACTAGCTATAAAATAGCTAAATTGGAACAATGAAAGCGAGTCGACTCGACACTATGGCGCGACATTGTAACGGTAAATACCGTTTGCAATTTTGTCACGGCAGTTTCAGAAAAGATCATTTGAGTTTTGTTGCACAACTGACAGTTGTGTTTTTGATCTTGAAAGTGCCTTAAGTTTTTTTTAATAACTATCACAATGTCCTGCACAGGCTGCAGTTTAAATATACAGGAATTTTTGAAGCTTGGAGAGGAGGAGATATTTAACTTTTTGTATAGCCATAACGTTATACTTAGAGAGAAGGTTTGCCCCAAATGTGGTGCCATGTGCACATTGGTGAAGAGGAGCGAGACTGTTTTCTATTTTCGCTGCTTTGATACGATTATGGAAACCAATCCGAAGAGGAAGAAGCAGAAAGTTGTTTGCAACTTCCATGAAAGTGTCCGGAAGAACACTTTCTTCGATGGAACACATTTCCCCATTCGAACAATAGCATTTTTTGTAATGCTTGACACCATGCGGGTTCAGGGAGACACTGAATATATGGAACAACAATTGAAATGGTCACGACCTTCCGTTATTGATTGGAAGTGCTACCTCCGTGAGGGGTATATTGACTGGAGCATCAGAAATAGTCGTCCTACTATTGGAGGTCCAGGAAGAATAGTAGAGATAGACGAGGCCAAAGTGGGGAAAAGAAAATATAACTGTGGACGATTGGTCGAAGGTCAGTGGGTGTTTGGAGGCATTGACAGAGAAAGTGGTGACTTTTTTATAGTTCCAGTTGAGTCTCGGAGCACCGACACTCTGCTGGAAATTATAAAAAATCGAATTGCTGACGGATCGACCATCATATCGGATTGCTGGAAGGCATACAACTGTCTGAATGACGAGGGCTACCAGCACCAAACAGTTAACCACTCAAAGAATTTTGTCGATCCAGACACACGGGCGCACACCCAGAATATTGAGCGGCTTTGGCGTGATTTGAAGGCCAACATTCCTCATTACGGGAGACGCAAAGCCCATTATGTTGGATACCTTGCGCGATTTGAATTTTTCAAAAAATTCAAATGCTCGAAGGCACGTGTACATGAAATTTTCATGGCTATCGGACAGTTGTACGATCCCAACAAACCTTCTGTATTAAATCCAGACGTCCATTTTGACGAAGTAAGTAGATTTTGAAATGGAAAAATGTTTGCCTTCGACGCCTTTTTTTAAAAATTAGTCTTTTAATTCGGCACATCTTTTTATATAATAATCCCACAGGATTCTGAAGCCGAGGAAGATGCCCAGCAAGGAGCCGTGGAGTAAATTCACATGGCATTTTATCAAATCGGCCCTTTTCAGGGCCACCAATAATTTCAAAGAGATAAATATTTCAATTGCTTTGCATGAGTAGTTAGTATAGCTATTTTCAAAATAACACCAAAATAATTCATTGCCTATTTAGCTATTTTATAGCTAGTTTCGCAGCTCTGATAACGACGGACAGCACCTGCACCTGCAACTGCTTTGCATGGTTAGTTTTGTGTAGTAATTTTTCTTAAAACTAGTGTTAATCACAGCAAAACAACAACTAAAACAATAACAATAATAATAACAACAACAACAAATCCTACAACAACAACAACAAAAACAACACCAAAAAGTGAACAACAACAACATTGCAAGTGCCGTGCGCAAGCCGTTTTCAGTGTAAAAAAATTAAACTTTAAAATTCATTTAAAAAAAAACTATAAGTTTCCCTCGCTTAATTTTTTCACCATAATTCATAATAAATCGAGGTCTATGCACAAAATTTCATAATTTTTGGAGGAATGGGTCTGTATTTAACAATTACCAGTTTTTCATACTAAATGTTGATTCCGAACCGATCGTTCCTATGGCAGCTATATGATATAGTGATCCGATCCGGCCGGTTCCGACATATGTACTGCGCGCAGTAAAAAGACGGACCTGTACCAAGTTTCATCAAGATAGCTTAAAAACTGAGAGACTAGTTTGCATAGAAACAGACAGACAGACGGACAGACGGACATGGCTATATCGACTCAGCTCATCGCCCTGATCATATATATATATATATATGAATATATATACTTTATGGGGTCTGTGATGCTTCCTTCAATGCGTTACAAACTTCGTGACAAAATATAATACCCTCTACAACGGTATAAAAACATAAAAACAACAACAAAAATAATAATAACAACAGCAACAACAAAAACCAACAACAACAACATATCAAGTGCCCTGCGCAAGCCGTTTTAGGCTTAAAAAAAATTAAACTTAAAAAAAAATTTTAAAAAAACTAGAAGTCGAGGTTGGCCACAAAATTAACAATTACCCCCAGAATTAAAGCAGAGGGAAAGGGTGGCCGATAATCTGCGCAGATCGAGCCGTAGACGGAATACAGACATACGGACAGATGAGCAGCAAGGGAACACATTGAATAGGAGACAAAGACGGACAGAACCAGAAAAAGGGCAGAGGGAAAGGGTGTCCGATAGACTGCGGATATCGAACCGCAGACGGGATACAAACATACGGACAACTGAACAACAAGGAATAGACGGACAGATCCAAAGTTTAGGCAGGGGGAGGGGTTGCCGATAATCTGCGCAGATCGGCCGTAAGACGGAATATAGAAATACGGACAACCAAACAGAGACGAAACACTGTACTTCGAACAGTTAGTCGCTCTAACGTTGAGATTCGTATTTTAGAAAGAGAGAGAGATAGGTTATATAGGTCTCAAGTTAGGGATAATTCTGCGATTGTCGAACAAGCGCTCAACAGTGCACGACGACATAGTGCACGATTGTTAGCGCGACAAGCAATTACTGACGCCATAAGACGTATTAGTCAAAGGGTCAGTCAAAATAGAAGCTTCAGTCAAAAAAGGGCAGCAGAAAACCGACGAAATGCTGAGTGTATGGCTGAGAATTGTGCGAATGACTCTCAGGACGATTTTGTACCCAGCTTAACCTACTTAGAAGCCCTAAATAGATGAATTTAATAGATTGGTAAAGCTGGGACCAAATCAAGTTTGCCTTTGTTGCAAAGGACTTTGGTTTCCCCACCAGTTACGCAGAATTTCTCGTGCTTTTATTGAAAGTCGCAATGAGTAACATCTTTAATTTGTGCAATACTTGAAGCACCCACATTAGAGCTAGTGGGAAACCTAAATTTTCCATTACAAATGGCTTAGATTTTCCTGACCTTCCCGAGTGTCTTACCACAACTTATTTCTCCTCGAATTCCATTCATGATTATAAAGTCTTTAAGCGTTGATCGACAGAATGCTATCAAAGGAGCTGTAGTCAATGTTCCCATTTCTGTTAGCAATATCGTGACTTCCCTTCCACGAGTTTTTCATGAAGCACAGGTAGTCCAGCTCCACCTCCGACGTAGAATGGAATATAGCCATGATTACGTGGCTGAAACCATTAGGCCTCTAAAGACTTCAGATGCAATTAGGTATTTAATAGACACAGAGCTTTATAGGAAACACAATGTGGTACTAAATGAACAGTGGATTTCAAATATTACTTCCAATACTTTTCCTTTCATACCTTCTCAAGCAGATGCAGAGTTATTGGAGGGACTCAATCGAGAATTTCAACAATCATTTCGTCCTGACAATGATGTTGAAAATGAGGAGGAGCTCAATCCTGGGAGTCATGAAACTCTGCTTGAGAATAATCAGGATGAGAATGCAGCCATGCAAAGAATCATAATTGCTCCTGGCGAAGGCCAAAGACCCCTAGATATGATTCTGGATGATGATTCTGAGGAATTAGCATTTTCTTCTATATTTGCTGGCATCAAAAGAAAGTCTTCAGAAAGTTTAACAACCATTGTTAGGTCTGAGCTTCGAAATTTTGACAGGAAAGGTTGTCGAATTGATAAATTATTCATTAGTTATAAGAAGTTAGAGCTGATTAAATCACGTGCTATAACAGCTTCTAACGCTCTTAATGAAGAAGCATATGGACCATCTCATTCGCTAAAATGCAGGCTATAGGGTCCTTCAAGGCATCTCCTGCTGATTGGGAAGCAGAAAAAGAAAAGTTATGACCATGATTCGCCAGTTTGGCTTGCCTACTTTTTTATACCCTTGCAGAGGGTATTATAATTTTGTCACGAAATGTGTAACGCATTGAAGGAGGCCTCACAGACCCCATAAAGTATATATATTCTTGATCAGGGCGACGAGCTGAGTCGATATAGCCATGTCCGTCTGTTTCTATGCAAACTAGTCTCTCAGTTTTGAAGCTATCTTGATGAAACTTGGTACAGGTCCGTCTTTTTGCTGCACGCAGTACATATGTCGGAACCGGCCGGATCGGATAACTATATCATATAACTGCCATAGGAACCATCGGATCCAAAACAACATTTAGTATGAAAAACTTTTTTGTTTCTCAAAATATCTCAACGAAATATACACTTTGTGTGTTTGATTAAATTTTAAAAAGGCTGACCAAATTTGGTGTAAGTCGGACTACTATATCATATAGCTGCCATAGGATCGATCGGTTCAAAATCAACAAATTTTGTAAAAAATCTGACGGCTTACACAGGGCACTGCAAGGGTATCCAAACTTTGGCGCGCCAAAGTTAGCTTGCGCTATATTTATACCCTTGCAGAGGGTATTATATTTTGTCACGAAATGTGTAACGCATTGAAGGAAGCCTCACAGACCCCATAAAGTATATATATTCTTGATCAGGGCGACGAGCTGAGTCGATATAGCCATGTCCGTCTGTCTGTCCGTCTGTCTGTCTGTCTGTTTCTATGCAAACTAGTCTCTCAGTTTTGAAGCTATCTTGATGAAACTTGGTACAGGTCCGTCTTTTTGCTGCACGCAGTACATATGTCGAAACCGGCCGGATCGGATAACTATATCATATAGCTGCCATAGGAACCATCGGTTGGAAATAAACATTTAGTATGAAAAACTTTTTGTTTCTCAAGATATCTCAACCAAATATACACATTGTGTGTTTGATTAAGTTTTAAGCAGGCTGACCAAATTTGGTGTAAATCGGACTACTATATCATATAGCTGCCATAGGAACGATCGGTTCGAAAACAACATTTACTATGAAAAACTTTTTGTTTCTCAAAATATCTAAACCAAATTTACACATTATGTGTTTGATTAAGTTTTAAACAGGCTGACTAAATTTGGTGTAAATCGGACTACTATATCATATAGCTGCCATAGGAACGATCGGTTCGAAAACAACATTTACTATGAAAAACTTTTTTGTTTCTCAAAATATCTCCACCAAATATACACATTATGTGTTTGATTAAGTTTTAAACAGGCTGACCAAATTTGGTGTAAATCGGGCTACTATATCATATAGCTGCCATAGGATCGATCGGTTCAAAATCAACATTTAAAAAATTTTGTAAAAAATCTGACGGCTTACACGGGGCACTGCAAGGATATCCAAACTTTGGCGCGCCAAAGTTAGCTTGCGCTATATTTTTCTTTGCAGCTGGCTTCTCTGCTGCTGAGTACGAAGAAATACTATCGTCCAGTGAGATCGACTCATTTGAGCGGACAGACGCTGATTTTTAAATAAAGATTATTATAAAAACTATTTTTAGTTAAGTGTGTTATTTATTACTTGTGCTTCTTCAATTTGGGAAAGAAAGTTGAACACCTTCTCAAAGTGGACCCACTGCGATGGAGACCCTCCGCTCGGCCTCGTCTTTGACTTCTCAAATCTGGAAATTATAATATGAAATGTCATCCCAATGCACTAATAATTGTAGGCTTTACTTACACGATTTACGAAGAAAGTTCTCAAGCTTATTCTGGATTTCTTAGGGTAAGAAATCAAAGCAGTGCATTTTTAATTCATCTCCCATCTCCTCATATATGTGGGTATTTTTGCGCACCCCAAGCAACTCTTCAATCTTCTCTCCCCATTCTCCGCCATCTCTGTCCAGTTTTTCTATTTCTGTTTTTGATTTTTTTTATTATTTCTGCTCATCTTGCGCTAAACTTTGAATTCACTTTATTGATTGTTGTGCCAAAAACATCTGATTGCTATCGATACCCCTTCGATACCACGAAAAGTTTTAGTATTAAAAAAATACTAACAGAATACGGCAACACTTGGCAACGATGCGTCGCAAGATTTAAGATACGGCCACATCATTTATTAGGCTACAGCGTTGTGGAGGCTTTACAGCAGGGGTGCGCAGCGCCTATGCACACGACGCACATTTGTTTTTGCTTTGCACATAGCATATGGATGTGTGAGCCTTGCACACTGGTAAGGTTCTGGCGCACATTGCAAATTACACAAACAATTTTGCGTTCTTTACCCTCCCCTACTTTTCGTTGCCTGCAAAGCAAAAACAATTTTTCACTGCACGCTTTTCTCCGAACCTTCGCTTCTTGCAAGCCAAAAACAATTTTGTTGCTTTGTTTTGTCTTCGCTATTCCGAATGTATTTTGTTGTTGTCTTTTCGTTTGGTGTACACTGAAAAGTTTTTTCCCACAAGTCCTTAATATGTGTGATCAACTGGCAAGTGTTCTCTTCGCAGGAAACTTTAAATATGAATTGCAATGTTCCTATTTTTTCAGTGTACACATTGAACTAAAAAGAAAAGTTCGTTACATGTGTGCGATCGATTTCCTTTATTTGTATTGGTGCGTGCACATCCATAAGGCAGCTTTGCGCACCCCTGCTTTACAGAGAGTTCATAGCACATTTGCGAACCATTTTTATACCCTTGCAGAGGGTATTATATTTTTGTCACGAAATGTGTAACGCATTGAAGAAAGCCTCACAGACCCAATAAAGTATATATATTCTTGATCAGGACGACGAGCTGAGTCGATATATTTATGTCCGTCTGTCCGTGTGTCCGTCTGTTTCTATGCAAACTAGTCTCTCAGTTTTGAAGCTATCTTGATGAAACTTGGTACAGGTCCGTCTTTTTGCTGCACGCAGTACATATGTCGGAACCGGCCGGATCGAATAACTATATCATATAGCTGCCATAGGAACGATCGGTTCGAAAACAACATTTAGTATGAAAAACTTTTTGTTTCTCAAGATATCTCAACCAAATATACACATTGTGTGTTTGATTAAGTTTTAAACAGGCTGACCAAATTTGGTGTAAATCGGACTACTATATCATATAGCTGCCATAGGAACGATCGGTTCGAAAACAACATTTAGTATGAAAAACTTTTTTGTTTCTCAAGATATCTCAACCAAATATACACATTGTGTGTTTGAACAAGTATTAAACAGGCTGACTAAATTTGGTTTAAATCGGACTACTATATCATATAGCTGCCATAGGAACGATCGGTTAAAAATCAACATTTAACAAATTTTGTAAAAAATCTGTCGGCTTACACAGGACACTGCAAGGGTATCGAAACTTTGGCGCGCCAAAGTTAGCTTGCGCTATATTTTTGTATCATATGGCTTCTCGATCTTACTGGCTTTGTAGAATTTATAATACAAATTTGCAAATTCTAATTGACCTTCCATTGTGATGAAATTTTTCTTGAGTAGTTTAAAATTCAACGCAGGAAAACCGAGATCCCTAGTGTTGTAATTAACCTTGGACAGATCCTCCAAATGTATGGTGCATCAACTGGCAATCCAGTATCCCATTTATCCAGATAATCAACCCGTCAATTGACTTCATGTTCGTACGTGACGAATGTTAGCTATTATATCAAATCTGCGCTTAAGCAATTTGGGAGTTCCAAGTAGAAAAGTGTTAAAAAAGGACCTAGAAGTATGCATTCAAGATTTGTATACCCTTGCAGAGAACATTATAATTTTGTCATGAAATGCGCAACGCATTGGAGGAGGCCTCACAGACCCCATAAAGTATATATATTCTTGATCAGGGCGATGAGCTGAGTCAACATAGCAATATCCGTCTGTCTGTCTGTCCGTCTGTCTGTCTGTTTCTATGCAAACTAGTCTCTCAGTTTTTTAGCTATCTTGATGACATTTGGTACAGGTCCGTCTTTTTGCTGCACGCAGTACACATGTCAGAACCTGCCGGATCGGATCACTATATCATATAGCTGTCATAGGGACGAAAGGTTCGGAATCAACATTTAGTGTGAAACACTTTTATGTTTCTCAAGATATCTTAACCAAACTAATAGATTGTGTGCTTAAAACAGTTTTATACATTTTTACTAAATTTGGTTCAAATCGAATTACTATATTATATATAGGCAATAGGAGCAATCGGATCGAAATCAACATCTAACAAATTTTGTAAAAAATCTGACGGCTTATGCAAACTTTGGCGCGCCAAAGTTAGCTTGCGCTATATTTATCAACTGCGTTACAATAACGGATGTGGTCATCAGCGATTGTGTACATATTGTTACGAACATAACTTGTTTATCCACTTTCTACATTATAGGCAGTAAAATAGACTTTTTATTGTAATCTTCAACATTGTTCTGGCCAACACTTAAAATGTTCCAGGTTCCTTTGTATCCGAGTCCATCTAGCCATGTGGCGCATTCCGTCGTTTTTACAAGCCTTGCATTTTAGAGTGCATAACAGCAAAGATCCATAGAGTTACAGTGGATCAAGCTCGTGGTGGTGAAGCAAATGGGGGTAAAAAGCAGATAGTGGTGCAAGGCCAATAAAGGTGAAAAGCAAACTTTCTTTGACCCAACACTCTGAAAACTAGTTTGTTTTTTGAAGACCTTAAGAAAACATATTTTTTGGAAGTAGAAGAAAAAGTTGGATCAGTGGAAAAGTGGAAAATTATTATTATTTTTTTTTTTCCAACATAATCTCTTTGTACCTCGATATGCCAAGAGATTATCTTGAAAAATAAATTGTCACTTTCCCAAAATTTTCGTTTTTCTTTTGTAGGCTAAGTATTTATTGAATGACTCGACCTACCAAGCTGACTGTTTTTATCAACAGGTTTTATAACCCGCTCAGGTTAATTTCACACATAGTAACTAAATCAATGTTGATGTTCGTTGATTATATAATATGCATATAATATACTAGAGGGTTTGTCCCCTGCTCGCTTCGCTCGCCAACCCCGGCTCGCTACGCTCGCTGAAATCTCGGGGAAAAATGTGGAGTGAAAATAGGAAACATTTCTCACAGCTATAGCCAGACCTTAAGTCATTTCTAATTAGATAGCGGGAATTGTAAATTCAATTTTTCCCTGTAGTTGGACTTAAGATTATAGTAATAAGTAGTTCTTTATATAATATAGAGAATTTACATTTTCGCTGCTCGCTGTTTTAAAGTTTTCGCTGCAATTGGATTATTGCAGCAAGAGCGAGTAACAGTGCCATATACTGAAAATTGATTTTGACTAGCTGAAAAAGGAAGCCTACCAGATGCAATCGCGGATCGCGGCCATTTTGAGCAGCGTTGGACAAGCTCCTTAGCTAGATAGGGTACAACCCAGTATCTCGCTCGTAGAAGCGTTCCAGTGCTACCGTACCCAGTGAACGGTAATCCTGGGTGATAGACTCGCAGACGGGAGGAGGTGCAACCCGAACTCTCGCCTGCGGGAGTATCCCAGCGATTACCGGCACTAGAACCAAGTGACGGTGGCCCTGGTTGGCAAACTCACGAACGAGATAAGGTTTGACCTGGAGTCTCGTTCGTGGAATGTTCCAGAGTCCACTGACATGGCTCAAACTTGACGAATGTGTAATTGATAGTCACCAGAGGCGTAGGAGTGCAACTCGGCAGCACCTCTCTTGACATCCCTTACACGTGTCAAGCCGATCGCGACCACGTTTTCACACCCGCCGAAACTTTCACTTTCACTTTTCATGCAACTAAATACACATTTCTTTGAGGCACACCGGGAAACTAGAAAAGCGCTTCGATATTTTTATTTGCTTTTCTTCAAGTTCACTCCTTATCTTAATTAGTGTTGAAACTTATAAGAAAAATGGCCGTGGGCCAGCTTACCACAGGGTACTGTGTGCACTGCAAGGTGCGTAGCGCGTGCACTACAGGGTGCGCCGGGACGATGGGCTGTCGGTGGTTGCCGCTGCTGTTGGCGTCTGCTTGGAGCTTGCCAATCCAATCGTGATCCAGTTTTGTCCAAATTTTCGTTGCCGTTGTTGTTGCCGTTGTCGTTGCCGTTGTTGTTGCCGTGATCGTTGCGGTATTTTCCTCTTCTCTTTCGTCGTCCTGGTGCACGTTCTAAATTTTTCTTTTACTATGAAATATAAACTTCCGCGAACACGTCTGCTCGCTTACGGCCCCCTTTTTCTGGCGGGCCTTAAAATTTTATTTTTATTAAAAACTATGCATATCTGTAAAAATTAAAACAAAAAATGTATGTTGTTTCTTATAATTTTTTTATTGATTGAGTTGGGATTGTAGCCCTGGCACATTTTTTAAATTTTTATTCAAAATTAACATTTGTTTTTTTATATATTTTACTTCGTTTTTTATTATTTCCATCTCTGTTTTTAATGTTTCCATAGTTTACGTGCTGCTCTGCTTGCTGCTGTTTTTGTTGTAGCCATTGATGCGACTGTTGTTGCCAAAAATTTGGCGGCTGACGCCCGAAACCACCTCCTGCTTCGGCGTTCAGGATGAAACTAATTGCAAGCTTAGGGATATCTATCGATCTATCGATTTCGATCTATCGAATTTGTGATTTCGATATTATATAACAGGCACTTATCACTGAAGCAAAATCTGGCATCACTTGATCATATACATGAAGAAAGTGGTAGCCCGCGACAAAAGCAATTTTGAAATTGGCGCAATCAATTAATTTGTTATTATTCTGATAATGTTTATTACTTATGTATATTAAAGTTAGAGGAAACAGCAATTAAGTTTTCCAACATGTATGCTGTGTTGTGTAGATTTATTAAACATAAGTAATAAAAAATAACCAAAATAATAATTAATTAAATAATTGCGCCATTTTCAAACTTAAATCGTCAGTTGCTGTTGTCGAGGGCTACCACTTTTAATCTATGTAATCAACTATAGCAAGCATTGCCACATTATCCTTAAAAAATTGTTCATATTTTTGCCACATTAAAAGTGGCGCGCCTAGCGCCTTAGTATATGGCAATGCAAGAAATATATAGTAGACACTGCACCCCTGGCCGCTCTGCTTTTGATGAATCGTACCCCCCCCCCCCACACACACACCACGACAAATCAATTTTTCACTGTAATTGGACTTAAAATAATAGTAATAAGTAATAAGTGATACTTTATATAATACTACGGGGTTTGCCCCTGCTCCTTCGCTCGCCAACCCCGGCTCGCTACGCTCGCTGAAATCTCGTGGGAAAAATGTGGAGTGAAAATAGGAAACATTTCTCACAGCTATAGCCAGACCTCATGTCATTTCTAATTAGATAGCGGGAATTGTAAATTCAATTTTTCCCTGTAGTTGGACTTAAGATAATAGTAATAAGTAGTACTTTATATAATATAGAGAATTTACATTTTCGCTGCTCGCTGTTTTAAAGTTTTCGCTGCAATTGGATTATTGCAGCAAGAGCGAGTAACAGTGCCATATACTGAAAATTGATTTTGAAAGTCGCAACACTAATGAATCGTTTTAGAGTTTTGTTGAGATATCTCAAAAATTAACAAAGATCTTCATACAAAGTTTTAATTTGCATCTGGTTGTTCCTATGGCAGCTATATGATATAGTGGTCCGATCTTGACCAAATTTTTCAGGATGTAGCAGTGACTAAGATATACATAATCTGAGAGGTTGGTTGAGATATCTCAAAAATAACAAAGATCTTCATACAAAGTTTTAATTTGCATCTGGTTGTTCCTATGGCAGCTATGTAATATAGTGGTCCGATCTTGACCAAATTTTCTCAGGATGTAGCAGTGAGTACGAAATCTATAATCTGTGAGTTTTGTTGAGATATCTCAAAAATTAACAAAGATCTTCATACAAAGTTTTAATTTGCATCTGGATGTTCCTATGGCAGCTATACGATATAGTGATCCGATCTTGACCAAAGTTTTACAGAATGTTACAATGAGTACGAAATCTATAATCTGTGAGTTTTGTTGAGATATCTCAAAAATTAACAAAGATCTTCATACAAAGTTTTAATTTGCATCTGGTTGTTCCTATGGCAGCTATATGATATAGTGGTCCGATCTTGACCAAATTTTTTCAGGATGTAGCAGTGACTAAGATATACATAATCTGAGAGGTTGGTTGAGATATCTCAAAAAATAACAAAGATCTTCATACAAAGTTTTAATTTGCATCTGGTTGTTCCTATGGCAGCTATGTAATATAGTGGTCCGATCTTGACCAAATTTTCTCAGGATGTAGCAGTGAGTACGAAATCTATAATCTGTGAGTTTTGTTGAGATATCTCAAAAATTAACAAAGATCTTCATACAAAGTTTTAATTTGCATCTGGATGTTCCTATGGCAGCTATACGATATAGTGATCCGATCTTGACCAAAGTTTTACAGAATGTTACAATGAGTACGAAATCTATAATCTGTGAGTTTTGTTGAGATATCTCAAAAATTAACAAAGATCTTCATACAAAGTTTTAATTTGCATCTGGTTGTTCCTATGGCAGCTATATGATATAGTGGTCCAATCTTGACCAAATTTTCTCACTATGTAGCAGTGAGTACGTAATCCATAATCTGTGAGTTTGGTTGAGATATCTCAAAAATAACAAAGATCTTCATACAAAGTTTTAATTTGCATCTGGTTGTTCCTATGGCAGCTATATGATATAGTAGCCCGATCTTGACCAAATTTTCTTAGGATGTAGCAGTGAGTAAGAAATACATAATCTGTGAGTTTGTTTAAGATAGCTCAAAAAACAAAAAAATTTTCATACTAAGCAATTTTGACCTTTGACCCCCATTTTAGCCCCTTCCAGTGGGGATATCCCCCCTCCACCATCCCCCAGTCCATCTTCTTTTGATTGTTTATTAATAGCATTAAAAGCCACTGTTCCTATGGCAGCTATACGGTATAGTGATACGATCTTGACCAAATTTTTACAGAATGTTACAATGAGTACGAAATCCATAATCTGTGAGTTTGGTTGAGATATCTCAAAAAATAACAAAGATCTTCATACAAAGTTTAAATTTTCATCTGGTTGTTCCTATGGCAGCTATATGATATAACGGTCCGATCTTGACCAAATTTTTACAGAATGTTACAATGAGTACGAAATCCATAATCTGTGAGTTTGGTTGAGATATCTCAAAAAATAACAAAGATCTTCATACAAAGTTTAAATTTTCAACTGGTTGTTCCTATGGCAGCTATATGATATAGCGGTCCGATCTTGACCAAATTTTACAGAATGTTACAATGAGTACGAAATCCATAATCTGTGAGTTTGGTTGAGATATCTCAAAAAATAACAAAGATCTTCATACAAAGTTTTAATTTGCATCTGGTTGTTCCTATGACAGCTATATGATATAGTGGTCCGATCTTGACCAAATTTTCTCAGGATGTAGCAGTGAGTACGAAATCCATAATCTGTGAGTTTGGTTGGAGATATCTTAAAAAATAACAAAGATCTTCATACAAAGTTTTATTTGCATCTGGTTGTTCCTATGGCAGCTATATGATATAGTGGCCCGATCTTGACCAAATTTTCTCAGGATGTAGCAGTGAGTAAGAAATACATAATCTGTGAGTTTGGTTAAGGTAGCTCAAAAAACAAAAAAATTTCATACTAAGCAATTTTGACCTTTGTGACCCCCATTTTAGCCCCTTCCAGTGGCGATATCAAAAAATCCCGTCTTATTGCACGATAATTATGTCTCAGCTATGTTGTGTAAAAATTTCATCTCAATATCTTGAACCGTTTGGCCTACAGTGTGATGACTAAATCAGTCAGGACAAAGAGTTTTATATATATAGATGTATGTGTCTCATTTTCTACATTTTTTTGCCGATGAGACCACCTTATATCATGGTGTAACCTACAAGATTATCATTCAGATCGAAACAGAGATAACTGGTAAGAGAGGAGAGAGTTAGAGAGAGATAGCTTACTCTAACTCACTTTAACACAGCACTTACATGCACACATATACATATATATGAATTGCATAGTTGCTTATATCTTCCGCCTTTATTATTTTGATTAAATAGGTGCGGACTCTCCTAGTCATTACACGTGCCAAGTCTCAAGTCTGTAGCTGCAACATTGCTTTAGTTATTAGTTTTTTCTTATTGTGGGCGAAGAAGGCGTGGCACCCAAAATTGATTAGATTTTATATCCCTTTACAAGAATATGCAATAATATTAGTGAAAAGTCTAACACAGAAGCCATAAATTACTTTTGAGTTTTATTTTAAGCGAAAAAATAAAAATCAAATATAATGCTTATTTTTGAGTTTTACTTTCTTTTTATTTTGATCTCAAATAATGAATATTTTTAGTTTTATTATACTACTTAAAAATAATGACTATTTTTGAAGAAAATCGTAAAAACGCAGAAATGCAGAGACGGAAAAAATAAATATTTTGGTGCAAACCATTTGGTCTATTATAAGTGGGTGATTTTTTTATAGAAAAAAATAAAACAAAATAATCATTATTTGCGGTCCCTGATAAAAAGAAAATAGATTGGTTCTTAAAAATATTTCCTAAAATAAACTAAGCCCAACATACTAAACAAAATATACTCGTAATACATAACAACAAGTTTGGTCTTACATATTAAAGCAATACCAAAATAATACTTTAAAATTTGTAAAAATAGCTTAATTGGCAACAGAGACGTGCCCAATTAACTACTTTTTAATTAATTTGTCATTTCAGTGGCATTGAAAAAAGCAATGCTAATGATAATCTATCTTCACTAGCATTGAAAAAAGTAGTGCCAATGAAAATTCATTTCACTACCATTGAAAAAGTAGTGCTAGTGAAAAATTTTCACTAGCGTTAAAAAATGTAATGCTAGCAGTTAAAAAAGTAATGCTAATGAATATTTTTATACCTTGCAGAGGGTATTATAATTTTGTCCCGAAATGTGTAACGCATTGAAGGAAGCCTCACAGACCCCATAGAGTATATATTCCTGATCAGGGCTACGAGCTGAGTCGATATAGCTATGTCCGTCTGTCTGTCCGTCTGTCTGTCCGTCTGTTTCTATGCAAACTAGTCTCTCAGTTTTGAAGCTATCTTGATACAACTTGGTACAGGTCCGCCTTATTGCTGCACGCAGTACATATGTCGGAACCGGCCGGATCGGATAACTATATCATATAGCTGCCATAGGAACGATCGGTTCGAAAACAACATTTAGTATGAAAAACTCTTTTGTTTCTCAAGATATCTCAACCAAATATACACATTGTGTGTTCGATTAAGTTCTAAGCAGACTTACCAAATTTGGTGTAAATCGGACTACTATATCATATAGCTGCCATAAGAACGATCGGTTCAAAAACAACATTTAGTATGAAAAACTTTTTGTTTTTCAAAATATCTTAACCAAATATACACATTGTGTGTTTGATTAAGTTTTAAACAGGCTGACCAAATTTGGTGTAAATCGGACTACTATATCATATAGCTGTCATAGGAACGATCGGTTAAAAATCATCATTTAACAAATTTTGTAAAAAGTCTGTCGGCTTTAACAGGGGCATTTTCAACGAAGTTACCGAATATCAAAGCATACTTTTAGCCCAACGCCAAAAGTTATTATTTGCAAGATATTTGAAAAATTTATATATTTGTTATTTTTTAACATTTTTAATAATCGTATACAATAATTTTATTGGATAATCGTATACAACAATTGTTTACAATAATTGTATACAATAATTATATTTGATAATCGTACACAATAATTGTTTACAATAATTGTATTGGATAATCGTATACAATAATTGTTTACAATAATCGTATAGGAAAATCGTATAGAATAATCGAAAAGAAGCTATCGGAAAAAAATTGTCAAAAACTATCGGTAAAACTATCGTCAAAACTATCGTATAAGCATCGAATCAGATATCGGACGAAATATAAGATATATACATATGTATAATAATAATTTTTCCAAAATTTTATTAAATTCTTTCTTAATTTTTTCAATGCTAGTGAAAATTTTTTTCACTAGCACTACTTTTTTCAATGCTAGTGAAAATTTTTTTCACTAGCACTACT